>CM048049.1:12775000-13282500 GCA_026259375.1 Verasper variegatus
TTTGGCACTTTATTATTTTATCTCCATCTGTATATCAAGCCCCGTTTACATCGTTTTACAGTTTACTAGTGAACTTTCCACATTTCATGACACTGTGCTTTTCCTTCACTTTGTGATCAGTATCCCAATTTATAAAATACGCTAATACTGTCCCCTGCAGGGCATTTTGTTGAACTGCAACAGTTTATTTTGTCTCACTCAAAAGTCAGTGCCTGGAAGAGTGTTAACAAAATTGTAACCTTGATTATCAGGAACCATCTTTATCCTGTCACAGCACACCTTTTCCCCTGGATTCTATAATCACAGTGACAATCCTCCAAAAGCACCCAATGAGACATGATATCAGACTGAGTGAAAGAAAACTACTTCCACCCTGCAATGGGGCATTTTCAATGTAATATTGGTGACAAGGTGGTTAACAAGTTTCTTGAATCATCTGATGATGGAAGCGAGGACAGAACAAACAGAACTAAGGTATTTTCGTTGTGTCCAGTTAAAGAAACAATGATTCAGCTTTTATCAAATTTGACAGTCAATTCCTTGCAAACGCATTAGAAACTGACATGTCATGATAACAGAGGTGTGGTCAGACGATGGTCAGCCACCTACCAAATGCATCTTGGCGGTCGTTGCCAAGGTTCTCATTCTATTGAGTCATGTTTAATTATGCTGAGGAGGGAACCATGCAAGGATTGAGACTGAGAGGAAACAGGAAAAAAGAAGGGATGAAGGACAGGGAGATAAGAGAGTGAGTAGGCAGAGAGAAAAGGATGAAAGAGAATTAAACATGAGGGAAAGAACAACACAAGGGGAAGGTTTCTATTTATAACTGATTGTTTCTGTTGGTCTGTCAGCCGGGTGGTGTTAATGCTTCAGCTCCTCTGTCAGCTTGACTGCACATGAGGGAAATGACTCTACTTAATGCTTTGCTGTCACACGTACTGTTAGCATCCTTCTCACAGGAACAGTGGGAGAAGATGTAAGCTACAACTTGCTTAAATTGTCTATGTCCTGGCCGTCCTTCTCTTTCATTCTCTACATATCTCTTGTTTAAAACATCCACAAAGTCGTTCTGCATTATTTTGATGAAACCTTGTTTGGAATCGCTCCAAGTTTCCATATAAGGGCCCAAACTGAACCGGCTCCTCTTTGCAGCTGAATACTTGCTGGGTGAGGCGTCCCAGTGGAGGGCTTTAGTCTATAACAGGAAGGACCCAGAAAGACCCCCACCCTGACGGAAAAGACACATATATGCGCACACACACATACATTCTGTGTGCAGACCTAGAAATCCAAACAATTTACAGAGACGCATGCAAACATATGCACCTCATATATCTCTTTTGAACATGCACATGTGCAGGAGCCTTGCGGCCTCTCTGTTTAGTCTTACCCATTGGTAGCCCCTCACAGTCGGACATGGCCACAGAGAGACGAGAGGATCAGGACAGCGTCTTCTTCTCTTGTCTGCTGAGTCTCTGAAGCCTGTTGTTTCAATGTCTGTGTCGCACTGTTTATGTTACTCTGGTGCCTCTCTCTTTTTGTTTAGCTCTCTTACTTTACTTTCTCTCTCCCTCTCTTAACAATCTGACCAGTGGCCAGTGGATATGCCAATCAAATATCACACACTGCACCATTGGATGCTAAATTTGTAACCACCAGTCCAGTCCTCCCCTGGGATACGGTTTCCCTTCGCAGTCCTTTTTGGATATAATTTCACTGACTTTCTCTAAAACGAGTAACACATATCCCACCATTAAATTCAAATAAAAGAGGGTCACTGAGGTCTTCCTTTCCTCTTACAAATCTCACCGTGAAATGCTCAGAATCACACTTGTTCTCCAGCATATTTTTTGCCTTATCCCTTGAGCCTGCAACAGAAAACACAGGAAGTTCCTGTTAACTTCTTATCCCCTGAGAGACAGGTTGGCCAAAACCTGGCACCGTAACTGAAATTCAATATATCTTTGCATTCTGTTGTAGTACCTTTTGTGTCCTGTGAGGGGCGCTAGTGTCTCATTGTATCTCAGCTCCCTCATGTTGGGAGACATTCTTTGTTGTTTCCAGTTCCCCAAGTGTCCTGGATACCAAAGACGTTTCCAGGGTCAAGTAACACTGTGCTGAAGACTGTAATTCTGACAGCTAAACTTAATCCCAGTGTTTTATTTCCCATATAAATAAATCGGGAGCTCTGCCGAGCAACTTCTACTGAACTCATATTCATGGAAGTCATGGAAGCAGAAAAACAAATAAAGTCCTCTCACAGCAGAGAGACGTTACGTTAAAAGGCAGCACAAAGAAGAATCTGTGAAAGGGAAAATCGGGGGCAATCAAAGATCACAGCCAGCTTCGTCTCTTCTTCTAAATCCTTCCAGGACAATGAGAAGTGCTCGCCAGACGCTGTGCAGGTTACTGGTCCACTTGAGTGCACAAATGTTCCCTCAGAGCAGCTCTGATTAAGCTCAGCGCTGACCTCTCCACACACTCATTCTTGAATTACCTTTCAGCTTACTCAGCTGATCCTTTGTCACTTGACTGAGAGGATTATCACGAGGGAAGGGTCCAGCATGTGACTAAGTGGGGTCAGATGGGAGACTGTGTCCGGACCAGGACCAGTGTCACAGAGGTTAGGATTTAGTGTTGTAGCGTGGGATCAGGGTTATCTTGAGACTTGAGCGAGAACACAGGGGGAATGAGATGTAGTAGAGGGGGCTTCCTTGCTCCGTTATCTGTCCTCCATACCTGTCATGGACAACCCCCCATCCCCCACCCACACGTTACCAAACCCTAACCCAGCAGCCCGAGCCTCTACACCCAGCACCACCCGTTTGATGTTTGATCTCCGACTCTTGTTTGCAGAAGAGCTCGAAGGCCCCTTCTGCAAACGTAACCTAAACCTTCACCCCATAAAGACTTCTCGACCCCTCTTGTACTGGCAAACAGAAAAGTGGACCATCCACTACTGTGACTTATTTTTACACACCAGCGCAGCACATGCAATTACTTTAGCTGAGGTAATATACTCCTGTGTCCAGAATGCTGCGCCAATTCTGCGTAATTAGACTGTAAAATAGTTTAATATGAGTTTTCAGGGCTTATCTCGCAACGGCTATAAACCTTGCAGAGCATAAGAAACTGAGGTATAAGGAGACGTCAGGCTGGAGCAAGAGTTTCTGTCAATATATTTAAATGCGCTAACCTGGGTATTGTAAAACCTCTGGAGTTGGAGATTTTGCTTATTTGCTCTCGGCCTATTACCACTGTCAGTTATTAGACTATTAGCAACAAGAATAACGGTATGCTACCATTTGCTGAAGTACTCGGCCTTTACAAGCCAGAATGGCATTTCTAACACAATGATCTTGATAAAGTATAACAAGAACATATCAAGTTTTGGTCTGGATCCAGGAATTTTTTAAGCTTTGCTAGATGTGGCATTTTCACAGATTTCAAATACAATAGGACATTCTTGGGGACTGGATGGCTCGGTGCATCAATCTGGTTGAGAACTCATTCTTATGATTGAATGTTGTTAATGAATCATAAAAAATTGCATTAAAGTCAGTTGTGAGAGGTGGATTAATGCATACAAAGATAGCAAAGTACGGGTCCTGTAAATACAGCAATGAGGAAACCTCATGTGTAAAGACTCACAATAAAATGGGACCTAATACGTATCCTTGTGGTTTCACGCACTTTGTTCTGTATCTGTGTGTTAGATAATTTTCAAACCGTTTAGCGGCTGTTTATGGTCAAACGTGTCAATCGCCTTTGGAAATATCAAACAAATGACTCCACGGTGTATTACAGAGCAGAAGTAACATCAGAGAGGTGGAAATAATTGCACTGTGATTTGTCTTGAAACCAGATGGATAGCGACCGTTTGTAATTTCGCTCAAAGCAAGTGTGGTGTGCTTTTCATGTGGCACTCTCTATGTAAAGTCCCCGAGTGCACTTTGTTTAAGCGGTTACAATTTCACAATGACACGCTTATTACATGTTAATGCATAATCAGAAATGATCTGTATAGAGTTTGTCACAGTATGTATATATATATATATATATATATATATATATATATATATCCTACTTTAGAATTACACAGTAGATATTGTAAACAGACTGTCATCACTTTTAAATAGATGGTGAAAACTATTTCCTCAACTTTTAAAGTTACATCTACTAAGTTGTTGTGTCTGTTATTGTCGGTTATATTTACTGTTGTTCACTCACAGACAGTATTCTGAGCTCTCTGGTATTTCACCTTTACTCTTCAGTTTATCTCAATCATTGTCTGTGTGTCACTCAGTGTTGCTCGACCTCTGTCTCAACCACTCTCTCTTTCTACTAAGATGTTTTCCTTTCTCTCCCTCTCCCACTTTGTCCTATCGCTGTCTTCACTCACCGTCTCTCCACACGTCACCATCCCTGTCTTTAGTTCACATTAGACATCAGTTCTGTGAGCTACTTTCCCTTTCTTTTGTTTTGTTAACTTAAAAACACAACATAACTTAATCAGATGTGTATCTGCTTCATTAAATGTGGTCAATCGAAGTTGTGATTTAATAGTCAAATTAAATGATATGGAGTCTGATGTTGAAACACAGCTTGACCATTGTGGAGGTCTGCCAAAGGTAAAAATGAATAAAGAAGTATATAAGCAATTCAATAATATTTAAATCAATCAATAGATAAATCAATCAATGCAGGAACAAATAATTAAATACGTAAATAAATCAAAGATATGTACATTTTGGTGATGAAAAGGGGCTATTTATGTATTTCTACATTTATGTGTTTATATATTACTGAGATGTTTATAGTTGTTTATTTATTTTTTAATCCTGGAATTTTGGAGTGTTTTAAAAGCCTAGTACTGCAAAACTCTCTCGAAATTATCTTTGACATATAATTTTAAAATTATAAAAATAAATGTTTACCTTTAATGATAATTTCATAGCTTATTTAAATATATTTGAAATTCCATTTAATTAAAAATGTAGTTAATTGTATTTGAAAAAACAAACAAATATAAAACAAATAAATTGATTAATTATACTTCACCTGCTAAATAATAATATAATTAAGTGTCTCTCCACACTCTCCACATGAGACTGTTAATCTGTTACCAGCTTAAAGTTTAAATTGCATTTTTAAGCAAATACTCATCACCTCTTTAAACAACAGTCATCATGAACTCTCGTCACATCGCAAACAAAAGTCATGTGTATATCAAATTACACTACAGATGATAGCCAGGAGGGAATCTAATTAATATGAGTGAAAAGGCCTCTAGGCCATTTTAATGGCTCTATGTTAATGATCCTCCAATGGCAGCAGCGGTTGTATATGCAGGTACTAATGAACTCTTAATAGTGTTAAATCTAACAGCCTCTGAATGATTCCCCTAACTGTTTTATAGCTGTGTGGGCAGAACCCTAATTGGGGACTTGTGGCAGAGAGCTGCAGTTCATAGCTCTTCTCAGGTTTAACAACCTGCACGAGGCAACTGAGGCCGCACTTCATTGTGCCAAAGACAAGTGCTGCAATTACAATTACAGTTAGTTAGTTGGTAAACTCCTATTGTCAAGTAATGTGGCAATCAAAGAGCAAGGCGTGGTAACAAGACATAAAATGCTATAAGAAAACCACCGAAGACAACTTCATTCTCTGAAGTTAAATTCTGTGTTCCTTAGAGACAAACTGGGCGTCTAAGGGACAAAGAGGAGCCAAATTAAAACCTGCTGAATAAATATCTACAAAGATCTGACAAGAATATCTTTGCAAGTAAGAATTCAGATCCTTTACTTAAATAAAAGTTTCTCCTGATCTAAAAAAAGTTAGAAAAGTTGTGCATCGAATAGTAGAAGGAAGAGACAAAATGTTTTCCCTCTCATCTCACATGCTTCTGTATCTGATAAACTGATAAAGTTCTATAATAGGATCACAGCGAGAAAAGTGTTTTCCAGGACAGGACTGTGTTTCAAGACATTGGAAAATCTTATCAAAGTAAAATTAATTTAATTTGTGTTGGATAATCCTTTAACTCAGGGGGGAGTCAAAGGATGTGTTTGTGATAGAAGATTAACTGTAGAGGAGGAGGAGGAAGTCTTCCTCTGACTGGGGGCAGAAGTCCCCCTGCTGAGAAACGGCCGAGGTGTGACGGAGGGGATTCCAGGGCATGCAACAAAAGGCAAGCACTTTGATTTGAAAAGCAGTGGTAATCAGCAACACACACACACACACACACACACAGACACACACACACAAAAACACACAAAAACCACAGTGATCCTCCCCAGCCCTGCCCTAAGGTCTCAACCAGTTTAAAGACGGGGGAAACTCCAGATGCTTCCCAGTAGTTGTGGGCTGTGACTTGGAAGAAGACTGGCAGGCGCAGGACACTGATGGAGGGTTGGATTTTGTTTTTATAGAGGGGTAACAATTTAACAGCAGCAGTGACTTCAGGCCTAAATTAATAGTAAAGCGATGGAGGATTTTTTTGTTTTGTTTTGTGGCCTGGAGGAGCCAGGAGTCTCAAACAGAGAGGGAAGGGCGGTGGCGGCAGCAGCAGAGCAGAGGTGAACGGGGTGGGGTGAGAGGAGGTTCCAGATGGATGGACTGGTGAGGAAGAGGGGGTGGGTGGATAGGTGGGGGGGCTTCAAAAGAAAAATGACCCAGTCTGCTGCTGTGATGTAGCAGGAGGGAATGCAGGGCAGAGAAACATGTGGGGATCTCATAATGAAAAAGAGGTCAGCTACATGTCCGAGTGAAGCTACCAAAACACAGACAACACTGAGCGTTCGATAAATCCACTGTTTCCAGGCTGTTTTAGAAGCCAGCTCGGATTTTTTTATTTTAATCTCAATTCACCATAATGAATTGCGCAGCACTGTAATGATCAGTTTTGCCACATAACTATGCAGTGGGTCCCGGGAGATGTCACCGGATACAAGGCGGAGCAATTACACCTTTCAAGATGCCTCTGTGGCTTTAGTGGTAGGCATAAACCTTTTGACTGGGGTTAACTTCAGGGCTTTTAAAACATGATCCAACCACACACACACCCCCCCCTCACTGCGGACAGACAGAAATGAAAACCTCTCCTCCTCACACACACCTACTTGCTCTCTGCTTCGGGGCCTGCTAAAGCCATTATGGCTCTAACAGAGATAGGATCGGCTCCTGGCAGCCAGACAAATAGTTAGTTAGACGGTTAGATATACAGACAGCGACCTGCACACTGAGAAGTCTCTGTGCCCGAGACGGGCCGGCTAAATGTCTGGCTGCTCTTCAGAGGCTCTCAGGTGTGACCGGCTGCTCTCCTGTGTGCGGCGGCCAAAGCGGCAGACAGGCACAGAGGAGTTTGTGTGAGCCGGGAGTCCAGTGAATATCTGCTCTATCTCTCCCGTCACAGGCTGCATGTGCTCATGCGAGCAGCTCAAACACAAGCCAGATCTTCTTTCCTGCTGAACTATGCCAGCTTTCACTGAGTTAATGCATATTTTTTGTCTGAGCCAAGGTCAAACATCTTGCCAAAGACCTGTCTGACACGTAATTTTTCCCAGCAGCTGCGGTTTCTAGCATTTGATGACTAACTTTGCATATGAATCAAAGACTTAAACCAGACCACAAATGCATTGCACCAGGATTTTAAGAGAGGATGATGGAGGCTTTGGTTCTTAGCTTAGTCATACATACATCTTTCTCCGAACACTGCTACACTGGTGGAGCCTGAGCCCCTCTGAAGAGGCCCTAATGTCCCCCACCCTGCACATGCACACACATATGTGCACGCACACTCACACACAACTCTTCCCTAAAATTGCTGATGGCTTGTTTTCATGAACATATATTATTTCCAGATGGAGGTCATGAATAAAACCCGACGGAAACAAGTCGGGTGAAACTGGAAACTTAAAAAAACAGAAATGCTGGGGTATGGAGCCGAGTAAAAAAAACAATCTCACTCCTCCCCCCGCTCATTCCCTGAACCTCTCACAAAAGACCAACTTGTCAATTACACGGATAGAAACAGAGGAACACTGTACCACACATGAACACGAGGGCACTAATACCACATGCTCGTTTTAAGGGTTTCACCACCATGCAAATATGAAAACATCCCCAAACAAAAAATGACTTTCATACAAAAACAAAAAAGGGCTCAGAGCTGCCCAACCTCCAAACCTCCACACGTATTTCCAGCTTTCCAGCTAAATAAACAAAGTCAGGAAAGAAAGGGAATACTTTCAGACTCGAGTGAGAATACAAAAACTATGCTGTGAAGACCTCCTCTGGAATAACCGCAGAACACGGTGCTGATTCACCAACCCCAGGCGCGCCGACGAAACCTGAATATGAAGAAAGATGCATTGTTATGCTGTGAATATGTGCCGCACTCAACTGAATAACCTAATGAATCTATCACAGCCCGGCATTCGTGATGTGTTTCAAAGCATTCTGAGCATAAAACAACATGTGCAAGCTACATATGGAGCCAGAACATCCATTAGCTCTGTCGAAATGATTGCCAAGAAAAAGCAGACGCCAGACGTTTTCTTCTCCGGGCTGATGTGGAGGAGGATGGGCGACAGCTGTAAGCTTCAATAAATTACATCTTATCACTGGCTGAAAGTCAGGGGATGTGTTCTGTGTTATCTGTGTGAAGACCTTATTTGTGAATAAACGATTCAAAAGTTATGTAGTGTGACCAGCTTCGTGAGTCGGGGGTTTGACTTTTCAGATCGTTGAGATACGACTGTTGGATCTGTGTACTGGAGGAAGAAAGCTATTTAAAGGAAAACCAGTGTTGACAAGATGATGAGAAGATGTTTATAAACACCTAGCAGCTAGTTAGCTTAGCACAGAGCTGGGAAACAACTAATCCATTTAGCTAAATCCACCCGACAGTGGCTGTGAACTATACTCACTACTTAACTTGTATAACTTGTTCATTTAATCCGTACAATAATGGACTTGTAAAATTGATAATTCACCGTCTTTCACGGGATTGTTTGCCACGTGGTTTCTTTGAAAGGACCACTGACGCCCAGCCCTCCTCTGGACAGAGCCAAGCTAGCTGTTTCCCTTGGTTTACAATCTGCATGGTAGGTCATCTGAAGCTTTGTTCACACTACATGATTTGCCAGCCAGCAACAAGTTTTGCAAGTCGCAGACAAAAGCCCCAGATTGGCGCTCAATCAGCAGTACTTAATCGCTGTGTTGGAACTTTTCAAAGATGCCATCAGAGAGGCCTGCTGACTTCTTGAGTGTAATCAAATGTATTTTGGGACCAGTCAGGGGTTTCTCCCGGTGAAAGATCATGTAGTGAGTGACCCCTTGTAGCTAGTCAGTCCTGTTGTATAAACTCAAAACACATGCAGACTTTTAAAGTTGTGTAGTGTGAACTCAGCTTTAACGCTATCACTAAACTAAATCAATTCACTAGTCACAGGCTATGAGCTAAACTAAGCTAATTAGTTGCTCATGTCATATGCTTATCTAATTGTAAAGCTGCTTGTCATTTTCCTGCGGACCCCCTTGTAAAATGTTTGTAAAATTAGCGAATGATGAGATTACAGCAGTCGAGTGGGCGTGTTTGTGACATTTCTAACACATGACAGACACACAACTGAAAAAAACCCCCCAAAAGAAGACAAATATCTCAGGATGAAAAAGAGTAGCCATATATGTAGAAGACGTAGATGAAGACTTGGAAGGACAGGATTCGAGGGGTTTTGGCGATGCGGGCCAATGCCGGTGCTGATGTGTAAACAAAAACCTTTGTGATTTCCACATTGAAATTTATACATCATGTCCTGTCTCCTGCATGTTCTACCCAGGCGCCACCACTCCCCTGAATGTTTTGGAGATTTTCCTGTTGATGTGAATGCATCGGCCCGGGTGCGTTCTTCATGTGTGAAACTCTGGACCTGTCAGACCCTGTTTTCTAGACTTTTTCCAGAGTTCACGTCTGAAAACAGCTTAAGAAAGCAAATAAGAACTTTTCCCACAGCAGACTTTGTTTAATGTTGAGATTTGTGTGGCTATCAGCAGGTCTTTCAGTCTATTCACTGTTGCAAAGACAAAACACACACACACTCTTGTGGGTCACCCCCCTCCCCTTCCTCTCTCGGTCCTTCAAGTCAGACCTGCTGTGTTGGTCCAGTGAGCTGGTTTGGTTTTTATCTAATGTGACTCAGACTCCTAATCTCCAGAATCAGACTCTAATCAGTCAGCTTTGTCCAGACAAAAAGGGGCCAACATGAGCCAAAGAGGACCCTGAGGCCTCCCTGCTGTGTCTCAGCCATAAAAGTGTAATTTCTAGACAGGACATGTCCTTTCAAGTCGGTGGTATGGCTGAATGGTAAAGGAATCACCACAAAACTATTTGGAATCTGGTATTGTTGTTTTGCATTATGATTTTTTTTTTTTTTGTTGCATTGTGTTTCTCCAACCAGACGGATCAGATCAGGATTAAACATTTCCCTGTTAGAAGAAACATCAGGGTTTCTGCAGATTTCAACAAGTTAAACATAAGGCTTTTTAAAATTCAACACCTATTACAACATCAGAATCTCAGCATTACTTACGCTTCCCCATAATTAACAATAAGGTGAAGTAGCTGATTAGAGAACAACCCTGCTAACATCTTGTTATATCTCCAACTACAGGTAGAGACAGCCGCCAAAGCATTTCTCTTAAAAAAATAACTAATTTGTAAGCACAACAGAAGTGAAGTTAACATAATTAACACTTATCTAAACATATGTTAGACCTAGTGGATCATATTTAATAACTTAAGACCTTTTTAAGGGCTATAATTCAGATTAAATCAGATTACATATATACTGAAATATGTGAGGAGTGTGGGGATGATATATTTATGTGTTATCACATGTCTTTCTGTCCCACCAGAAACTCTGTTGCTGATGAATCCTGATGCTACAACTCCTGACCTTACAAATCCCTCAGTTTGCCACCCTGCCGTCCTGCCATTATCTCAGCCTCAACAGGTTCCTCCTGGCAGGCACAGATGGCGAGCCCATTCGTGTGCAAACCACAGATCGAGCTCCGATTGTCCCCGATGACTGTCTTTGTCTAACAGTAACGCCGCTCCCCTCAACATAAGAAAGGGGCCAGTAAGTAAGCTAATTTACATGTATTAATTAAGGCTAATAATGAGCCCAGCATGACGCGGCATTTCAATGCATTCCTCTGGTATTGTGCAAACTCTGCGGAGCTCCCTAGGTTTGCAGTCTCGCCCATTCAGAAGGGCCACAGATTGTTGATGTGGGGGCACGCGATCAGATAAAGGACTTAAACACACACAAAACCAGGTCAGTATACACATGCAAGTTTCCCCCCCTCCCTCCCTGACTCTCTCTCTCTCTCTCACACACACACACACTCACACTCACTCACAAACACCCACACGAGAAATAAATAAAAACCTGTTAATTACAGTTACACTTAAATTAATTAAAAATGCAAATGACCACAACAGCAAAAATTAAAAACAATACATTTATATAATTACAAATTGTAAAACTGTACAGTTACAATAAGTGAAGTATAAAAAAAAAAAAAAAACACTGAAGTGAATAACTTTTCATTGAAAATAAAGGTTTCACCCACAAGGTGCACATATAAGCTAAAATGCACAATCATGTAAGAACATTTACATTTCATTTGATCATATAAATATTTATGAACTAAGCACTAGAAAAACTAAGTTTACAAAAGTATGTAAAACAGACTCTGGAATGGTTTTAATCATCGATGCTCGTTGTTTATGTGTAAATGCTTACATGGTTGTTTCCCTCTCGTACCACAGCGCAGCTAAGCCAGGGAACAGTGAAAAAACAGCCGCAACCTCAGCGCATTAACAGCAAAGTGTATTTCTATAAGAGCTTGTTTTCTTTTCTCGTCCTCAGGCTTCAAATGCTGAGCTGCAGTGGCTGTTCTCATTACCTCTTTGGCTTGAAAGTCCTACTACAGGGACCTGGCCTCACAACGAAAGCCAACACACATGGCGAATAAAGACATGGTAGAAAGAAAAAAAACATGTCAAGGGCACAAGGCTCTCCCTCCTTAATTGTACCTGAAGGGAAATCCCTTTAAATAGTAGTTGGCAGAGGCAGTGAGCTGGCAGGCAGATCAAACAGTCACCGAGCAGAAGCCCTATAAATACATCACATTCACTCGCCTCGCTTCAAACGCCGCGTCGTCCTCTGCGCTCGTCTCTGTGAACCCACAGAGACGAGCTGCGTTCATCATGTTTCACGAGGAGGACACTGTCTCTCATCTTGAGCACAACGTTTTGCTTTGCTTCACATCACCGGCTGTGCGTTCGCTCTCATCCTCACTCCACAGCGACTCGGAGGAAGTTCAAACAGGGCCGCTCTGTTTGTTCCTCGCGTCACGCCGTAGACGTTTCAGGAGCTTTGGTTTTCTTCACGTACACCTCTGACGTCCCACCGGGCACCAGATGACTGAAGCCGCTCCTGAAAGAGGCCAGGAGGCGCCCTGCGACAAAACAACAAAACACGCACACACAAAAGAGAAAGAAAGCCAAAGAATAAGAACCATGTTTAACACGTTTGCAACATCAATTAAGCAACATGCTGTGACTTGATATCCTTAATAACTGTGTACATTGCAACATTTAAAAGGCTTCATCAAAAGATTAAAGAATTTGTGGCTCAGTGTGTTTACTCAGCAGCCTCAATCATGTGACAAACTGGATTTAGTTAGCAATTCCGCAAACTTATCACAGAGCGTTTCCAGTGTTTGTGCATGACGCCCATTTGATTTGTGTTATGTGTTTATGTATGCGATCTGTAAAACTGTATTTAAGACCGAGCTTCTTGAGAAGAAAGAAAATCGGACACAATTTGGGATCAGATAACAGATCAGAAGAGAGAGAGGAGTTTAGTCTGCTGCTTTTACTAACCTGTCCACGTCTTCTGTCCAGTCAGAGTGAAGCTGTTGCACTGCGAGTGGGAGTTACAGATGTACGCCGCCTCCCTGGCGCTGTGGACCGACAGCACGCAGCCCTGCTGGCTGTAGGACGGCCAGCAGCGGTACTCCACGTTCCCGGAGGTTCCCATACCTCGGATCAGGGTGTAATCTAACCACAGGAGACACAGAGATGCCAATTCAATGAAATGAGGTTGCCGAAAGATTTTTGAAGCCCTCTCTGGGGGTGAGATGGAAGTTTAATGATCCCCGTGGGGGACACTAATTCAGCGCGGCGCAGAATGCAGAGACAACTGACTGACTGAGAGTCCAAGGGATTACTTATGATTGACACATTTAAAGTAAAGATTCAACTTTAGGATGATAAATGACAAACATTACCTAAGTATAATATATATTCCTAACAAAAGAAATCCAATGTCTTATGCATGAAGGTTTAGATTTACCTCCCTTTTCTGTTGCCAGTTTTAATGACAAAAGGGATGCATCTGAAGAGATTTAATTTGCAATTATTTTGTAATCATTTGGTCTAAAAGAAAATCTTTTGCTTGACTTTATGTCCAGAACCCAAAACCAGTTTCACACGAGCAAAAGAAAAGCAGCAATCCTCACAACCGAAGAAACAGAAACCACAAAACCACAAAAAAGCCACATAGAAAACAAATGTTGCTCATTATTTTTCATCGTTTTCTTCCTTTACCGACAATCTATTCTGGTCTTTGTAAAATGAAAAAAAACACCAATTTAGGCTCTCGTCTCACAAACAGTTGCTCTGCACTTAAGAGAGAAATAACTTCACCTTCCTCTTGCCAAACATTTGTGTTCATTCATCATTATAATTCTACCAGTCAGACTTCTGGTGGATCTGGCCTTAAATCATCTGCTACACATTAGCAGGAGCCATGAGAAAGAAGTATGCATGCACGCACACACTCTCTCTCACACACGCACACACGCACGCACGCACGCACGCACGCAAGCACGCAAGCACGCAGAAATGGACAAAAGCCTAGTCTGTGTGTGAGCGTATGGAGGAGGCGCACTGTTACAAACTGTTAACCTTCTTAAATGGCAGGACATGTGGTGTGTGCGTGTGTAGGGGTATTGTTGAGAGGAAAAAGACGCAAGGTTCTACCTTCTGGTTCTGAGAAAAGCGAACAAGGAGAAGGAGTATTTGGACGATCCTCCTCGGGGGAGAAAAAAAATGAGGCCTGCCGGGGAGACGCAGGCTGTCGGGCCTCAAACATTGCACAGACAGAGCCGGATAAATATAAGCTCTCTGCGTATAAGATAAACAGCAGGAAACAGTGTTCCCTTTGTATTTATATATAGAATCAGTATAATAAATATACTGCCATGAATAAATTCATGTGCTGAGGAAATACATAAATTCGATCCTTGCAACATAATTTCGTATTTGCAGCCGTCTTTATAGAAACATATTTACCAGATTCTTTATCCAATCATTGATGCCCTCAGCTGGAGAAGTTACATCAACATTACCAGCGAATCTCCATCTGTCAGCAATTTCAAATTAGGACCTGGTACGTGATCAGCATCTTTTTTTCCCCTCTCTGCACACACGCACATTCAGGTTATTACACCGTGTTCCTCTTTGAGCTGTGTGGCCATTTGGCTTCTTTTATCAGGCTTTGTGTTTGTGTGTTTGGCTGCGATTCTGATTTTTTTTTTTTTCTCTTCTCATACGAGACGTTAGTGAGCTCATGTGTTTTTTTCCTTTCGTTTTCTACTCTGGTTGTTTCATCACTTATAGGAAAAGTTTGACATTTGGGGGAGATAAACTTCTTCAGCTACGGTTACCAGCCGGCTAGCTCAGCACATAGAGTGAGATATGTGTAAACTGTTAGCCCGGCTAGAGCTTTCAGCAAGCTCGTGTTTATTCGCTTTCAAACATGGTTCTGGCTCCCCACCCGTTTCAGACAGCTCCATCCGTCCTGAAACTGGTTGGCTCAATTACAAGCATTCATCTACAATGGCTTGGGGTTGGAAAGAGTAGCGCCACTGGAGCTGTTTCATCAACAACCAAAATGGCTGCTGCTGCTTCGGAGAGGTTGAGTCGGGGATAGAGGTCGTATTAAACAAACTGGATGGCATGTTTATTATCCTTGAAAAGAAGAACAAACACACAGCGTTTGTTGACACACTAAAGCTGCCTTCACACACGCACTGAAGTCCGGAAGGGCTGTGCGTGAGAATGCAAAATGTCTGAGTTAGTTGCCTCGGACATTTTCTAGAACTTTTCGGAATATGTCAGAGTGAGCGCACCTGGGAATACAGCAGGAGTGTGAGGGCACAAAACTGGAAAAAACTGAAATAATACAAATATCTCGTGGCGAAAAAGAGGTGCCATACACGGAGAAGACGGCAACTAAGAGGTCATATTGAAAAGACAAGATTCAAGAGCATTTGGTGATAAGGTCCTACGCCAGTGTCGATGTGCTTTCAACAAAAAACGGGATTGCTGCAGTGGAATTGATCCGTGATGTCCTGCCTCCTTCATGCTCTACCCAGGTGCCACCCGTTGTTTCCCGTATCTGACCCAAACAATCTCCTGCTGTATTCCTCATATGTAAAAGGTGAACTCCAGAAATTCAGAGTTCAGACCCTGTTTTATGCTCAGATTTTTGTGGCTTTCAGGAGTTCTTTCGGTCAGACTTGCTGTGTTGGTCCAGTAACCAGAAAATATATAGAAAATCGTGTCCGAAACATTTTCCAGAATCTATATCTGAAAGTAGCTTCTATGTCACGCGGCTCATTGCTCTGACTGGCTGCAGGACTATCCAATTGCGTATAGAAGCGCTTTGGTCTGGGAATGCTGATAACAGCCCTTCGAAATCAAGAATGTACTGAGAAGTTCCAGACCACATAAAAATGCAACACTCTGCTGATGTCAGGCCAAGGCCTGCTCTATCCAAAGTGAAAAAAAAGAATCCACTTATCAACACCTCTCAAACTCCACAAATAAACATTACATCATACTTTATTTGTTTAAATCCAAAACGATGTAAAACTACAAGCTGAGGATTTACTTACCGTCCAAAGCCCATTGGCACCAGCGTTGGCCCTTATAGTCAAAAGCTCTGGAATCTTGTTGTGTTTCCAAGTTGACCTGTTTGTTTGTGTTTTCTACATGTAGTGCTCTTTTTTTTTTTCCCAGCCATTGCATGTTAGAAATGCAAGGACTATTTACTTTGGGACCCGGCAGGACAGGTTCCAGAAAATGTCCAAAGCAAGGGAGTCAAACGTTTGCCTTCTCACATCCAGCCCCTCTGAGAAATTCAGGAAGATGTCCAGAGTTCAGCTCCTGGCTGAGAGCAGCTTTACTAAAGTCTTGTCATCAGCGAGTAAAGCCTCAAACAAACAAGCTATAACATGTCTATTTTTTTTGTCATGTCTGCTACGGGTATATGCATATTTTTTCTGAATGGAGTCAGACCTTTTCCAATCAGCATGATGAAAGAAAATAGCTTCTGCTACCTTTAGCTGTGTTTTTACTGAAGTATATTTCCCAGTGTCAAACTATAAACAGAGCTAAACTAAGTTTGACTAAACAAAAATTCCACCCAGTTTGTCCAGAAACTACTTTTGTTTCAACAAGAACCAAAATATGGCAAAAGAATATACACATTTCTCGAGGTCTTATCACACACACACACTCAGCAGCAGCAGCAGCGTTGGCTCACGGCACCAACTTGTTAAACTAAAACACTCTCTCTCGATGTCAGCCTCAGCGCCCAGGCCTCTTTACCCTGAATGTGTGATTAAATTCACAAAGCGCTGCTATATAAACAGTCCAGCATCTGGGGGACGGGAAAAATCTCACCACAGGAACGCGGGCCAGTCATTCTGTTATTAATATTTCATATGGCGAGAGGGGTGAGGGGCGCAGGAGCGGAGTGAGCGGCGGAGAGTTGTGAGGGAAGAAATGTGAGGGACTTCTGGGGTTTATGCTGAGAGTATTGAGACTAAAGTTGAAGAAGAAATCTCTATAGTTGTTTTTTTGGCTTGAACTTTTCATGTTACATGTTTGCTTTTCAAATACGAAGAATGTAGCAAGGAGATTTTCCAGGTCAGACACGTTCACAAAAACAGGAAAAGGGTCTGGAACATTCAGACGTGTTAATTCCGCTGCAGACATCTTGTGTTTATGTTTATAGCACATTGATATCAACGTTGGTCCTTATGACCAAAACCTCTCAAACTTTGTCGTCTTTCCAATTTGTTGCATCCTTCGCATGTTAGAAACGTCATCAACACGGCGACTTGCTCGCTGTGAATCTTCTGGTTGTGTACTCACTCGCATATTTTCCGGGCATTTCAAGGGGGCTAGCAGGTGAAGTTTGGGAAAATGCCAGGAAATGTGCATTCTCACATACCGTCCCTCTGGAACATTTCAGGTAAATGTCCGGAGTTCTACTTATATAACTTTTGTGAAAGGCAGAAAGAACTAAATCATTTTTTTTCTTCTGTAAAGAAAAACTGGATGTAATCCCAGCGCTGTTTTGTTAAATGAGGGCCGACTGTGCTCTGTGAGCCGGAGACATGCAGGATTAATCCCACTTTGTTGCTCCTGTCCTTTCATTCCAGCTGCCTAATAAACCTGTCAAAACAGCCTGAATGGGAGAACCCCCCCCCCCTCCCCCCTTTCATTTTTCTTTAAAGACACAAAATGAAGGTGGTGAAGGCTGCCGGAGTTTTCTCGAAAAGTGAATCCCAAACAAAAATTTAAAAAAAAGGCGAAGCGTGCGGGCCCACTGTACTTTATAAAAAACAAACAAAAGTGACCTTCATTCCACAAGCTCGTACCTCTGATTACTGATGGCGGCAGGTTGTCCAGGTGCAGGCCAGACTTGTAGAGGAGGAGGATGTGTTCAAAGGCCTCCAGCGTCTGATTGATGTCAGCTTTCAGCTCCCCTGGACACATACAAAGCATCAAGTCTGGTGAGAAGATCGAACTGACAAGATGCGTCAAGTCATCCAATATATATGATTTATTTTCCACTAAGCTCTCCTGTCTAATCCTCGCTGTGTGATCTCAACAGATAACAACTTGTATTCATTACTGCGTTACACGTCGCGGGGCACTTTGCCGAGGCTCATTAAAAAGAAGCACGTACGCCGGGACACTTAATTACACGCCTCCAATAATGGCGTGATTTACTTTCTGATCTTCAATAGCATAACGGTGTCCCGTCATGTCGAGACGTCTCTAGTCCTCACCTGTGGAGTCCATGATGTGGTCTACCAGGTGTGTGAGGCCGGGCGGGGCCTGGTGCGGCAGCAGGTAGGTGAGAAAATACCTGGGGCCAAGCAGAGACAACTCACTCAGACAGAGAAACAGACAAGCCCCATCACATAGTCCTCACAGAACATGACTTGTCTCACATTGGTGTTAAAACAAACAGTCCATAAAGCTGTCAAAAGAAATCCGACGGCTTTTTAAAAGGGGAAACTCTCCATTTTTTCCCCACTGGAACTACTTATTAATTTATCACATCTCCTCCATCTAACTGCAAACTTTCTGCTGGATGTCTTTACTGTCGAAAAACAGTTTAGGTGTCAGCTCGGCCTGTATTTAAGGAATCATCCATGTGGCTGCCGCTCCGTCCGTCCGTCACACATCCATCACCCAGTAAAACTGTCACTTCTTCTTACCTATAGGCGTTGTAAATGTTCCTCTTCTCGTTCAGGCCCTCGCACACGCCCCCAGCCGAGCAGGGCAGGGTGAAGTTTCTGTGAGGGAACTGCAGGGTGCAGTCGGCATCGCTCTGACAGGTGGTCTCCTGCGCGCTGGCGTCGTCCAGGTCCGTGAGCTTCAGCTCGCCAGACACGGTGACAAACTGGCGGGGCTGGAAGTCCAGCAGGGCGACAGAGCCCAGAGGAGACTGGGAGAGGAAGTGGAGGAGCCTCACCAGGTCCAGACAAACCTGGGGAGAGAGCACATGACGAAACCTGATCAGCTGGATAGTTTGTTTAACTGCACTCAATTTCTGAGAGGGAGGAACATACTGGTCTTGTGACTAGGAAGTAAGGTAAGTGTGGATGTGAATTTTTTTGGCTTTTTATATCATTTCAAACTTTAATGAACCAAAAAAATTAATTTAATGAAATAACAAAATCTAATTTCAAGATGTTATCGCAGGCTCATTTCACATTGTTTTCAAGCATTTAGCTGCATGTAATGATTATTACCTTCACGTTTGTTAACAGTCACTTCCAACACAATGATCTTAATTAAATATACCAGAAAAAAATGTTTTCACCCCCTGTGCATTTGTTTGTTTGTTAGGGCGAAATTGGGGAATAGCATTTACTTTATTTAACATGGCAAAATTTACATTTTGGACATTTCCATCAATATCCCAGAGAATAAAGCTTGGATTTAAATGAAAAGAAACCATATCGCGCCATATCTAGGAGACTGATATCTATGAGTGTGCAAATCTATATTTGGTGCAGCTTGACTAGGCATGAGCTCCACAGAGTTATTCTAGTTAATTCATTATCAATTTCCCTTAAAAAATGTATCATTTGAGCCATTAACCATAAATAATTATAAAGCCAAAGTTGACATATTTTGGAAAACAAGTTCCAAAAATGAAGGAAAAAAAAGAATGAAAGAAAAACAGCAAAAATTCTCACCGGAGAAGCTTAAAAAATGTATTATGTATTTTGCTTAGAAAGTGATTACTCCACTATCAAGGGTGTTGCTGACTTATTTTCTTGCAATCTCAGATTTGATTAATTTACTAATTCAAAGTTTTGCCAGTTGAATCAATAATGAAAGCAATAGTTTTATTTTCTGGTATCTTCTTCCAATTTTGTCAAATAAAAAGCTTTTTAAAATGTCGAAAGCACCGGATGAATTCCTCGTGTGGTTTCTTCCTGAAAGTGACACGTCGGACAATATAATTACGTTTCATGAAAAAGCTAAAATTGGTAAAAAACATGAAAAGTCAAGTCTTGCATAAACCAGAGTTATTTGCTTTTAAGACGTTTCCCTGACCACATTTGCAAACCATTTCCTCAGACTGTTTTTATAGTGGCCTTTTAAATCCTATAATAAAAACAGAAAGGGAAAATAAGTAGGCCACTACAGGCAAAATAAAAAAGGCATTAGCCACGCACTGACAGAGCATGAAATGATCCTGTCACACTGCAAACATAGCTACAGTGTTAGGTAATGCCGCGAGTCTCTCGGACGTCACCCGGTGGGATCGGAGCACTGTAAAAGCAGAGTTGGGTGAAACCAAACACCCGTGGATTACTGTAGCCTGCGCAGATGCAACGTAGCTGAAAGGGGCCGAGCAGCTCGAGGGGGGGTATTATGAACGGCTGCTTGTGTGATGGAGCAAAATGAGGCCCAGAGTTGCGATGATACTCGCAGACCGCCATGTTACTGCTGCTAATCCAGAAAGAAAACATGTATGCTCCCATGCTTCTCTGCCCCCTGCAACTCATTCTTTCTCTTTCAAACACAATCATGCGCAAAGACACACACAGCCACACACCAACACACACTCACACATACTTGAATCCCTGGAGTGTGAATTCAGGCCTGAGTTGACTCCCACTGTGAGCATACCTGTGATGGGGGTTGAGCTGAAGCTCCCTGTGTGTGTCTGACCTTTACCAGTCTAAACACTCACCTTGTCAGGACCACTAGACCTCACTGGGAGCAAAGCCCAGTGCTAATGAGTCAAAACTTAATTTCTGAGGTCCTGGTTAACGATCTGTGAATTGTGGTTACGGTCAGGCATGAATTGATTATGGTTAGAGATCTATATAGTAAAGGATAAGGTTTTGGTTTGGCTGTCCACAATTGACAGTGCAAAGTCCTAATAAGGATAGCTGACCAAACCTGTGTGTGTGTGTGTGTGTGTGTGTGTGTGTGTGTGTGTGTGTGTGTGTGTGTGTGTGTGTGTGTGTGTGTGTCTGAAATTCCTCGCCTCCAGTGGATTAACTCCAGGACCCATCTCCATTTTCAACCTCAGCCTGATCAAATACACTGAGTGGCAGATGTCGGACCTCCAGCGGTTTCAAATGTCCAACACCCCTCATCCCTCAACCCTCATCTTTCCTGTTGAAGAAGAGTGTACGTGTGTGTGTGTGTGTGTGTGTGTGTGTGTGTGTGTGTGTGTGTGTGTGTGTGTGTGAGTGAGAGAGAGAGTGTGTGGTGCACTGTACAGGCTAAATGACAGGGCGTGCGCATCAAGAGCTAAAAGAGAGGAAGCTGACGGGCTTACCCTGAATCTGTCCTCCCAGGGGCTCTGGAGCAGCTGGATCATCTGGAGAGGATTCCCCTGCTCCAGAATGACTGTGACTCTTCCTCTCTCTGCTCCTCTTCCTCCCTGGACACTTGAGTCTCCTGCGCAGTGGCCTTTGAGCTGTGGAGTGGAGAACAACTGGAGTTAGTCACGGTTGAAACAGAGCACAAAAAGATATCAATAACATACCTTTTCTCTTTTCGCATTTAGTTGTGCAGAAATCAAACAAAGCAACAGGCTGAAAGTTGTGTGTGTGTGTGTGTGTGTGTGCATGTGTTTGTAAACTGAGAGGACACGGTGTTCTGCCAGCCTCACTCCCTGCAGCTCAAACTTGTGACAATAAAATCACATTATAGCCAACCGGGGGAATGTGGTCCGTACACTTGTGAGTTTAATCGAGCTGCCGTGCACACTGCTGTCACACGACCAGTTGGACGCGAGCTACAAACCCAGCCGTTTAGTTCAAACTAGTTCTAAATTGGGCTGTAATGGTTTGAGTGAATAAGCGCCGGGGGTTTCAGATGCAACCAGGGATAGCAGGGAGGACAGAGGCACATTGTCAGCTCTCGCCAAACTGGACCCAGAGGTCAGAGTGGGGTCACTCGAATTTAATTTAATTACATGGGAAAGTCCTGCAAAGCCAATGAGGCCTTTCTTTGACTCCGCTGTGTGTGAGACAAAGGAAAATGTGAGCAGTGGTGCGTGGATTATGGAAAGTCTTAATAATATTCCATCAGTATTTCCAGTGTTGAGCGGTGGCCAGTAGCTCCTGACGCCCCACACATTCCTCAGCCGTGCAATGAAATATACTCTTTAGAATGTTGGTTGGGTTTTTGAACTTTAACTTCACAAGTTAATGGATCATTTTTGTATTTCCCCTTGTCCATCCCCTACTCGCTGATCACTCTTAAGGCCACGGGTTGACCTCAATTTAAAATGAAATATATTCTCTACGACGTTGTTTAGGCATTGGACTCAAATTGAACAATTTATTGGATTATTTAAGTATTCAAACTGATGCACACAAGAAAAACCAAGGGCTACATTTCACCTTTATGACGTTTGGATGCTGCAGCCTCTGCAACAGGACTATTTCTTTCTGCAGTTTGTAGGAGACGAGCTCCCGGCAGCCTTGCGGGTCTTTAAAATCCTCCACACACTTGCCCATGTCTATTCCCTGCTCGTTGACCAGCTTTAAAGCCACTGGTTGACCTCCAGCCAGATTCACTTTGACAACCAGTTTGGTGTATCCAGAGCCCAGGACCTCCACAGCCTGCATGTCCACCAGGGAGTCACAGCCCATTTCATCCATATGCGCTTTCCTGGAGCCGTGCGTGATCTTATTCCACAGATTGTAATCCACAGAGGAGTCCAGCTGGGGAGAGAGTCGGGTTCCCTCTGATGGTTCATCCCCAGGTAACAGCAGCGGAAGGATTTCTTTGCGCCTCTGTTGGAGCTGGTAAATCAACGCCCCGCGGAGCTGCTCCTCATCAGCAGCAGAAACAGTCGCGTTAGAAAAGTGCGCTACTCTCGCCCCGTACTGCTGCACGCTGCTGACCAGCAGTGACACGAGGATCGACAGCACCACGAACGCCAGGAGCGCAGCCGCGCGTAAAGAGTTGCCCATCTCGGGCATTTCTCCTCTCGCTGGCACGGCCTCAGCGGCTGGAGAGAGCGGGGGGGGGTGTAGAAAGGGGGCGCACGGCCGCGGGCTCCGACGACCGCTCGCTCCAAGTGGAAGGAAAGACTCCTCCTGACTTTGGAGCAGGAGAAGTGATCAGCTCCTTGTTTCCACCTCCACCCGGAGAGGAACTCCCTCTGGAGGTGTGTCCTGGGCGCTCGTAACTTTACACCCGCTGAGACTCTGCAGGAGAGCCGAGGCCCGCGTGCACAAGCGCCTCCATGCTTTCACTTCACTTTTTCAGTCTACTTACTGAAGTATTTACTTATACTTACTTATTTATACGTCTCATGATAATCCAAGTGTTTTTATTTAAGAGTGACACAAATAAAAAAGTAATTTGTATACCTGAAATGTGAGTAAAATATAATGTTAGTGTGGTTTTGTTAGTGTCCTGATTCATTTAATCTAGAGCTAGTGGTGTTATCTGGTTACATTTCAGATTTAGCATTTAGATTTAGATTTTGAATTTAGATTCAGATTGAAGATGTATCTTTAAATTTTGATTTACATTTGGATTTAACATTTAGATTAAGATTGCATTTTTACAGTTAGAGTCAATATTTAGATTTAACAGTTACGTTTAACATTTAGGTTTAATATTCAATATTTGGCTTTGAATTTTAGATTTAGATTTAACATTGGCAACATCTTTAATATATCTTTACAAAAACAGTAAACATAACAAAGTTCCCAAATGTTGCAGTAAACCTGGTAAAAAAAAGTGATACGCAACAATTTCTTTAAACATTTTGGTGATAAATACAGTGAAATGTTATTTTCAGCACGCGCCCCTTTACAATTAGCACCCCGCAGTTATCAGGATATTAAACGTATCCATACAGACTTAGAGACAGGCATGAAGACACCTCCCCAATCTGTCCAACAGGTGGCAGCAAAACACCTTTTTGTTTCCTTAAAGCAACATCACTTGTTAAGATAGATTTCTTAATGATCAGCAGCCTTATCCTTTGATTTAAAGTCATATATTAAATCTATGCATGTAAACAAAAGCGCATTATTTTTCTCTTTGTCTCCACCCACTCTGTCTCTTGTTGTATCTGTGTTTATACGACTGTATTTCACAGATCTGGAGGAAGCAGTGAAGCTGTAATGAAGCGTTTCCCAGAAATCTACCACCGGAAATTACCACGGCTGTCACCTCAGCACCAGCCAGAAGCCAAACCCCCTCCTCTCTCTTCAGCCTCTCATTATGTGTGTGTATATGTGTGTGTGTGTGTTAGTGTGTGTATGTGCATGTATGGCTGCGTGTGTGCATGTGTGGGTCTGCTATCCATAAGTGCCTGTCAGGCGTTGCATACGTGTTGGTCTGCATGTTCTCTCCTTGTGTAGCCTGTGTGTGTGTGTGTGTGTGTGTGTGTGTATGTGTGTGTGTGTGTGTGTGTGTGTGTGTGTGTGTGTGTGTGTGTTGGTCTGGTATCAGGGAGTAAGTCAGGCGTTGCATACGTGTTGGTCTGCATGTTCTCTCCTTGTGTAGCTTGTGTGTGTGTGTGTGTGTGTGTGTGTGTGTGTGTGTGTGTGTGTGTGTGTGTGTGTGTGTTGGTCTGGTATCAGGGAGTAAGTCAGGCGTTGCATATGTGTTGGTCTGCATGTTCTCTTCTTGTGTAGCATGTGTGTGTGTGTGTGTGTGTGTGCGTGCATATATGTGTTGGTCTGGTATCCACTAAGGGAGTAAGTCAGGCTTTACATATGTAATGGTTTGCATGTTCTTTTCTTGTATGTGTGTGTGTGTGTGTGTGTGTGTGTGTGTGTGTGTGTGTGTGTGTGTGTGTGTGTGTGTGTGTGTGTGTGTCTGCCAGGCTGCACAGCACAACAGTGTAAGTTAATCAGTGTCTGGAGTCAACAAGGCATTAGTAGTGTCAGCTGCAACACAGGCTGTTCAGAAAAGTATGTACCACCAACACAGCAGAACCTTTGTTCAATAAGAACATGATCATGATCATTCACAAAAACACTTGAAACTTCAACATGCAAATGTGTTTGGACTGTGCAGGAACCAGTTCTGCACATCATGACTTACTGAAGCTAAGTTATTCAAATAAAAAATGTAAAAGAAATCCCCCCCCCCCCCTCCGCTGTCTCTGCTTCTTATTTAAACCCAGAAATAAAACTTTGATCTCCACAGAACTGTCTCACACCCTCCTTTCCCTGATCTTTGCTTTTCTTCCAATAAATCACATCCTTTTTCTTTCTCCAGCGTGGTCCCTCAGAGGGAAGGGCCCGGTGCCATGATTCATATTTATAACCAGAGCCAGACCAGAGGCTGCCTCATTAGCAACGAATCACATGGCTCTGCTGCATCACAGTCTCTCCTTTCTTCTCAGCTGCTCGACTTGGCTTTCTTGCTTACGTCTCTTAATAAGAAGCCCAGAGTCATATTCTTCCTTTTTTCTTCATTACTTCATTATGTCAAAACAAAAAGCTACCTAACCTGTTTTGTTAATGAGAAACAGTAAATTTCAGAATTAAGTATAACTTGTTAGAAACTCCCTCTTGATTTTCCTTATGCACAATCCACATCTTGAAAGCTCATAGTTTTTCTGAGTCATCTTATCTGCAAAAACTAACTAAAGAGATGTTTGAGATGCTGCTTGAGAGATTTCCATGTTTTTCCACTGACGTCTTACAATTGTTCTTCAATTCATAGCTGCAGGATTATTCACAGTTAAGAACTACGCATCCAAAACACGTATTAATCTCATAAATGAGATACATATCCACTCAGTGCTACATTCCAATGAGGCGCTATTTATGAGATTTCATGAGCTCTAACTTCTTATTCGATTAATGGTTAATGAATAAATATCAGAAGCAAAAGCGCACAAGTAGCATCTCAAACCTATGGCCCAAACAAAAGTCATGAGCATAGACTGTATGAGTCTGGTCTCTTTGAATGTGCATTCTATTACAGCAACAAAAACACATTTTAATGCCGCTTGTCCAAAAGTGGCTCATTCCTACATGTTGTGTTTCTAATAAAACATTGTTTGTAAAGATATGAACAATAAGTTGTCCAATAATTAATAAATCAATTGATTAATCACAAGACAAGCATAAGAGCCATACCTGGGTTGCCAGGTTGTGAAATATCTTAACTTTTCTATTTGGTGATGCACAAATAATGTCAGTTATCCATTAATAGATGCTGATGCCTCGCAGTTAGTCTGGGAATATCAGAAATGTTGATAGGTTATTGATTAATGTCAATTGGTCATTAATGAAGGTAAGGAGGATTAAATGATTTGTCAATACAATATTTAAGAAGTTAACTTAAGCTTATATCAATTACATAAAATATATAAAATGATTACTTATTTTTGTTACTGTTGTTAAAAACAAAAGGACAGAGGTTTGTGGTTCTTATTTTGGGTTTTTTCCTTGCACCTTTATTAAATTAAATGCTCTGATGATCTCAACCTCTCTTTCATTGATTGCTGCAGATTAGAATCAAGCAAAGTGACTGAGGACACAGGTTTTACCCATAGACTGGTTTCATCTGAATCACTGCATCAGTCCATATTCAGCGGCTGCAGCTCCCAGTGAAGGTATTGTTACCACCACATCACTGTCTGTGGGTCTTCCTATAACGGAGCTACGGAAAAACCTCAGGCCCCTGCAGCTGCTGTCGGAGCCGGTTCATCAGGCGCTGATGCTCGGTGTCCGTCCGCCGGAGCTCCAGCACCGCGGCCGGTTGGACAGCGACCGCAGCGTCCTCAGCATCACCGCGGCTCTGCCAATCAGAGCGCGGCTCGGGGCAGATTAACCCAAACAGCCCCGGTGCTGATGCTCCGTGTGTAGTGTGTGTGTGTGTGTGTGTGTGTGTGTGTGTGTGTGTGTGTGTGTGTGTGTGTGTGTGTGTGTGTGTGTGCGTGTAGTATCAGCCTCGGAAACAAGCTCGCACCTCTGATCCTCGTGGACCCGGTGAGATGGAGGAACTGCTCGGTTCAAAATCAAACAGAGATCCATGATTCAGATTCAGCTTTTACTGAAGGAGCGTCAGGAGGGAGATGGATGCCTCGATTGTAGGAGAAAGCACGGATGCGATATTGATGGATGATTCTCCCACAGATGAGAGGGGGGTCCGGGAGGCTTGTCAAAGGTGGGTTTCATCATTTCATCTGTAGCTTCCAGTGGAACTTGTAATTAAATGGCATTTACACGCAGTGGAGTGGATGTGCTTTTAACCTCCTGTGGCCGTTGTGAGTATTGACACTCAGTCCAGCTGTGCTCCTGCTGTGGACAATGGGAACACGCACATGATATGATTTCTGCTCCTGTAATTGTCCCATTGCACTTTCATCATAAACAACGATTGATTCCTGTTTGTGTTGCGCTGCTTGTGAAACCAAAGGATGCTCACGCTGCTGTCAACAAACTTGTCAGGATTAATGTTTGATATTATCACAATTGATATCTACTGCTTTTACAGCCTTCTTTAATTCATCATTACTGGATTTGATGCTCTTATTTTCGCCTTTGAGCGATATGCAGTGAACAGTATATGCAGCACAAGTGAGAGCAGTGCACTCATCGTCTCTCTTTCTCACACTCACACTAGTGTTGACTCGAGAACTGCGAGGCCTGCTCTGTGTCATCAGCCTCCTGCTTCGGTCACGCCGGCTCTCTGGGTCACTGCTGTCACCCTGTCACCCACTTGATACGGCAGCTCTGCATATAAAACAGAAAATGTAAAAATCAAATGGCCGAGACGTGTCTAAAACGAGCGGGGAGCTGGAAACAGCCGAGGTCTGCTACTCTTAAGATCAGCCTCTCTCAAAGAAGGATCCTGCAGAGCCTTCATCCTCTGATAGTAACCCCCTTACTGAACCTGTGCCGGCCTTTTAAGAAGGTCTATACCTCCTGCATACAGGCTGAGCTCCAGTCCTGTTTTCTATGCATGCCTGTGTGTGTGTGATTGGCAGTTTAAGACGTGTTTGAGGTCATGACACTGACTAGTATCCAGGGAGTTGATGAGAGACATGTGCTGTGCAGAGAGGGTGAAAGACAGATTCCTACAGGCAGACAGAGGAGAGAGAAGTGAGAACTGACAGATACTTTGTGATTCTCCTTGCTGGAGTCTGTTCGATCTCTAAAGCTGCTCTGAGACTCTATAGTTCAGCTCCAAATACTAATCCTACTAATTAAACTCAGCTTTTAGCATGGTAACAGCACAGCAAGTACATTTGCTGATTATACTACGACTTGTATACTTTTACAAAGCAGAACTTTCAAAGTGTGATACTGCTTTTTTTTAAATTAAATAATAGCCCCCAATACACATGAGCGTGCACTGACTGACAACTGCTAGGAGCTGACTTTTCTCAAACTGAAGATAGTGAGAGCATACGCAGGGTGTATGCAGGCAGGCAGGCCCATTAGTGACAGAACAGCCAATCATTCCATTGGATCAAATAAGAGATTGGTCGTGTTTTTTTACTGTCAGACGATGCTATCGGGATGGGAAGAGGATTTCAACAAATAAGATACAAATTGCTTCAGAAACAAATGACCAACCCTACTTTTAAAAGAACTGAAATACTATTGGTGCATGGCAGTAACATCTGTAATGACTTAGAATACAACTTCAAATATGTCTATAATAACATTGTCTCAGAGCAACATTGGATGGTTGTACTGCAGCTCTCATTAATGCCAAGAACAAAAAAACAGTTCTGTCAAGTTCACATACAGTAGCTTTACATCTGTTTATTACATGAATATGCAACACGGGTATTACTGTTCACCCTGAAGAGCTGTTTCTAATATTTATCCCCATTGATGTTATTGAACCGCTATACATTGGCTACAGGTGAGCTTAAGTCAATGACGCCTGACTCTGCAAAATGAAACCAGAGTAACTTCAGCTTGAGCTCATACTCTCTGCTCTTTCAAACTCTGAACCATGAGCCTGTTCTGACATCAGCGGGTGGAGCAGCTCGGTGACACCTTCTGGGATGTATTTTAGTATTTGCCCACTGAAATATTTATGATTCTGCACAAATTGCTCTCCCTGTGTGTGTGTGTGTGTGTGTGTGTGTGTGTGTGTGTGTGTGTGCACGTGCAAGCCCTGTGAGAAACCATCAAAGAGGAATAACAGGCTTAAACACTCCCATCCTGAGGCTGCCAGGTTACACAGTATCTGGTGCTGATGTGTTAACCTGCTTTAAACTCTCACTTTACCATTACATGCAACAGAATATCTGTTCAATATTGTGTTAAAGTCGTCTACAGTGTTGACTTCTTTTTATTTGTTTGTGTATTTACTCTCTCGCTCCAGCTCCAAGCTTAAATGACAAACATTTGCTAAGAGCTGCTGAGTACACTGTGAGCTATTTATTATTTAGATCACATTACAGCTTTATTGTGACACAACAGAATACGGAGGTTCAGGTCGTCGCCGAGCTCTGGCACTAATCAGCTGCAAATTCCCCCTGCTACTGTATGCCACGAGCCCAACAGGCTACTCATCATCTGTGCCCCTTATTATGGGATTCAAATAAAACCGTATGAGGTCATTTAAGCTCTGTTGACTTGCTGCGTCGCTATGGTGACAGGACAGGAAGTGCGGTTGCATCCAGCCTGCTGTGGAAAAACAAGCATGTGGCAGACTGCGCAGACCTCGCGGCCCCCTTCACTGAGACAACTGGAGCGTTAGTTCAGATTCCTCTGTTTATTTAGTCTAGCTTCGGAACCATGAGACTCTAAGTGATTTGAAAATTAAATTCTGGAAGTACATTAAAAAAGCTGTGACTGTGATCAGATTTAACCCCTTTTTTATAGGGTTTCCTTACTTTTAGTTGCTTTAAATTGGTCTTTTTCCACATTGGCAATATTGAATAAAATATGTTCAGTATCAGCTTGTTATATGTGAAGTGAGTAAAACATCCAAACAGCAATATATTTGTCTTTTAATGCTCCACTATCAAATTAAATATTGCATTTTTTATGATTTAGGGAATTCCGTCTGACGTGTGTTGTGTCTCTGTTAATGTTGGGGTCACTTCAATTCCAAATAAAGTTCTGTGGGTTTGAACCATAGACTGAATATGAGGAGGATGAAATGACTGCTCCGCAAAAGTGAAGCCAAAGCATCTCCATCACCACCTGGTGGGTGGCTTGCCATAAACACACTAATCACATACCGATTATGTGCATTATAATTGACATTTCTCTACCAAATTTCATAAATTGAGCCAGCAACATAATCTATAGGATTGATTCAGACTCACATCATTCCTCACTCCACTGTTCTGTCAGCGGCCATTACCCATGAGTCTTCACTCAGTCTCACGTTATCTCTCCTGGACAGCCACCTATCTCTCCTATGATTGGACCTTCTTGTTTCCTGTATCAGAAATCCATTCCTCACCTCATTGGTTCTGCCGGCTCACTCCACTGTTCGCCATTGAATAGGAGGAGAAGCTGAAGCAGGGATACACAGATGTCGTAGTGGGTGACATATTGTAAATCCCAATTTTCCTTTCTCATTCTTATTAATCTCGTCCTCTCCTCTCGTGTCTTCTCCTCAGCGAGATCCCGGTGGTTTCTCTGTGCCCTCCTGACAGCGTCTGCTCTGCAGAGGCCCCGCTGACAGTCATCCAGTCTGAGGGGGAGCTGTGCGACAGCTGCAGCAGCCTCGGCAGACCCTCGTCCTCCTGCCAGCTCTATCAAGTATGCCTGAACACTGACTGTACTGTGTGCTGTTAGGGATTGATGTACGAGGACCCATTAAAATGAAGTCAGAATGTAAAGTTGGAAATAGATCCAGGATATTGGAGGCAGTGCAAAATACAGCCATTGTGTCACTCAACAGACTGACTGGTATTAGAGACCTGCATAAAATAGAGGACATCATGCAATGTCTGTATATATGTGTATCCATTGCTCTCTTTTCTACTTGAGGTACCACATGGTCTTAGAGCCGGCGCCTATGACTCACCACAGCCCCAGAAAGGCCCCCACTGCAGCCGTCACGGGCCGTGCCAAGACTGTCACTCAAACACAACAGGTCCCAGTGGTGAAGGAGGTGTGGTGGTGAAAGTGGGACACGGCTGCAGCTCTGCTCATCAGACGTCAGGTCGCGGCGCCGTCAGATGCCACTGGCTGCACGGCTCGAATGAAGGCGGCACGCAGAAGCCAACGCAGCGACACGTGGTGACAGTGAGGTGAGTTGGAAGGAGATGGTCTGACAATAATAATAATATTTATCATAACTATTATCTTAATACAGTCTTTAATACTGTATTAACAGGGATGGAGGACTCTACTGCTTCCTCAGAAAGTAAGTACTGAAAGCAATTTTCACTATAAATCCCAAAGGTATTAATTGGAAGTCACACTTTGTCGGATCATTATAATTAACCTTTGCTCAGTGTCGCTGACGGCCACCACTTCTTCTTCTGTGGTCTTTCTATTTGGCAGTTATTCCCAGGTGATAGTGGACTACCCGTTGGCAGTGCTGGTGGGTTGTGCTGTCCTGCTGCTGGGATGCTCATTGGCCGGACTTTTCATTGGTCCACTGCCCGACTTCTCTGACCCACTGCTGGTGGGTGTCACACAGACTCAGACACAGACACACACACAGACACAGCGTCTACCATCTTCCTTCTGTCAAAACTACAAACCAAACCTCCCCTCACCACCACAGGCTAAGTGTTAATTACACAGTTTCCCTAATGACTCATGATCTCATCCATTTACTTCAGTCTTGTCTCAGATTCAATGAACAACAGTGAATTTGAATGAATCACACTCTCTGTCATGTTAATTAAACACATCTTCTCACCTTTGAGATTCATGCTTTCACGATAAACACCGGATAAAATAATTGCTGTAAAAATGTGACTAACAACAATGTCCTATTAATTAATTATCTAAACTGATTTACATGATAGAATATAATTTGGGTTATACAAGGATTTGTGTTTTATCCGTCTGGGATAACATCAAACACTCGTAGAGCCTTTTTTTTAATGGGAGTTCAGACAAGATATCAGGGAGCTTGTGACGCTGATTAAACATTCAGTGAGCTGCTGTAGAGCATTGAAGGGCACCAGCATTTATTACTCGTCTTTAGCTTTGACGTGTGTGTGTGTGTATGTGTGTGTGTGTGTTCATAATCTTTTTTTTCAGGGTTTCGAGCCGCGGGGGACGTATATCGGAGTCCGTCAGTCCACTTTGTCCAAGCTGCAGGAGAACACAGGCCCGGGGAAAACTCTGTCTCCTCTACCTCAGCAGCTCAGTAAAAGGTCAGCAGTGGTGGGTTTCAGAGGGAGTGCAGGGTTTCTGCATATAGTTTACACATGCATAACCTTTCTTAGAGATAATAATCTTTTACTTATATGATGGTACAAAAATATCCACCCATCCATCCATGCATTATCTATCCTGCTTATTAGGGTCAGTATAAAAATATTCAAAATCTATTTATTATGCATAAAAGCATATTCATTAATAGATAGAAGGAATTTTCATTCATTTTATAATGGGTTTTTTTGTACTGTTTTTACCAGTCTTTTTTTGTTTGTTTTTTGTTGTTTGCCTTCAATTCGTCATTTTTTAAGGGTACTAGAAAGTAGGTTAATTATTATCATTATTTTTATTGTTATTATTAGATCAACAATAACAATAATAATAATAAAACCTGTATCCGTAGTTTGCCTCAGCTTTCTAGTGACTTTTAGCTCATTGTTTTGGTTGCACAGTCAGCATAGTTAGTAGTTTGGTTCAAAATTAGACCTCAGCAGCAGCTATTTGCAAACAGGTTCACATTTTAAAGAGAGACAGTGCTGTGGTAACAACCTGCCCACATTTATTCATTTAAAAAAAAAAAAGAAGAAGCTTTTTGTGTGTTTGATGAAGATGTAAGTGTATGTGTGTTCTTACCTGGGCTGTAGTTTTGGGGCCGATGTCGATGGAGACAGCAGCGGTGGACAAGACACCCCCAGACTTCGCTTCAAGAGGATGTTGGCCAGAGACTCGTCCCCGGACTCCTTCCCCTGCGACGCTCCAGGTGGGTCACTTCTGATCGGCTCATAAAACCCCAAAACAATGAGAATACCAAACACCTCAAAATAACAACCCTGAGCTTAATTATAGGTTTGTAACAGGGCTGGCTCCCTGCAGCACTCTCAGCAAAGCAGTAAATGTAAAATTATTAAAAACAATGTAAATGTAATGACTGCCTATTCAGCAGCTGAGCTATTTGCATAATAACTCTGTGAGCTGAGGGCGAAACAATGGAGCTTGTTAGGAGTTAATCAGCACCCCCAGCAAAACAATAAAAACAATACAACATTAAAACAACAAGAACAACTTAGGGGTTGGATGCAAACTTACAAAATGGTGAGATAATAAGAGAATGTGAACTTTTAGTGCGGATTCAAATAGAACAGTTCGCTAAATGTTTTTCCTCCGGCAGCTTATCACAGATTTTCCTCTTTAAGCTCCTCTTTGAAATAATGAGCTGCTCCATTAAGACTCTACTTCTGTTTGCCTCATAACACACAGAGAAGCAGAGAATTGATTTATTAGCAACTCAAAATCTTTATTCTACAGAGACAGCAGGATATAACATGCAATAAATTACTTGTTTGCCTGGTTTACCTTTATGAATTTGTACTGCATATGTTGCTTTTTTTGTGAGATATAATAATAATAATAATAATCTTTATTTATAGAGCACTGTTTTGTGAGATAAAAAAGAAGATATTGATTTTATAAATATAGATGATTGAGTTGGCTGTTTATGAAAGCCTTGGAGATGAGAAAAAAATGCTCTTTATCGAGTGATTTTATAGATATGTAGTAGTTCTTTATTTGATTGTTTCATTTGTCCCCCCACGTTGTGTATATGCAATACTGGATGTACATGTTAGTAATCCCCCGTTAGTGCCAAATGCAGTAACGTGACAAAGAAATAAAAACGTATACCCCCAAAAACTTTATTCGTGACAACTGAACATTTCTAACCATGACTCACAGCTGCTCATCTTGTTACTCTGCGCTGACTCCATCCGTCTGTCTGTCTCCTGCAGGCGAGCGTTTGGCCCAGCTGGTCTTCAGATCAGAAAACTCAGCCAGTCTCTGGAGCCTGAAGGCCATCCACGCCATGTGCGAGATGGAGCAGTCCAGGGTTCGCTCTGATTTAATCAGCCCTTCATCTCACCTTCAGTCCTCTCCCTTCTCATCCCTTTGTCATCATCTTCTGTCAATCTCTACTCTTGTCTTTTCCCTGATTACACTTTATAAACACTCTGCAGGAATTAAAAACAATACTCTGCGTACCTTCAGTTATTTGTATGGGCATGTGTTCAAAAAATATCTTTCCCTTGTCTGATTCAGATTCGCTCCCAGGCTCAGTTCCAGGACCTGTGCCAGCAGCATGTGAGGGTGGAGGCTGAGGGAACATCCAGGAGCGGCTGTTGTCCGAGCTGGTCTCTGGGGAATTACTTGGCTGTCCTCACTAATGCTTCCTGCTGTCTCAGCCTCACCTCACACCAGGTTCTGTAACCTTCTTTAAATTTGAAAAATTAAACTACTGCAAGGTACATATTAGATTGCAGTAGTTTTATTTCAATATGATAGGGAATTCTTGACTTTGGAAGCAGTTAATTGACTAAAATAAAATGTATTTTCGTGGTTTTACTTGACTAAAACAATCACTTACATCAGGTTTAGGTATCAGGCTCCAACAGATAATGTTGGACTCTCCACTCATAGTTGTACACTTTCATATACCTATTAGATATTTAGCAAATATCCCACGAAAAGACTCAAACCAAGAATGAATTGAACTTATTAGCTGCTGTATGTGAAGGTAAAGCCTGGTATGGAATTCCTCTGTGCATCAAGAATACATCAATAACACAAAGCGATCAGAGGCGGTTACTCTAATTAATTTTTTATAAATAAACCTCCCCAGTGCTGTAAATGACAATATAAAAATAATGAAGAATCATTTTCATCATCGTATAAATTCCTCAAGTGCACTGATCCTATTGTAGTGACAGAACCTCATTTCAATTTCTCCATCTCTCTAGGTTTCGGAGTCTCTGAACCTGCTACGGAAGTGTGCTCCGCACTATCACGAAGGACATCTGGTGGAAGCCTGCGTCGACAGACCCAAACACGGAGGCTGTTCCTCCGTCCCGTCTCGCTGCAGACAGTCCCGCATGGTGTTCCAGATCCTGCACTTTCTGGTCGATAAAGACTTCCTCAGTCCGCAGACTGTTGAATACCAAATCCCAACACTGAAGTACAGCCTTCTGTTCTTACCTGTCAACAAAGGGGAGCACATGATGGAGATCTACATGAACAGCCTTGAAGGCAGGGATCTGACCCACAATAACACCACCATCACTGGCATGGACTTTGGCATCAAGCAGACGCTGTTCAAGCATTACCTTGCTAGAGATTCAGTTTATCCTGTCCTAGCTGTTCTCTGCCTTCTTTTTACTATGGCTCTGTATCTCCACTCGCTCTTCATAGTAGCTTTATCTGTAATAGCCATCATAGGCTCCCTCCTAACGTCTTATTTCTTCTACAAAGTAGCATTTCGCCTGACTTTCTTTCCCCTGGTCAACCTCTCTGCAGCTCTTATCCTCTTAGGAAGTTGCTCCAATCAGGTTTTTATCTTTGCAGATTTCTGGCAAATGCAGCTGTCCCAAAACCCCCCTGCCTCCCTGGAGAAGAGAGTGCACAGAGCTATGCAGGAAGTCGGCTATTTGATTTTAGCATCTGGTTTGACCTCCACCGCAGCTTTTTTCTCCGGCTATCTCAGCAGCATCACAGCAATCAGATGTTTCGCTGTTTATCTCGGAACTGCCTCTTTCATCAGCTCCCTCCTGGCCCTGGTGTGGCTGCCTTGCTCCTTCGTTCTGCGGGAGCGCTACACAAAGGCGTCCTCTGCATCTCTAGCAGTGCAGGGATGGAAACCATGCTGCGCCAAGAACCCCGGCGGCTTCTGGGAGACGAGCTCCCGCAAGAGATGCCTCTTCAATCTTGGCCAGAAGCTGAGGGAATTGAGACGAGGGCTCGCGGACACTTCCAATTTGTTATTTCTGAAAATCTTACCTTGTGGAGTGGTGAAGTTCAGGTACATCTGGGTGTGCTGGTTTGCAGTGCTTGCTGCTGGGGGCACATACATGTCCTGCATTGATCCAGGCATGAAGCTGCCAACCTTAGAAAGCAAGGTCAGCCAGCTTTTCCGCTCCAGTCACCCGTTTGAGAGGTACGACGCAGAGTATCGCCACATGTTTATGTTTCAGAGACAGAGAAATGGCGAAGATAAGCCTGTAACATTAACGCTCGTTTGGGGGGTCAAACCAACAGATAACGGGGATCACTTTGACCCTAATAGCAATGGCTCTATGGTACTTGACCCAGACTTTAACATGAGCCGACCAGACGCTCAGATCTGGTTAAGAGACCTGTGTGGAAGGGTGCAGAACCAAAGCTTTTATTCCTCTCCATCACCGGAGGATAGAAATGTAATGACAGACAATATCTGTCTCGTGGAGCAGCTAATTCACTGGGTGTCCGTCAGACGGTGCTCAGAGAGTGACGACGCCCTTTACTTCTGTTGCAAAGACATCCCTTTCCCCTACCCACCCAGCGTTTTTGAGAACTGCCTCAGTATGATGCTGGCAGAGAGGTATGCCGAGGGCCATCTGGCCCACAGCGGAGGCCTGTACTTCCAGCCAGATGGCAGGGTCGCTGCCCTCGTGTTGGCATTCACGACCACATACCTCTACAGCTTCAACTATAGCAGAACCAGTGTTTTTTACAGAGAAATCCTGACATGGTTTAACAGAGAAATATCAGGAGCGCCACAGGGGCTGGAGAACGTCTGGTTCATCAGTCAGCTGTCTCTTTATGATCTACAACAGTCCTTAAGCTCAGAGACTCTGGTAGTCGCTGGCTTCTCTGTAGCTCTGACTTTTGTTTTGCTTTTTCTAACCACCTGGAATATCCCACTGAGCATTTACGGGACTGTAGCTGTAGGAGGCAGTGTGTTCGTAACAGTCGGCCTCCTGGTTCTCCTTGAATGGCAGCTGAGCGGCATCGAGGCTCTGTTCATATCATCGGCAGCAGGACTGTCTGTGGACTTTATAGCCGACTACTGCATATCGTATAGCATGGCTCCTCATTCGGACAAAATTGGGAAAGTGGCGCACTCCACCAAACGGATGGGACGACCTGTAGCAATAGTGTCTGGTGCATTTTTCTCCATGGGGATCATCATGTTGCCTGCCACGGCCTTGCTGTTCAGAAAACTAGGGATTTTCCTGTTTTTGGTGAAATGTGTAGCTTGTGGATTTGCGACGTTCTTTTTTCAGTCCCTGTGCTGCTTTTTCGGACCTAAAACAAACTGTGGGAAGATCTCTCTGCCGTGTTTTTCAGATCAGACTGACGGGCTGTCGTCAGCAACAGAACCTGGTTCCTCCTCTGCAGCAAACGGCGCCTTTGGCAGATCTAGAGTGAGGAGGAGTTATGATAAAGAAACAGGTGGCTATCTCTACCCCAACCAGCAGCGTCAGCACAGACAGAATCAGACCGGAGGAAGAGGGGGCAGAGGTCCGGAGCAATACGAGCTGCAGCCGCTGGCTTATCGGCTGAGCGACAGCTTCGAGAACAGCACCTGCACCAGTAAACTGTCCAACCGGCCCTCAGTGCTCTCTGATGAGATTGAGTATTGTGACAGAGATGTAAGAAATAGCATGGATGGGGAGAGTGACGAGATGAGCAGCCGTCAACCACCTCCAGCTTTCCAGACTTCATCACCTTACAAAGAAAACACCCTGCGGCCTGGAGGGCTGCCACAAGAGGACCTCGCTAAGGACAAGGTGATGTGTGAGACATGCAGAGGTCAGTCTGGTGGGGTGACACACTGGGGGAATACATCCTTCTCCTCATCTTCCAGCATACAGGAGACTGTAATCAGCCACACACTGGAGACCACTGACCAGCCATCTTTCTGCAAAGACGAACAAACCTCAGAGGAGTGTCTCCACTACCCCTCCCACAAAAGGCACCTCTCCTCTCAGTCCCAGAGCTCCTGCGAGGGCCTGGAGGATTCCTGTGAAACGTGCCTCAGTGACATCGAGCCCGGGCCTTCGAACATGCAGCAACACGAAGGAGACGCTGAGTTACAACCAGGGTACCTGAACGGAAAGAGAGATACGCTACGTCTCTCACTGAAGGAAACGGTTTACGAAACGGGTAAAAAGGGCCGCAGCAGTCAGAGTGAAGACGTGGTTATTTTACCCAACAGTAAGCCAGACTTACCAGATGTTTGGATAAAGAGAGGTGGAAAACGGGAGGATACATGTTGAGCAAAGTTGGAGGCGTCTTTACAAACGCTGTGCGTTGAATGCTCTGACTTTATAGTAGAAGGAACAGTTGAGCATATAGAAGTTAAAAAAGAAGTGTACACTGTTACTTTTGTATAACAGTCAAAGGAAATATAAGCCAACTGCAAATGTAACGTGAAAGATTTTTGCATCTAATGTTGCATCTAAGGTTTTCAGTTTTTACTACAAATGAGGTCTAAGCATGAGTGTTCCTTCTGTGAAATGGTCAAATCAAAGCATGGCTTGCTCAACGTGGCATTTCCAGAAAGACAAATGGTCTTATCTGCCACATATTCTCACTAATGTCTCTCTACAGTAGCCACAGTGTGTTGTCAACATGAGCACTGCACCTGCTGCTGCAGAATTTACTTAGTGCCTGGAAATTTTTTAAATCTGCACCTGCACACTCGGAACCGACTGGGTTAATCGACAAATAACAGTGTCATGTGTATGCAGCTGCTGGTCTTTCTCCATGGTGGAACTGACCTAAATAAGCCATACATTGGACTTAAGAATAAAAGACATGTACAGTAGAGAAAATGAGGTGCATTACTGTGTGTGAGTCTGTGGGGGAAGAATAAATCATTATCACATGTAGAGTAGCAAACAACAGTCGGTTGATTTTGCACTTTGTGACAATATGTCCCGAAGGTCCTTTGTTACGTTGAAGCAGGAACATGTCATTTGTGGCGTCACAGCTTGAATTGCATTAAATGTTTGACTGTCAAGTTAAGTCTTTTTGTTTATATGTCAGTGCCAAACATTTTTATGTTTACTTCCTGTACTGATTCTCAAGCGGCATCGTGGTTTCCAAGGCTGCTTTCAGACATGCATGGGAGTTCGGACATTTTGCTGAAAGTTGTTTATGTCTGAAACACTATATTGTGGTTTAATACCCTGTTAGGTGCATACTTTTCTTGGATCTGTGGATGTCAGCACTTGCCTTAGCCTTTGTAATGAAGCAGAGGTGGGCTCTAATTTCAATTTCCAATGCAGTAGCTGTACCATCACATAGGACCAGTGCTTTAAACCATAATGTGTACATAAACCTTGCTACAGCACTGTTAAGAGGCAATTATCATTTAGAACAGAATGCCTTTATCTACATCAGCACCCCACAGCTGAGACGTCACCTTAAACACGGCTCAATACCATTTCAATAAGGGTATTTAGGACATGAGCAGCATGTGCCAAATGTCTATCAACAGGTTGTTTTATAAGCTAAAACAAATGTCTGTGATTTGTGCAAAAGATGTCTTTTTAAAAATAATGAGATGTGTCTATGATAGTAAATATGATGTGAGTGTATAAGTGGTGTTGGAGGTGCAGTGTTGTTCCTGGAGCTTCGAAAAGGAGATATTTATATGAAATGTGCCTGTGAGCAGGTTATTTTCAAGCTTTCTTGCTGTAAGATGTGTTTTCTTTTAGAATCTTGTGACAATTCTTTAACAAGCTCAGCCGAAGAATCTGCATTCCAGATAAATGAAGTCGTTCACATACTTTCAATGAAGAGAGGAAAAAGAAAACGTTGCCACCACTGTTTTCACAAAGCTGAAATAAAATGAATCATTTATTTTCCTGCAGACTGGCTTTTTAAATTTGTTTCCACATTTGTTTGGAGTACCAGAACGATTACAGACCTATAAGGTTTAATTTAAAACTATATGCTTGACATTAAAACTGTAAACTGAGAAAGAATACAACTGCTTTTTCTGTTTTGTCTTTAAGGCTAAAATAACCAAAGGAAAACATGTTTCTACATATTCAAATGTAGAGGAAGCAGCATACGAAAAACCAAATTCCCCAACAAGTACTGATAGTACAGATTTCATCAGGTCGATTCTTCATCCCAGTCTTCTTTGGCCCAGTCGGGTGAACGTGTGGAATATTCAAAGTCAGGTCCTTTGTAGCGTAATGCATGTAGATACATGATGAGCTCCTTCTCTGTGGGATCTGGTCGCACGAGCTTACATTCACTACACAGACTATCTCTGGTCACTGCAGGGGCTTTCTGGGAAGTGTCCGTTTCCTCTGTTTGATTTCCATTTGATTTGATCTGAGATTCTTGGAGGGAGGAGCTGTTGGTGTTTGAGTCTGTGCAGCCCTGTTTCACTTCATCCACGGTCGCGCTGCTGGAGGTACAACCTGTTGGCATCTGTGTCTGAGGAGCGTCTCCGCTCAGGTCAGGTTCCGATGTAACATCCGGCTTCTCACATGTCTTGTCTTTTTCTGCCTGTTGCCTGATCGCAATGCCGTCATCCTGCATATCCAAAAGGTGTAAACTCTCCTGAGATCGATGTTCCTCTACCAGAGCGTGCAGCAGCTCCTCGTCGCTCTTCCCCACCACTCCCCCCTTGCCCCTGTTAGGACCCCATGCTGAGGATCCATAGATGGGATCATTGAAGATGGGGAAGCCCAGGTACTGGAGGTGGACCCTGATCTGGTGTGTGCGGCCGGTAAGGGGTAAACAGCGGACAACGCTGGTTTTTCCATTAAAGCTAAGCCTCTGGAAGACAGTTCGGCACTCCTTCCCCTTGGGGTCAACCCGACAGATGCCGATTTTGAAGGAAACGATCAGAATGGGCTCATCGCAGGTCACTTCACCCTCTGGAAACTCCCCGTCCACTCGGCACACGTACTCCTTTTCAAGCTAGGACAGAGACAAGATGTGAGGACCTTCTGAAACTCACAGCTGTATTTGTTTATGTGGGGGCCTAATCACCTCAAAGTCCAAACCTTCTTAAACGTACCTGTCTGTCTCTCACCAACTGGTCCAGCTTCTTTGACGCCTCCAAAGTTCTGGCAAACAGCAGAACTCCAGAGGTGAGTCTGTCCAGTCTGTGGACAGTGTGAAGCTCGGAAAAGCCTCGTTCTTTCCCCAGGATGAAAATCACAGTGTTGTGGCGAAAACGACCGCAGGGGTGGACTGGGATGGAGGCGGGCTTGTCCACCACGAGCACTTCCCCGTCGTCAACCAGAACCTCCAGGGGCCTGCCGACCACAGGCGGCTCGTGGCGGTGAACAGTGTTTCTCAGGTGGTCGTTATTCTGTGGATAGTACGGAATAGATAAGAAACTACTGGAGACTGGAAGCAGGTGGATATTTCACTCAGCACATTTAACGTTTGAGTTTTGTTTGGTAGCAAATTTAATGAGTATTAATCTTTAAACCTCTGAGTCACTCGCATGAATCTTGCAAGAAATATTCTATCGATAACATTATGCTGCATTTCATAATGGGTAAGTAATCAAGAGATGTTTACGCATTAAGATGTGGTCGTATTGTGTAGAAGTACTGTGTTTTATTGTTGTGTAGTGCTGACACTGACCCTGAGCACCACGGACAGGTCCTCCACCGGTGTCTCGTTGAGCCGGATGCGACCCTCTTTAGCGGCCCTCTGGTAAAACTCCAGGGGCTCGGCTCTGAACTCGGTCTCGAACACCTCCAGCAGACTCTTCCCGACCCACCGACCCTTACAGTAGGTTTTAAAGTCGAAGAAATACGGGCGGACTTTGCGGAGACCCCCCTCGAAGTAGTAGGAGGTCTCGGAGTAGTGCTCCTGGCTGAAGCTGACCCCGGGGTTCCGTTTCTGCGGGGGAGGGATGTATCTCTCGCCCGGACGGAGCTTCTTCCCTCCGGCTCCTCTGCGCCTCTTCCCTCGGCCGCTCGCCTCGGGTTCTCGCGGCTCGTCGCTTTTACGTTTGCCGGTTCCTGCTGCCTCGTTAGCGGCGACTCCCTGCGCGGACACCGGGCTGTTGACCTCCTCCGGTGCAGCAGCCGCCTGCTCCATGGTCGAGCTGCTCTGTTGACACCGCGGAGAAGGAAACAGACGATTCACAGATTTGATAACGTTATGGGATAAAACGGAGTGTTTTACTGTGTAAAGTACACGTTTATTAACCGAGAGGAGACACAGTGAACTACGTTCCCCCAGAACTCTCCCTACAACACTCACGTGCATCGCTCTTTGGCGAGAGGTCCTGCCAGGAGGAGACGCGCACTGATGACGTTACAATGTAGTCCAATCAGACGAATGTGTAGTCCAGTCCTGTTTCTTCTTCTTTTCCTATGATTTCAATCACTTTCTTATCGAAGCATTAGCGACACCAACTGTCCACAATATGAACTTAATTAATACATTTAAAAAGATAAAAACATTAAGAATAATAAATAAATCCCGTTGCCGACAGCAGGAGTGTATACAAATAATAGTTTCTGCAGTAATACACCAACTAACTTAAAGCTATTTTCACCTTTTGTACGCGAGTGCATGTGGTGCCTGTAGAAATCTGTATAGATAGAATAATACATATTAAAATCAAATGTACAACAAATATATTAATATCAGTGTTTAGTCGACTTCAACTTTTGTGTCGTTGTGGGTCTGTAATTTATAATTTGCTGAAAGTATATCCACAGAGCTGATCATGGAGGAGCTGTGGCTCAGGAGGCAGTGAGGGCTGTCGACTAACTATGAAGATCAAAGGTCAGTGGTTTGATCCCCCCACTCCTCCAGTCGGCACTCTGAAGTTTACTTGGGCATGATACTGACCCCAAATTGACCCTGAGAGCTGTGCCGACAGTTTGATGGTGTGACGCTGCATGTAGAAACGCTGTATGAATGTGTGCACAAAGGCCACTTGTAAAATGTTAGGGAGTGGTACGAGAAGACTGGGAAACATCCAGCTCCAACTTTTTTACATTTTCTTACATTATTCAATTCTTCTCTGAATACCAATGATGTCTGAAAACATGTTTGTGTAAAATATTGCATTGGTGCACTGAAGTAATAAAAAAAAATGCATCTGATGTTTACTTCTGCTGAAAGTAAAAACATTTCAAATGATTATTAATTCCTTTACTGTAATTTATCTTCTCATGACCCATTTCAGTTTCTCTCTCACTCACACACAGACAAAATTATTTTCACAAAAGATTGACAATCAATACATTATCCATTAAGCAGGTTTTATTAATAAATCTGCTAGAAAGTGTACACATAATTACAATGTTTGTATAGTTTAAGTGAAGGGCCTCAGTTGATCAATGTTTGGCACATCGCCCCCCTCTGTTCTACAGCAACAATGTCAAACTGGACATTCATATATTATATGAATAGTTCTTATCACAAAATATATGTTACTTTGTTAATTTGCTTTAAAATCTCTCAGCTTGTATTTAGGTTTATCTTTATGAGTTACTGCATTAATACCAAAGCAAATGAGAATTCACCAATTATCAACTCAGTGGAACACAGACTGTAGCTCATTATGCTGTACTTGCAATTTTGCTCTATTTTCTTAACCATGAATAAAAATGAGACTCATTTAAACCTTTTTTGTCGTCCACGATACTCTAACAAGTCTCTAACTGACTCCATGCATTCTGGTGGAAAGGTCATTAGTCCAGTGGTGGTCAGCTCGCTCTTTTATCTCTCCTGGAAGACAACCTTGTCGGGCAAACAGAGGGATGTACTCCTTCTTCGTTGCTAGGTGACAGCGCAGTGGGGCAGATGGCCGTTAATTCTGGAGCTCGCTGAAACCTTGAGGAGTGCTACAGGGCCCCGGAGACGCAGCACCAACGCCATCTCCTGCAGGGGCAACCACACTGCAGTCAGAGCTCACCTCTGGGGAGAGAAGGAAGGATTGCATGGATGCCATCAGGAACAAGTTACTGGAAGTAGGTGGATGCGACTCTTCACTGAATAATAAATTAAGGGGTTAGAGAGGTACCTAATAATATGAAAAAATAATATGCAGGTTTTTGTAAATAAATAAATCTAAATTGTAAATTTTGCTTTCATTTCATAGGTATGGAGTGTTTTTGTGCAATACCTGGGCCACTGATGCCTTTTGTCAGTCAGGGGGACGTAAACCACTCCCATCAAAGCTTTCTTGAGGAAGGTCCCGTCACTCTGTCGATCATACTGCTCTAACACCTGACTTCCACCATCGGGACCCACTGGGAGAACCAGCCGCCCACCTGGCTTCAGCTGCTCCAGGAGCTTTCACAAAGAACAGGAACTTAACATGAGCAGGAGACACAAAAGCCAGTTTCCACGTCACGGCGGAGACACCTCAGAAAATGACTTTAACATTCACTTCACCACAGAAAGGGGCTTTTTGTGTGGGTGCATAATTAGTCTTATTCACACATGTGTGCTTACAGCTTTAGGAACAGTAGGTGCGGCTGCACCAACGTGAATCGCATCATACGGCGCTCCGTCTGGGAATCCCTGCCTTCCATCCCCCACTGAGGACAGATGTAAGAGTGAGGTTTAGTAGCTGAGCAGTTTGGGGATTTCAAATGTGAGCTGGTCGGCCTTGACACTGCCTGACTCACAGATAAGTCTGATACGTCCAGAGGAGAGCAGTTCTGGCTCGTCAGCTTGCACGTTTTTTATCGACATTTGAATCAGTTCATCTATGTGTTCGATACCAACCACTCTTCCACTGGGTCCTGTCTACACACACAGACACAATAGGGAAATGTAGTAGTTGCACTCAGTCATATATTTTGTGTCAACTCACGTGAGGGCAAATCGATTGAATAATCGGTTAATTTAAGAAACATGTCACGTTTATGTAGAACTCACCATTCTTGCGAAGCAGGCAGTGAGGTATCCACTTCCTGATCCCACATCCAGAGCTGATGCCCCTTCTGTTAGTTTTTCACTTAACAGCTCTAAAGCGTGAGCGTGCTGTCAAACCAGGTCCCAAGGGAAATATTCAATTAATCATGTCTGGGTTTAAGGGAATTATTTAGTCATCTCAAATTTCTTCTGAGACTGTGTGACTCACCATGTGTGGTGCACTGATAGTCGCTCTGTAACCTGTGATAAAAAAAAACACCATAACAGTCACACCTGTGCTCATTACTTTACAGCACAATGCAGCAACTCATATGGACAAGCAGGAGAGTTTCTGTGTTTACAGAGTGATTGGAATTGATACCTATGGACTGAGGAGAGTCTGCATAAGGATAGTCTCGAGAGTAGAGTCCTCTGTCTGTGGCCAGCATGGCATCAAACACTGTGTCGCTGCGGATAACACCGTGATCTACAGGAGAGAGAAAGAGGAAACGAAATTGAGCATAAACATTTTAAATCCGATTACTCTCTGTGGGAAGAAAAAAACATCTCTGCACTTTTTATTTGAAAAAATTAAGAATTTGGTTTAATATTTTGACTCATGTACTCAATTAATATATTATTCAGAAAATTATAGTCTGAACTGAGGATGCAGTAGATTTGTGTTATACTGTATTCTGATATATCGTAACTTAACATATTGTCTTTTCACTATTTAGGGATATATTTTTCTGAACTTATGACTAGCTACGCCTTTTGATTTCCAAACAGCTTAAGAGAAAAGGAAGAAATGTAAAAAAGGCAGAAGTGTTCCTTTCCATTCATTCACATTTACACTCTTATGTGAGGTGAAATCGCAAATTCCATATTCAAATGGCCAACTCACATTGCACAGAATTCCTTTTTCACGTAAGAAAATGGCCAGACAGGTAATTATCCTGTATATTTTCCCGAGCTAAGTTGATTAGCACCTCCCTGTGCGTTGCCAGTATCAACATTACCACAGACAGCACCACCTTTCACACGTGGATCTTCACATTTTGAACTTTTTAAATCAGAACTGTGAAATCCAAGCTGATGTCTTGGGTCCTTTACCCCGGAGCCTGTTGATGAGCTCTGGATGCGTCTTCCCGCTGGACATCCACGCCATGGTCCGGGACAGCAGCACACCCATAGGGACAGCCAGGACTGCCAGGCGCAACGCCAGTCGCATCTCCTACCCTGGGTCTGCCTGCAGCGACATGACGGTGAGATTTTCGTTTGCGCAGGACATTGACATTAAATAAGCTGACTATATCCTCCATGTGGTGATACCAGAGACAGTTGTGATCGTTTGTAACAGGGTTGTTGCTCGTTTACCAGCAGACTGATGCAGAATTATTGAAATGGTTCAGCTAGCCAACTTTTCCAAACAAGTTATAAACCAATTCAAATCTCTGAACGGCTACAGAAGCACACATCGCTTATTAAAACACTCGTGAACAACGCAATTCTACAAAGGTCAGGGAGCGTGTTTACCTTCGCCACCGCTTCCTTCTTCCCGCTGACACTTCCTGGTCCCATCCTCCGCAACTGACCAATAAAATGCAAACGTTCTCGTAGGAAGGCGTTCTGAGCCAATCATGTCGCAATGCGCGTTGACAGGCGGATGTAAGGTTCAATCACGTGCATCCCAAATACGGAAGTGGGCTGTCGCTCCGTGGAGCTTGTGGATCATGGATGCAGTTAGCTAGCGAGGCTAAATCTTCGACTCCATACATCAGTGGACTTAACAGTTTATCCCTCGATTGTTTTACTCAGGTGAGATGTTGAGAAAACGAAAAGTGCAGATGAGAAGATGTATTTTTAATGAACTGCAGTGAAAGCCCGTGAATAACATGTGAAATGCATAAACCAGTGTAAAAAGCAGGTTAGACACCAGTTAGCTAAAAGTCTGTTGATGTAGCCTGAATCAAGCGCAGGTTCTTGTTTCTCTTGTTGTTGTGAAACATGCATAGTTTCCATTTCCGTCTTTTTGATCAACATATCTGAAGATCGTGGCTGTTTTAATGCTACCGGGAGGCTACAGATGACAACATGCTAACGCTAAACTGATGTTGACATCTGTGTTTCCCAGAATGAGCGACGTCTTCGACAGTCAGGAGGCCCGGTCCAGCGGGGAGCTGTGGACCGAGATCTGCTCCACTCTGCCGGGGCAGCAGCCGGAGGCCGCTCCGGAGGACGAGAGGAACAACAACAACATCGAGTTCAATGACTCATTCCAGCCAGCAGCACCAGTCCCAGTGCAGCTCAATGGTCACATAAACGGGACATGCCTCAGCTCCTCCGGTGCCAAATGGGAACCCATGGAGGATTCTGAGATCTACATAGCTAGTTTAGGTAAAGTCCTGCTTCCCTCTGTAACTTTGAATGGCTTTATTTCATCCATCCACCCGATCATGCCATCCCTCATACATCCTTCATCATTTCATCACTTCATCATTAAAGACAATTCTTCAATAGCAGCAAATCTGCTCCAATACACCAAGTTTTAATCCTTTACATGAGCAGTTTTTGTGTCTTCATCAGAGACACATCGGAGGTTGTTCTCAGCTAACGCACATGTAGTTTCAATTGTTCATGTTTATATATTGACGTATTTAAACTCAGCCTAAATGGTAGTCAACAAAACAACACAACTATTACATGTTCAAAGCTTTTTTTAATGAAAATGCAACTTCAATTCTTACTATATTAAATATACAACTGAACATGTATATTATATATATGTGCTAAATATCATATCACAAAATCTTAAATAGTAGAAAATGTTTACAGCAACATTTTATATTGTGGCATCTGTTATTAATATCTGTGCCTTTTTGATGGATTTGTGTTGAAAACCCAAACACCTTGTTGTGTTTGCACTCCTAATGTTGGAAATTAATTAGTTGCCCATGCAAAGATGTCAATTGTAACTTTATTGTCAGATGTTAAAAAGTTTTGCCGTGCCCACATTTTGCTGCAGAGAATCGTCTGAAGAAGTTAAAGGGCCAAACCAGTGATGTGACCTCCAGAGACATGTTGCGCTCGTTGTCTCAGGCTAAGAAAGAATGTTGGGATAGATTCCTGCACGACGCCCAGACCTCAGAGCTTTTTCAAAGTGGTGACTTGGATCAGAAGTAAGACATGAACTTAATGAGTGTTTTGCTATGTGACTGTCTACTGCCCTATTAAATCCAATATACTGCATGAGAAATAATGTATTGCAGCTACTCACTGGTCTAGACGACATAAGTAGTTCGTATTTGTTTTGTTGCAAGGATAATAAAGGCCTTCCAGGCAGTAGAGAGGTTTAGATGGTCCTCTAGTCGTCTTAACACCCTTGACTTTTTGTGCACTTCCCTTCTCCAGTGCCCTTGAACACTTTAAGAGGTGGTTGGTCCCTGAGAAGGTGGCCATCAGCGCAGAGGAGCTGGAATATCTTCTGAGACCATCCCATAATAATGAACCAGCCGGACCAAACCAAACACAAAACGCAGAGGAGACAGAGGAAGAGACGCACGACACAGAGGAAGATGACGCTCACAGTCCAGAGAAATGAGTGTGTTCAAAACAGAAGAACTAATCTGGATTGTATCAAGTAAGGATGAGCCTGTGTTATGTCATATTGCTGTTTTTGGCCCAGGCTTTTATTTTTGGTCAAAGAGGCAATTACGGACATTCATCATCCTCTGTATCCCCAGCAACTGTATTATTCAGTCATGTCTTTTCTTTTCTATTCATCCCTTCGACTTGTAATCTAGCAGCACATTTAACATCTCGTCCGTGTAATGACTCCTACTTTACTTCTCTACACGAATAACTCGCTACCTTAAACAAACATGCAAACATTTCAGTATCATGTTGTAAATAAGACTTGTATGACAGAAGCAGTGCATTATCTTCCAGAGACAATATTTTCTGTGTCTAAAATTCTGACAGCTAAAGTAGGAATACTCTTGTGATATGATCCTGAATCTACTGTAACATATTGTGTAACATCTTTATTTTTGCCATTGATTTTACCCATGCCTCAATAAAAACAAGTAGAATTGATTAGGTTGTCTGTCTGGATGTTGTGAGCAGGAACAAGTGCACTCTTATATTTAGCCCAATGGCTGAAGTACAGCTGAAACGCAAAAAAATTGAATATTCTTAGACACTGAATTATGTGTGTACTTATCTATTCTAGTGAGGCCCAAATTGAGGTTGAGATAAGGACATGTCGGCAAAGTAGCACAGTTGGATAGATAATGAGACGGAGGTGGTTCAGAATCAGAATCAGAAATACTTTATTGATCCCAGGGGGAAATTGTGTTTGTTACAATAGCTCCATGCAAGAGTAGAAATATAAGCTTATAAAGAAATAGATAAAGTTCTCCCTGACTTACACCTTTCTGATTGAGTATCTTGAGATGGCAGCAAATAACCCTATTTCAAGAGATAACTATCCCACATATTGGGTAGAAAATACTGTAACTACCCTCCAAAAAGAATACAAAATTAAATGTAATACTTCATGTACCAAACTCTCAAAGGCTGAAAATATTGACAATAAAATGAGAAGGAGTTGCTAGTTTGGAAGTGAGTTTGCATTCCCTCATTGAAATGTCATTGGTTTGCTGTGTTTAGTGATACTGATTTAAAAAGAGGATGGCCAAAATATTAGTGACCTGTCCAGTGGGTACCCTGCCTCTCGCTTAGTGTCAGCTGGGATGTGCTCCAGCTCCCCCGATGACCCTCAAAGGATAATACAGATAATGGATGGATGACACCTCTCGGTATGATGTGATACAGTTCAACATAATCACAAACTAAAACTTACAAAGTGACGAGAAAAGGTTGAATTGACACCTCTGTAGTGGCTGTTTTAATTCGTTCCACATTACCAAAGGCCACTTATATTAAGTCTGCGGAGTGTTTGTTAAGTCTGACTCGTGTCCAACATATATACCTTGCCTTGTTGTGAGAACCCAATGTCGACACACTTCCAGGAGGCAGGTAAATCTTGGTAAGGGTTTATTGGCGATGCTGTCTTTTCAACCTGTCATGATCTAACGTTTTCACGATGTCATGGTCAAAAACCTATTGCGATTTACTCCTCAGACTTCACACTCACCACGATGTTCATGTGCTCAATAACAACAAGCATGTGCAATGAACTGCATTACAGCATCCTCAACTGTCGCAAACAACAAGCCGCAAACAGCGCCCAAAACAGAATATAATTAAATACAGCAGAAACACTATACAAAATATATTTTAACTGTATAAAAATAAAACTACATACCTGGATAATTTAAGAACGTATCAAACCAACATTAATATTTATCTGCACACATGCAGGCTGCATGGTGGCTCTTACAACCTCTTAACAGTTTCAGCAAAGAAAAGGCTACATTTATTGCACAGTTGTTGAAAAGGGCTACAATAGTTTTAACTGAATGTAACTCATGAATTGGCGTGTATAATTTGAGTGTTTGAACTGAATGTAATAATGAAATCAATTTGGTTCAGGCAAAAGGTTCAGGTTTATGTGAATCACAGCAGCCACGGCTTCATTGTGTTCATCAATTTTAATTGCGGTCCTTGACATGAAGACCTCTGGAGACCTTCTGATTAACGTCCTGTCGATCTTTCGGAACACGGACTTTAAGTGTGAAATCAAATCAGTGCAGCAAAACTGAAAGTGTTCGTCATTTTCCCTTCTGGTGGACAACACATTCTGCCAGGCATTATACAGAGGGCTGTTTTCTACATATTCTGTCTTGATTACAGTTACTATTTCTGTCAGCCCTGCCTTGTGATAATATATTGGACTGGGATCACAGTTAACAGTGTGAGACCCTGAATGACAGGAAATAAAAATTTGATTGGCACTGATTTTCGTTTAACATTTAATTTCCATCTCCGGAAGGAGTTAATGAAGAAATCCACCGGTGATGTCCACTGATAACAAAAATCTCCAACCATTTAACACTAAGTATCATCTCTCAGGAAAGTCATAATAGAATATTACCAAGTGACTCCTTCTAATTAATTTAGCATCTTTTTATATTTATGGAGTACCCAAAAATAAATGATATATTTATCATTACGTTCAATAAAAAATTATAAATAAGAGCACTAAGACTGGTTCCCTTTACAAGCAGGCAGGCAGGAAGGAATAAAGGAAGAAAGAAAGAGAAAAATGAGAAAGAAAGAACTGTAGTATAGATCATAAACCCTGTCTCCTTCATGTTAATGGGTGTGGGCGGGAACCTAACTTAAAAGGTAAAGGTAAAAACCAATAGATTCTATAAAAAGTGGTGAAAATGTCATGATTGACAGCTGAGACTGATTCGTGGTTGGTTGAACGTGGATCTGTGAAACCTCGATATTGTGGCTCCACTCCACAGTCACTATATTATGCCATCAAAGGCACAAAATGGCAGCACCCATATCAGGACATTTTGGCTCCATTTTGGTACAATGGGAGGAAGTAGAGACATGTTTATATACAGGCTATATTTAATGCAATTATGACTATTATTTGTTAGAAACTTGAACTGTGAATATAAAATAATGATAAAATAGTTTTATATATTTGCTATCCATTTCATGCAATTCTTCATTACCCTCATACTTAGCCCTCGCTTCCCATTAGGTAGTCCTATGCTAATTAATCTTGCCCTGGTTCACATTTGCAGACACTCAATTGATGAATCACATGGGCACAATGGTTTTGGGCAGGTCTGGCACCAAGACTCAAAATGTTCAAATTAGGGGTAGTTCTATGAATATTCAAAATGTGTACCACTGGAGAACGAAACATGGCTCGTCCTTTAATAGTTCAATTTCTGCTCCGCTCCCTGATGCTGGTTTCTGGGTGTGTTTGTTAAAAAAGTGGCTGCAATGTGAAAAACCTCACAGCAGGAGATGTGACATTCAAAACAACTCAGAGAAGGTGAGGGAACACGCTCTTCAAGATAATCGTTTGTGATATTTCTCCCGCATCATTTGACATTTTGTCAAAGTCACTTGAGAAACCTGCTTTAAGATGAATTTGGGAGAACAAGTGACAATATAGGAGAGATAATATCATAAAATGTGTCAGCATTGCTATAAATTCACTACATTACATCACATTATAAGTCCCAACCGGGAAATTACAGTGAGTCCAGCCATAAAACCGGACAAGGTCATTATAAATTCATTATTTATTACCAGAGAGTGACTGAAGTGCCCAAGAGAAATAACATGGGAGATGACAATGATTGTTCATTGGGGTGATAGGTGAGACCAACATGACAAGACAGACCAGGTTACTTTCTTTTTGGCTAACTGTACTGGAGGTGAGTCACTCATATACGCATGTAGTGTTTGAGAGAGAGGGAAAGAGGGAGAGAGAGAGAGAGAGAGAGAGAGAGAGAGAGAGCACAAATCTCTTTATTCTGAAGCAGAGTGAGCTGCGGTGAAGAGGTGAGGCTGCACATCAGTCAGGCTTCCTGCGGACAGAGGACACTAACAGGGGCCGGACCGTCTGAGAATTTTCAAAAATCTAAGAGACGTCTGATATCCGTACGAGGTACCTTTTTTTTTTTCAATGGTCCTAGAACATTTAAAGCTAAAAACTAGCAATTGACAATTTTGCATGATATTCGTTAGAGACCAAAACTGTTCTTGTAAGTCAAAATTTGGCAGATATATTTGTCAGGGAATTTGTTCGTTATACACTGTTTAATACCTTTAATATTAGGTAGTCATACAGAATAAGTAACAAATTCCCTGACAATATTATTTTTTTACATCAGTGGATGAGTCGTGGTTGTTTGAGTTTTGTAATCTCCTCATCGGTGTGGATTCCAATTTTAATTTCATTGAATCAACAAGTCGTTTTAGGCAAACTCAGATAATTTATTAAAAGAAATAACATTATGACAAGTAATGAGGTCAGGAGGTCTCGTTCAGCTGAAGTAAGTCATTAATAAGAAGCTACTCTACAATAGGTCAAGGACCCTTTTCATTTTGAGGGGAATTTGGCTAATCAGACTGAATATTTTATGTATATACTGATTATTTTCCTCTTACTGTGTTTTTTTAATTTTTAATTTTTGTATACACAGTGTGATTCTTTGCATTTTTATGAATGAAACGGACAAAACGAACATACACTGTAGCCATGAGTGATTAAATGATGCCAACAATAATAATAATAATTATTATTATCCTCATATATTCTTGCAAATTTAAAGAACCGTTCAAGTGCTCTCGCTGCTTTGTGCTTTTTCAGTTAATGAATGAAATGTTCAGAGTCACAAAGCCTCTCAGCAAAATGTGGAATAAGTCAGTTATTGACATCAGTGGAGATTACATGCACAGATATGTAGAATAGACTGTAAGGATATTGCTGTTTATGAATGTACGTCAAAGTGAATCTCAGCGGATCAGATGAGTTAGGAACTAAACAAACCAGAAACCAACATGAGGGAGTCATGACAAATCATGATCTCTCCCCAGCGGTACACATCGTTAATATTCATGACACTAAATATGAAGATGAGACCGAGAACAGATGAGACGGATGAAAGTGGATGTGTACGTACTGAGAGACCTTTTTAATCAGACTGATTCACTGTTGAGAGTTTTGAAGATGGTCACTAATTGGTCAGTTCAGATGAGACTCAACTTTTCGGTCTAAATCTGGGTCATCATGTTAATACCACTTTGGACTCAATCAAACTTTGTTCAGTGAATGGTGCAAACGTGCAGTTATCTATGATGGAAAATGAGGTATGATATATGTGAATTATACAGCAGGTAATTTGATACGATGTCAAAATAAATCGTTATTTGTTCTGATTTCTGCAGCTATGGATCAGGGGAACTCACCTACTCCTTCTTCATCTCCAGCCATGTCTGACACCTTTTCCTCCTCTTGCTGCAACTCTTCCAGCTCCCTTCTTTTCCACCTCCCTGTTCTCACCTCCTTCCTTTTCCGGCCTGGACCTCCTGTTCGACCTGAAGCTCCTCTTCATCCCCCTCTACTCTGCTGTGGTCCTGATCGCCTTTACCGGCAACCTCCTCCTTCTATTTCTCATGTGGCACAACAAGAAAAGACACAACACCACAAACTTCCTAATCAGCAACCTGGCACTCGTCGACCTGGTCATGTGCATCTTCTGTGTCCCTTTGACGGCATCCTATGCTTTTGACAAGCGTGGATGGGTATTTGGACCCTGCATGTGTCATTTTGTCACCGTCATGCAGTCTGTAGCAGTCTATGCAGCGGTCCTGTCCCTCATGGCCATTGCAGTCGATCGTTACGTTGTTGTGGCTTACCCCATTCGCAGAAGAGCAGGTTGCCTGTTCTGCTGGGGTCTGGTGGTCCTAATCTGGCTGTCCTCTCTGGCTTTATCAATACCTACAGCGCTGCACGTCGTCTACCTGGACCTGCGGGCTGCAGGCCTGCAGATGGCCGTGTGTGAGGAATTCTGGGATGGCCAGGAGAGAGGTCGCCTTATCTACTCCTGTTTCAGTCTCTTCTTCTCCTACTTTGTCCCGCTGGCTGCTGTTTCTATTTCTTACTATGCCATATCCTATCAGCTGAAGCGGAGGACCACATCTAGCTTGACAGCATGTCCAGAGCTGAGATCTGCACGGGCAGCATGGAATAAACGTAGAAGGAAGACCTTCTGCCTGCTGCTGGTGTCCGTCCTCTGTTTCGCCTTTTCATGGCTCCCATTACAGGTACACCAGATGAATGAGAGATTTACACCCACTCACTTTTCTGCCAGAAGTCAGTCTCAACTGTCACTAATGACGTTTCACTCCATTTTTATAACATCAAATAACTGACTTTGTGGAACATTGGCACTTTATCTGTGTAATAAGAACTACCTCAAATGACAGAAACCACGAGTCTTTAGTGTGGTCCATGTCCCATCCACTAACATGGAGGAGGCAGGACTTATCCCCTGTGCAGCAGGCAGCCAACAGGTGTCGATCGAGACATTTTGGCTCCACTTTTGGGGAGCTGGCTTGTCATCTATAGAGTTAAACAACCAGCCTGGCTATTAGACCTTTAATTTATTGTTCTCATTTCTTCATGTAGGAATGAATTTTTAATAATAAATCTTCAAAGAGAACTAACTATACCAAATCACCACTGTTACTCTTACTGACTAAATCAGTAGCTTTTCACTAACTTTAGCACTGTTGTTAGCACATGTTATTGCTAGCTGAGACAATGAAACCACGAAAAACTGTTGCAAATCCTGATTTTTGAACTGTAGCTTGAATGGGTGATTGCGGTAACACAGATGATCTTTGCAGGTGGTGAATCTGATCCGTGACCTGGACACAGACTTCTCCATTTTGGGGAAGAACTACGTAAACGTCATCCAAGTGTCGAGTCACCTGTTTGCCATGAGCTCCACTTGCTACAATCCTTTTATTTACGCCTCACTACACGACAAGCTCCTGTCGTACCTGTGTAGCCACTTCCTGTTCCGGAGGAAGGGTTACGGAAAGGAGCAGGGTCAAGGGTCGAGCATCCTGAAAATGTCTAAAGTTCCACGTTTTCACACCTCCACCATTGTGGCAGATTTACCATGTGCTGTTGCAAGTAACAGTGTTCCTCAAGACAACTACGCTTAAGAATCAACATCTTCTTCAGTTCAAATTTAATATGAATGTTGCCGATCTTCCTTTTGACAGATAAATGGAGGGAAAAGATTATTTATGTAAAGTGAAAATCTGAAACTCACAAAGTGGAGTTGCAAGGCTTTCATGCAACAGTCATCCTGTGTACAGCTGATCATAGTCACCAATGAAACACACAATGGCTCTGTCTATTTGACAGAGTTTTATACAGGTGGAAAAACACACCAGCTTTGTTGATGCGTTTAGTTACACACTGCATCTATTGCTCCTCTGTCCGTCCTGGGAGAGGGATCCTCACATGTGGCTCTCTCTGAGGTTTCTACGTTAAATTATTGTACATATTCATATTCTTTGTGCCCTTTTTATGTACTGTTTAGTCCAATTTCTTTCCACTTTTACTGAAAGAGTATTTAGTTAATTGTTCATGCCTTTATCATGTGTAGTATAAGATATATCTTGTTGCATTCCACTTAATATACAAATTTATTTAAATAATTTGAATTAACTTTACCAATGAGGGTGCAGGAATTAAAATGTGTTTCTGTTGTTCAGTTTGGCTTTTACTCATGAAATGATTTCTTCCTGCTGCAGCTGTGACATTGGATGAAAACAATACAATATGAAAAGTCTGCAGACTTGTGTCAAATGTCAACCCATCATAATCATCAAAACCCCATCATCTGTACTATTTAATATGTAAAAATGGAGGGAAGAAACCTGAGAGGAAGTTTAATGCATAAATAAATAAAACGGTTTATGACCCCACTGACACCCCAAATGATTGCAATGTGCTTGTGTTGAATTATAATTGCAGATGCACAGTAAGAAAGGCAGAAGTTTGCAAACACAACTTCAAAAGTTAGGTTTTAAAATTCTGCTGATAGACCTTTTCAAATTGATTGATTCAATCTTTTTTTCTGGTCAACTAAAATAAGAAGTTTTATTTGTCATGCACAAGTTAACACAGGGTCAAGAGTACAATGAAAGGTGTTGGACGAGAGGTAACAGGTCAGCTCAATAGTGAAATAATTTAATAAATAAATAAAAGTAAGGTAGAAAGCTTAGTATAAAAACAAATACAAATACAATGTCAAATGCAATACATTAATAAAACTGTTTATATTCAGAGGTGCAGTGTGACATTCAAGGAAACAAATGCAGTGATCACTTTTTAATGATGTTGTGTGCCTTCCGCAGACATAGGACTTCACCAGTAAAGCTATAGTCAACATTTTGAATGTAACTAGTCAGGTCAAAAATGCATCACTAGTATGACTAGTGGACATTTTGGCCTTTTCTATATAAATAGGATGTGAAAGAAAATTTATTAGGAAGTAAAGCGATATATGATTTTGAACAAATGGACTGAAATCAAAGCTTTTATTTCTTATCACCAACAGCTCTTTATCTCAATAAGACAAAATACAAAATCAGGGTGTGCTGGTTTGAAAATTGTCCTTAAACTACTATTATTGATTCAGCTCGGGGCTCATGAGAGATGAGTCACTTTAAACTCACAGTGAAATTGTGCAGTCCAGTGAGAGATGACCCATTACAGGGTTTCTCAGTGTTTTCTGACCAGGCGCTGAAGTTGCTACGACTCCAGCCATTAGACAGCAGTCAGACTGTAACAAGTTGTAAAAGTGACAGTAGCATTCATCTGTGTGTGGAGCTCCATGGATTGTATTATTAAATATTATGCTGTATTCAACTTCGGTAAAGAGATTATGTTTTCACCTCTGTCCGTTTGTTTGTTTGTTTGCTTGTAAGCAAGATTGCATAAAAGCAACTGAATGGATTGGTGGAAGGATGGGACATGTACCGAGGAAGAATCCATTCAATTTCGGTGCAGATTCGGATCAGAGGGACGGATCCAGGAATTTTCTTCAACATTGCGATGTATGTTTTTTCTTTCTTCAACATTTTTGTTGATTACTCATAGATTCATGGATCTTAATTAAAAAAACTAAAAACAAGTTCAAGTTAAATCAGTGTTACTCATCAGCTAAATCGTTTTTCATGTAATAATTATTGCTGATTAAAGATGACAAGCGTTTAAAAGACGTCTTGTTTTGCAAGATCTTCTGAAAAGGTTTATTTCACTGGAGCTCTGGGGGAAAAAAAAACAACCAGACTCTTCAATCTGTTGATGCACCATTGATTCCCATTAATGTGCATCATTAATTACATCAAAGTATGTTGCAGTTAATTACACGGGTTGATATCTGCAAAAGGAACACTTACTCAAGAAAGCCCCTTTGTCTGTGTGCAGAGATGTCAATTATTTTTTTTTAATCAAGAAGTTAAAAAGCTAAGTGGTGTCTTTTGAGAGTTTTCCAATGCTTCCCATCAAGACTGTTTTCCTTGATCTTATTTTCTCAGACTTAATCTCACAAAACAGTAGCATCTGAAAGGCTGCTCATATTTTACAAACCTGAAACTTCTTTGTAGACCTGATCACAGAGAGTAACGCATATTATTATAGTATGATGCAGTGTGAATAATTTCGATAAGGAGAGACTGCTTGTTGAATATCATATCAGGGAGGCACCATTGTTGTCACTGCTGCTAATGGGAGCATGAAATTATACAAAGACATTATATTGTACACACTTCTACTCATGTATCCCGCTGCTCTCATGTCTGATTGTGTCGCAAACGTCCTTTTTTGAAAATGCAAATGCAAATGCATATTCAGACAAGCTTAACAAAGTCTTCAGATGCAAATGTCAGTAATCTCTACATAGTGAGTGGTGGTAAGGTGCGTGCTGTGTGTGTAGATTCAGCAGAGATGACGGTCCTCTTTAATTCTGAAGATGTGCAGAGTACTGCTCCGAACGCTAAATGGTGTTGTTGTGATGTCAATTCTAATCGTCTGACGTTACAAAAAAAATCAAGTAACAGATTAGAATAGTCTTTCAGGGAACTTTGAGCTGAAGATAACAATTCACAGGCGTACTATGTTGCTATTATTCACTATTGTACAGTTTTTTCTCTCTCTAGGCTCACAAGGCAATTAGAAATAATAATTAAAACCTCCCATGGAGTCACAGATTTACCTGTAGGGCAGACCATTGCTTCTTCTACCTGCATGGAAGTAGCTGGTGCGGTGAGGTGTATTCATTTGGTTCCAGCATGCTACTTTACCACTAAATGCTACACACTGTACTGAATCACTTCAGTAATTTGAAACTTCCCAAAATGATGAAGCCACTGCATCTGTGATTCTGTGCACCTCTGTACACTGGGGACAGGAGACGTTAATAAGAGAGGAGAGTGGTGCAAAATTGGACCGAGTCAGTCTGTGGAATGTCTTGCAGGTGTGTAATTGTAACACCTCAGGACCTCTACTGAAATCCACGGCTCTCAGCAGAACCTGTGCAGCTGTCTTGTATGACAAGAGAAAGTCCCATTTGAGGCAGTTTCTTCACCTGTCTAGACAGTTCTGACACATAATCTTTGGCCAGAGGGGCAGCTGGTTAGAAGAGCAGTTCTTTGAAGCAGACAGTCATTTGATGGCTTCCTTTTTGTTCGTGAAAGGATAATAAAAAGCAGCGGTTGCCTGACATATGTCTATCAAATACTCATTTCCATGTTAGAAATATGTTAACCTCAACCCTCCTTGTACATATGTAAATAAATAAAATAAACAACATGTACCTGTGAATGTTTTTCTGAATATAGATACAAGATGCATGGCTCTGATCGATTCCTACAGAATTGGATTTTAAATACGTCACTTGTTTTCTACTTCAAGTCGACAATAGATGTTTACATCATTGTGAATTATTTTGGTGATGAAATGAGTCTTGATGCTCTGATGGTCTGTACACATCACTGACAACTGAGAGGGACAGCAAATAAAATGTCATTAGATTTCAATTCAATTTCAACTGTTTGTCTGTTATTATCCATCAATACTTACGTAGCCCCTGGTGTGTAACACATAGATCCTGCACTGAGTCTCATTGCAGAAAACTTATTCATAAACACACGGTTCAATCATTGAGCATGCACCCATGCACTGTCACACTACTAAATACTTAGGAGCAGCTGAATGCTCTCTTATCACCATGGTCGCTGGCTCAGATGCAAATGATTTACCTGCTCATGCCACTGAAATCATCATAATCTGATTGAGTAGTGCTAGAGGCCTCATACAGTTTCATCAGAGGCCTGATTATGGAGGTTAGATGATTTAATCTCCTGTTTTCAAGATGCTCTTGTCTCTCCTGTCATGATCCACCCAGTGCCCCTGATAAATAATCATTTCAGGTGTAAAGAGATGAATGAATTATTAAAGTAAGTACAAGAGGGGAAAGGCTGGAGGCGATGAAAAGAAAACAGGGATTTTGATTCATGCAGATCCATCTTTGTTTTTCTCTGTAAATTCAAAGGAAAATCTAAATAAAATAAAAAGTCTTTTTTAATTTGCAGAAAATGAATCTTTCTTTAAATTCCCGCAGAAAAAAAGGGTTATTGTCAGTACAGGGAACAACTAATTTTGTTTTAATAAGCATGTCCCTAACTGAGGGAAACAGTTAAACAACAAATAAAATCTATTTTGTTTTATTGTTGGGGTATGATCAGTGTATTTGTTGTAAAAAAATGGATTGACTGAATCAATTCAGCTTTCTGCCCGTTTCCTGAAAGCCTGTAGTCGATTAATATTGACTACAAATGTCAATATTGTCTTTTAAATATAGTCTTTCCACTGCTGCATGAAGCTTTTCTGTAAAGAAACTGTGCTCATACAACATTTAACACATCAATATGGAGATAATTCTTCAACAACACCTCTCAGAGCTGCAATCTCTGTGTTTGATGAAAGCAGATCATATATTGGCAGAGAGAGCCACCACCTGGGCAGCAACCATTACTACAGCTGTCAACAATGTCAGCCATAAAGAAATCTCTCAAACACATGTTCAAACTCATATATTATTTATTACAATTAAATATTTTTTCTTATATTACAGAGGTCCATTTGAAACCATACAAATAATCTGTGCTGTGATTAATATTTCCAAGATTTCCAAAACGCCATGCAAAGAATACGAACATAAAATTCACATAAGAACTAAAGTTTAGGTTTTTGTACACCTGGGAATGAAGTTAAATTCATGTCTCCCTCCTCTTTCACCCCCTCGCTCTCTCTCTTTCTCTCTGTTTTTGGTGAAAACATTTCTTTGTGGTGATTCAAGATCAGACCAGTATCATCATCTGACAAAAATGAAAGGCATTCGTAAGGTGAATAAAAACGACAGCAAATGCTCGTCCTTCTCTTCATGGAAAACGCTTGGAATATATTTATATATACGGGTTAATGCGAACAGGCACAGAGGACCAGCTAAGACATAAGTATCACACATCTTGATTAAACCTCATTAGTTTGCTGAATGATTCCTGTAAGGCCATAATACACAGATCAGCGGATCAACATGTTTTTTTAACTTAGTCGAGCCAAACAATTGAAACTAGAACATAAGTTTGAAATCGTAAATTAGTGATGGTTCCTATTTAACTCTTTAAAATCAGTCCATGATATACACTGATGTGCCATAAAAGTAAAGCCAGTTATTGGTATTAATATTGTGACTGAGTGCTGTATTGTGCATGGTTCCTAACACTGATCCTGGAACACCCGGTGGGACTTAAAACTAAAATTAAACCCAATATAGTTTGGTTTGTATAATTGTGCCATGTGGGCTTGAATATGTCCATCAAAAAAAGGAATATTCACTAAAATCATGTGCCCAGTGGAGAGGTCTTTAAAACACACTGATTCCCTCTGGTTTATCATGAAAAGCAGATTGAAACATCAGAGTCAGTTCGCTCCGTTTGAGCCTGGTGAATTGAATTAACCAATAACAATAATTTAATTCAAGGCGACTTGTTTGAAAGTCAAATATTAATCCATTAAATAATTATTTTTGTAAAATGAACACACAAAATCAATCTATACCACCTGATGTACAGGGATTAAAGCACTGCCCACATCCAGTCTAGTTTTGCGCTCTCTGGCACCAGCTAACAACACGTTGGATACTACAGTAAGTACTCAAATGCTGACAAGTGCAAAGCAGAGTAAAAGACTGAAACGTCTCAACTACTCCTGTATTCTAAATCACTGTGTTGTGCTAACACCATCCACTGAGCTCGGCCAAATAGTCTCTTTATTATTATGGCAAAAAATGGGACTGTTTGGAACATGAGCATCCAGATGGACAGATAAGAGCTGGATTATGAAGAAGGGAGTCGAGGAATTTCTTTGGACGTTTTGATGCTTTTTGTGAGGAAAATTAACTGTTACAAATCAAACTACAACCAAAGAAAGGAAATGTTTGACATCTCTGGAAGAAAACGCCTTCTTGTAGAGAATTAGATGAAAAGATCGAGACCACCCTTATATCTCTAATGCTGCTTTCACACTGAACTCCATGCATTTCCATCGTTTTACAGAGTGGCTGTACATGAGAACGCAAATGTCCGAGTCAATTGAATCTTTATTCATCTTTATGTGAAAAAGTCTGCAGATAATCCGGAGGCTCCCACTCGGACATTTACGCTCACACAAGAACCTCGTCCAGAGAAAATACTAAGGTTCTGTGAAGTTTGTCTGAAAGCAGCATTATCTTTGTGCGAAGACAGGAAGCAGCACGCTCTATTTTTACAGATTAATGAAGATATAATTGTGAGGTTTTTAAGTGCTGGTTGGTGGTTTTAGTTGCCTTGTCTGACAGAATCACACCTCTGTCTTCCCCTGCTGAGCTAATGCTAAGCTAAGCGGGTGCTAGCTATATCTTCATACTTATTGTAAACATACGAGAGTGGCATCAATCCTCCCAACACTCTGCAAGAATTCAACATTTTTCAAGATGTCAAACTATTCTTTTAACAACCATTTTGTCCTCAGGAGAGATTAAATAAAACATATGCAGACATTTGTTAGAGTGAGAATTGATTAAGGGTCAGTTTGACGTTTCTGATCAGATGTATGAGACGGACCTGAGATGCCTTTCAAGCATCGAGGAATCAAGATCAGCACACTAACAGGTTTCATAACCCCAAGCTGAGATTGGTACACACTTCTAAATGAAAGGCTGGGAATGTTCTATAAGGCAGCAAGATCGAGGGCACAGGCTAATGGCAGGGTAAGTTTTAAATCAACGTAGCATTCAGCAATTTAAAGGTGAGGAGGCAAAGCTTCGTCATCGGAGGAGACGTGAAAAGGAGACTATGACAGGAAGCTGGGAGGGGCCAACATAAAGGTTTTTGGTCCTGCATGTTTAAGCATCTGGTCACATGTTAACAGGTGTCCTTCAAACTGTGTCTGATGTCCTTCCAGATCCTCCAGATGTCTCCTTGAATCTGCCTGGAGGACCTTAAACATTTCAACACAACATTTCACAGGCTTCTATTGGGAGAGCAATCAGTCACAGGAACACTACTGCGAACGACATACACGCTTTTCATCTTAGACAGTGCAGCTAATGACGAGAGACGACTTTGACCTGCTCTCTAAATCAGGAATGAAAGCCACTCATCTAATACTCTATTCTTTAAAATTATCTTCTGAAAATAATTTATATTTTCTCAGTACAGAAATAAATACATATCTTCTCTCAAACATAGGAATGAATCATCACCACAGATCTAAATGCTACACTGAATTCATTACTCAGCATCTCATCGGTGAAGAAACAAGAATATAGGTGACTAACTGTTGCCATCTGCCAGAAACAAGCGCTCTTCCAAACGTGTAAATGCAAATATACAGTTTGCTGACACCAGAGTCAAATCACAAAGTTAAATATTCATCAGCATTGGCATAACATGAACCCCCCTCAACGCTCGGCTCGTTGGACGTCTTCACACTGCAAGACCAAACAAAACTCACCTGTGCGTTCTTTGTAGAGCGCACGTCTGTGCTACAGTGTGACAACTCACCACTGGTGGATTTCAGAGCTACAGATATGTCATAACACCTATAATTATCTTAGAGACTCACAACAGATGTCACCAAACTGCTTCCACTTTTCATTTGTGGCTGTGCACAAAACTGATCAGGGAGTATATTTAACAGAATCTCCTTTCTTCGCAGCTTTGTCCGGAGTTCACTACATTGACCTACAAGTCAATCACACTCACATGAAAATGGAAATGTTAGATAAAAGATTATTTGAAACTGTGGGAAATACGCTAAGCTACTTTCTCGCTGAGATTTACGTCTGCCTGAGCAAACAGATAGTTATCTTAGCTTAGCATAAAGACTGGAAATAGGGTAACAGCTAGCCCGGCTCTTTACAAAAAAAGACTGTAGATAAAGATAGACGACATAACTGCTTCAGAAAAGTGAAGCCAAAATGTCTCGTTTGCTGGCTGCGGTAAAGGTAAACATTTTTAATCCTGCCTCCTCCATGTTATTGGATGGGACATGGACCAAAATAAGACAAGTAAAAGTCAAATACAATTGTCAAAGATAGTTTCTGTTATTAGGTAGTTATTATCACACTGATCTAACCCTAACCCGTTCAAGTGTTCATTTTCCGATAGGTTTGGTTTTATATTACATTTGGTACAATAAAAACGGGATGAAACGATGATTTAAAGCTGACAATGTGATTGGTCGAGTGCATTGACGGGACCTCGCAACTGATGGTCAATCCCCCAATTGTTTCCAGTATTTATGCTGAGCTTTGCTAAATGGCTGCTGGCAGCAGCTTTATATTCACTGACCTCAGATTGGATCAACTAAAAGAACTTCTGGCAACAAAGTGAATCGACACATTTACCAAAACTTGAAGACACAAGTTTGTGTCTTTCTCTTAAACCTTAGTCTACAGTGCCTCTGAGAAAAGTGAATTCTAATGATGAGCATGATCTTTATCTATGACGTATAACTGATACTTTGTGTGTCTGATATCTGCAGGCAGATGGTAACATGGTTCACATGTAACATCAACTTCTCCTATATATATATATATATATATATATATATATATATCAAGTGTCACATTTCTAAGAGCTACAGTAGCATTTTCTACAGCAGAGTACATTCCAGGGTTTTCACACAGCTGCTACAACACCAGAGAGCCATGTATGATGAAGCCCAATTACACTGCCATAACGACTCTTCTACAACACCGTATGTCAGACCATGACTCTCACTAAATAAACATGTGGCGCGTTGAGTATGAATTTCAAATAAAGATAAGCTTGTGTCTCCTTCATCCTAAATGTCCGGTTCCTCTCTCACAGAGGCAGCAGGTAGTTTTGTAGTTAAACAAAGTTGTAGAGGATGAAACCAGAGAAACATTAGCTCACGTCCCACAGTCATGGCATACATCACATGCTACTGCAGGTTTTTGAGCAGGCGACCGTAGCGAAAGTCGTAGACGTGTCGGCTGAAGAACACCAGCTCTGGGTTGATGTCATCGGGCACACAGTGGTGGGTGGGCATGGCGTTGCCAGCAATGGGTGGCACCACGAGGGAGGCGGCACTGTCGTGTACACCTTCCCTACGGCGTTTTACCAAGGCACAAAATCTGGACACGGCACAGAGCACAAGACATCAAGTTCAATCAGTTTCCAAATAAAATTCAGTCAAACAATAAAACGTGCTAGAAAGAAAAATGCTTTCTTTCTTACCGACAATACTGTGCCAATGTTAGGACATAGCATTTGTCTTCAATACAGGCCACACTGTTCACATCCTGGTGACGAGACGCAAAGATCTCATTCTGGAGGAAAAAAAGAGTTGTGTTTTATTCGTCAGCTCAAAACAAAAAGGGGCCATCTGAGCCTCATCAGGATTTGCAGCTCGTACACATAACCCTAGATTGAGTTGGAGCTCAAACATCTGTCTGTGTTGTACACAAACACTCCTGTCTAACCTTCACTTGTAAAGACGGATTCATAAAAGAACGATTTTTCACTTCTTCCTCTGAGCCAGAGCCGTGTTACTGTCCTCACGCGGCTGCTCTCAAGTGTCGGCTGTGTGCAGCCAGTGCAGCTGGGAAATGACAGACTTTATGTGGGTCATTGTTTCTGGAGATTGAATAAAAGAGCAATTTGTTCCTTTTGGGAGATTACTGACGACAGGAAGTGAGCACAAACAGAAGCTGTGCGTTTGTGTCTGCCTGTGTTTGTTGCGCTGTCTTCCCGTTGAAACATATTAGCAGTGACTGTAAAAATCAAGTCTTTTCTTGAATCCTGATTGGTTCATTTTCACGACCAAGAGGCATTAAAACACTAAAATGTGTTATTAAAGTGTGTTGCACAGAAAACCTTATATTCTATAAAATTATAGTAACAAAGTACCAATGGTCAAGATCAATGTGAAAAACACCAGTGACTACGTTTACATGGACAATAATATTCCGTCTACTAATTAATCGACATTTCACTATGATATTTACATGAGTTGCTAATTGAAAATTCCATTCATATTCTTTTAAATAGCCCAATTATAACACGTCATTACGTCCAATGTTATTCCGCCAGTTTTAAAATAGTTTCATGTATAATGCTACCTATACCATTTTGCGTGTTTTCGCTCTAATCTTGCAAAAGCTACTGCTCTCCATGTGAACATAGTCATTGATTCCATTATGTTCTTACAGTGGAATTAATATCTTTAACTGTGTGAATATTCTCGGATTTTCTTGTTAAAACTCATTAAAAACTCTGGAAAAGTCCAAAATCCCCAAGTCCCAACTCCATCTTTTCTCATTTAAAAATGTGTTTAAGACACATTGTTGAATTTTAAATGAAGGGTAAGTGATTTAAGAAGGTGTAGTTTCACTTTAGTTTTCATCAAATGTTACTCAATAAGGAAACCCGACGAGCCAGATGGTTTGTTACACAGAACAATCTGGGAAGGCTTGCTTGGAAACTGGGCTTGGCAGGTGATTGGATGAGCCATCTGTCCATCACCATCAATCATGGTTCCTGATGCTAGTGAGGAGAAGCAGGAAAACACCTTTTCCATCAAGAGAAGCGTTTAGTGCTTATTTGCTTTTCTGTCACACTGACACTGATTGGTCCAAACCAGGAGCGAATAGCGTGGAGCCTGGTAAGATGGTTTCTCCTCGTGAGAAATCCAGCTGCCTCGCAAGATTATGAAAAAGAACAAATTGTGCACTTTTAGGGGAAGATTTTCAGCAGCAGATTTATTCATATTTGCTACTCTATTAAGTATTTACCTCAGCAGGACCTACTCTACGATGCATGCAGACACATGTGGAGAGCGTAGGCACAGATGCATGCGTGTGCTTCTGTGCATATGTCAATCAAGGTAAGTTCCACACGGGCGCACTAGAAAACATGACGGCTACCTCCCGACAGCAGGAAGTGCAGCTCCTTTTTTCTATAGATTTCGATTTGTTAATTTTTGCTGATTTTACCTATGAAAAGTTTCAGTTTCAAACGATGTAAACGTACCCGCCCACATACTTACATGCACCCTTTACGTTGCCATGGTGGTTAAGCAATACATCCACTAGAGTCGAGAAATTCTGAACAACAGACATGGCAACGGTGGAGGAGGTTGTGATAAACGTGTTTTGATCAGTGATGATCTGTGAGGCCATCAAATGTGGATGGAGAATTTTTTTCACTGATAAATTTCTTCGTTGTGTCCGATGTCATCTCGGTTGAGATACTGGCTTCACCGCCCCCCACAATTTCTGGTGGTACTGTTCGCTTTCATCTGTCAAGTCCCTATCAATAAGCGTTCAGGTGATGTTTACGAATATGGACAGAATGAACAGAGTACAGACCGAAGAGTCAGTTTCCTTATACGCATCTAATGTTGAGCATAAATAAGCCTCTAGCGCACTGATTTACATACAATTTGCACATTTGATTGGAGCTACAGGATGTTAACAAGCCTCTGCTGAAACAAAACCATTTTTTTCCTGAAGCCATGGCTTTAAAGGATTTGTTCCTCACCTCACAATGTAAGCTGGGGTTGCGTCCCCCCTGCGTGTGTTCTGGACGGTAGTACCAAAACAAACTCATCATCAGCTCTCCTGAGGAGAAGAAACACACAGATCACATCAGTGCTGGAGGCAGTTATTACTGCATTACTACAGCTTCTCTTGTGGTGTAAATAAACACTGTGTACAGTGGGTGTCCTACCTGACTCTGGCTCTTCCCACAGTGCTGAGATCTTGGCCACGTAAGGCAGAGACTTCTTCTTGGGCCCAGACTTCAACAGAACAGTGTCTCTGACCCGAATCAGCTCCCCGTCCCTCTGGATGCCCTCAAAACACTTCCTCAGCACAAGAGCCTCCTCTCCCTGGGAACACAGGCAGCAGGAAATACTGACTCCCCCAGCAGCTACACACTGATAAGCTGCAAGAGCCTGTGGAGTAAAATGCTGCAGGATGCATTTTGTACAGAAATGTGGAGGATGGAATACAGAGTGAATGAGCATGATGCATGTGTGATAAATCATCCTGAAGTCTCTTTGTGAAAGTTAAATTGCACCAGATTTAATTACAAACGGCAAATCAAAAAGCACCAGCAGGACGTTCTCTACATACCACAGAGAAAACCTCCCTCTGAAAGGGCAGGCCAACTGCCCGCCAGCCGTTGGTGGTTTTCTGGCGGCCGTTCTTCGGCTGCTTGGCAACCGACCACTCTTTGACACTGGGAGAGCTGGGCTTCTGTTTCTTGTCCCTGTTGAGAGGGCAGACAGCTGAGCCGATGGTGCCGTTGCCGCGTCCGCCAGACCTCGACCCACTAGGCGGCTTGGCACTCTGCGGACACTCCTTTGCCACCTGCAGCGGTGGCTGCGGTTGGCTGGGGTCGGACAGCGGAGTCTGAACGTGGGGCACTGATTGGCCGGCTGGAGGCACGGTGGGAACGGGGCAGCCAGTGAGAATTCTGGGGCTGGGGGAGATGGGGATGGAGGAGGGGCTGTGATGGTCGTTGAGGGTTGATGAGTAGTCTTCTGAGGAAGGAACAGAGATAATGAAGTAGAGTGACAGAGTGAAACATGTGCACACTGAGCAGACACATTGATCAACAACATTTAACAAGGTTTTATAATAGAAACATGGACTGCACTCAGTTTTTATTAGTTCCGCTGAAGCAGCAGAAAAAACAAACAGAGGCTCAATTAAGGTCAATTACAGCCTTTAACAGAGCACACACACACACGCACACTTGGCATCACCATAAAACTGTGCACACTCCCATGATACAGCTGTGGTGATGACATTAAGGTAAATTAATGGTCAATTTATTTCAGCTTTTATTTGCTCCACGGAGGAAACATTAACATTAGAGTATGTTTTAAAATCCACTCTTTGACTGTTGAGACACACAAATTACGACATCATTTCAAAGATAACGTTTTCTATCCTCACCAACAAGGCATCATGATTATCTTAGAAAAACTAGGGCACCTGCATGAAATTTCAAACCTCCTGGCCTGACCCTGTGGGAGATATGGACTTAATAACTATCATCCAAAAGCACAAATGCCTGTTTTCGAGTGAGAATTACTGACCCAGCCAATAGCAGATAACTGCACATGATAAGTCTAATTAGCAAAAAGCATCATCGGCTTCTTGGAAAACGTGCGCTCGCTGTCTTCACTCCATCTTCCCGGGCTGAGAACTCAACAGATCATCATGGGGAACACATCCAATTTGTAGGCATCAAGCGGATTAAACAAAGGGTACCCAAAGTCCCACAGTTTTTTGTTCTGCAATGGACTTTGATGAAAAACCCTTTTGATTGGTGGATCCTTAGAGATTAAAGGAACATAAATACTAGAGGAATGTACAGTCAATTAGACTTCACGTTTAAAAGGCAGGGGGTCACCATTGTTTCGTTTCTTGTTGGTTTACGATGCCTGTAGATCTGAATGAATTACACTGAACTTTTGTGCTCAAGGTTTCTTTCAAATGAGCAGCTGACTTGTGGAGAGTCTTCTCACGTAAATCTATTTACAGATTGAGTTTAAGATTTCAGATTAAGGATTTATTTAGCCTACAGTACCGTTCATAAAGTTGTGAAATATAACAACAAGCATATAGCATTAAATGGATCAGATTTAACATTAAACTGCTGATTTATTGACCAGCTGGGGGCAGCAAAAACATGACATTATATTTAATCATTTGGCAGAAGGCTGATTTATCCAAAGTGACTTACTGGAGCACAATATTTACACATAAGGACAGACAGTGTCTACAGTGTCTTGCTCAAGGACACTTCAACACAATCTAGAGGAGCCTGGGATTATACCAGGATCCTCCTGGTCACTTAACGATTACTCTACCTCCTGAGCCGTGCTGCTCCTGATGAAACAACGTGTAATACATACACAGTTCTGGCTGCTGAATGGTAACCAGCTAGTCACTGACGCTGCTTCAGGTTAATTTTTGAGGGCTGGATAAAGCTCTGCTAGGGTTGAAGTTGGGTGGAGCTTTGTAGGAATAAACACCAGGTCATCAAAGTCCATGTACTAATAAGTATCATATGTCCTATGGTAACAGGTGCCACAAAGTGAGCAGGAGAGCGATGAAGGTGTCAATGAAACCTGATTTGGAAACACATGTCATGAGAAGAGTTCTGATGTGGGTAGAGCTTTTCACAGCAGATATTCTGACATAGCATCTCTGTTCTTGCTAAATGAAATGTATTGTATCTGTTGTTGACACCCATGCTTCTCTTGTCTAATGTGACATGTCAAACTGTCCTCAGTGAAAAAGATCTGTTTGTAAAAAGGATTTCCTGGGTCTCAACTCTCATGCTGACCTGGATTTATCTCCTGGAGACCACAGAGAGAGCGAGAGAGAGAGAGACAGAGAAAGAGAGAGAGAGGCAGAGAGCGAGCGGGAGAGAGGTGAAGAGAGAGAGAGAGAGAGAGAGAGAGAGAGAGAGAGAGAGACAGAGCAAGACAGACGGACAGAGAGAGAGCGAGAGAGAGACAGACAGAGTTAGAGAGACAGAGAGCGAAAGATACAGGGAGAGGTGGAGAGAGAGAAAGGTACAGAGAGACAGGGAGAGGTGGAGAGGGAGAGAGAGGTGGAGGGAGATAGAGAGATGTTTAGAAAGAAATTGTTTTGAAAAAAAATCATTGTTACAAATGTCGTTTGAAAAACTTGGGTATTTATTAGTGTGGGGAAGTCTAACAAAAGATACCACTGAGTTGCATTATGGGAAATACACACAATAGAATCTGGTACTTTTGAACTTGACTTCTTATAGGGAATAAAATATCTCAGACACTGTTGCAGTGGTTTTGAACATTATTGGTTTATAATCTGTCTCTTGCAAACCTCCCGAACAGCTCATCACTACATTCGCCCATTCAATCAGATCTCTGTTCTACACCAGCGAACATAACCATTTGTACATAATTTGCACTTACTATAAAATCACACCTTGTTTCATAAGATGACACAAACCTTACCCCCACCAAGCTTTATATATTTTTTCATTTATACCCATCAGAATAGATACCTGTGTATTAAATCAACTACTCTGCCGGAAACAATCAAAAAGAAAAACCTTGTCATATAATCCTCCTGTCCACTCACCTCTCTTGATGCCACGGTTACAGTTTGTGCAGTCAGTGGGGCCAAAGGAGCACCCCCCTCTGGTGATGGCTGGAATCACACTGCTATACGTGGAGTAGCTGTTGATCCTGCAGGGCTCTCCGTAGCACGCTTCCACCGAGGTGCAGCAGTACACCGGATGGCTGTTCCCTGAGGGCTGCGGACTTGTGCTGGGGCGTAATTTGGGTCTCTTGCCACTCCTTGGGCATAAATCGAGGGGCGTCCCGGGTGAGGGGGAGGGGTCCGGGTGGCTGAAGTGGACGTAGTAGCCGGGGAAACAGGTGTAAGTGTGCGGGCTGATGGTTATGGCTGCTGGGTGGGCGACAGAATGAGGAGGCTGCAGATGGTGATGGTGGTGATGATGGTGGTGATGATGGTGGTGGAACACGTCGGCCAGCGAGCCGTCCTCGGGTTCCTTGAAGGTCTTGTCCTCCAGGAAGAGGGCCAGTCTGTGACAGTACTCGACGCACCTCTCCTGGGAGCAGCAGTAGCAGGAGGACACCTTGGTCTCCACCTGCTCCTCTTTGATTGTTTTTAAGGAGAATCCCAGAGCGGAGCCACAATGGAGAGCGTGCCTAAGACACTCCTGCCCCCCTGTGGCATCTTTCCACTCGGGATCCAAAGCTTCTGTCTTACATAAACTGCAGCATCCCTGGATGTTGGGGCCCAGCTGGGAATGAACCGGATCCTCTGTACCCTGTTGTCTGTGCTTTAGTTGCTCCTCGTGTTCGGGATGCATTGTTCTTTTGGTCTGCGTTGCCCCTTTACACAACGGTTTACCGCTAACCTCAACCTGAGTCGTAGCTGCTGCGGCTTCAACGCCGCTCCCTGGCTTGGCCTCTGACTTCTTCTGCCGTTTGGTTCCGTAAGGGGCACTAGTGAGTTTGAGCAGAGTTGCAGCGGTGAGACCTGCTTTACGCCGAGGGGTTGGCGTGAGCAAGCTCAACCAGTCAATGTTAAGCGCTTCCAATGACGACCGCTTCTGTTTTTTAGGTTTTTCTTTTAGTGTCGCTTTCCCTCCTGATGAAACCTTTTTGGTTTTATGATCTCTGTGTTCAGTTTTAGCGAGACTATCTCTAGCTGGATCTTCAGTAGAAGCATGCTGTTTCTTCATGACATTTGACGTTGCAGGGCTGTCTCTGTAGAGCAGCAGGCTGTTGACAGCCTCGGCATTGAGAGAGGCCATCCTCCGCCTGCGGGGCTCAAGGACAGATGTGGGCAACATGAGTAAGGCGTCAGATTGGTTGATTTTTGGTTCCAGTGCTTGTTGATTGGCTGTGGATGTTTTCTTTAGTCCAGATTTGGTCCTTCTTTGAATGGAGCTGGAGTGCAGCTTCTTCATGCTTTTATCGCTCTTTTGTTTCCCAGATTTTGGTGCGTACTTTTCTTTACCCACAACTGCTTTCTCCTCCAGACGGGTGAGCAGGACGCAACAATCCAGTGCATCTCCATCGCCCACAACCAGCGTCTTCCTCCTACTCCGGTGGGACTCTTTCTTATCGTTCTTTTTCTTCCCTTTCAGCTCAATCTTCCTTTCTTTCCCCTTCTGCACACCACCTCCTTTTTCCTTGCATCCCTTCTCCTTCTGGCGCTGTCCGCATTTCAATGACTGGCTCCGCTGAGCTTTCACCATGGTCTCAGCGTCCGCGAGCAGATACACCACCTTCTCCTCTTCATCCACAGGGTCCTGCGACGGCGTGCTTCAGCTCAGAAAAGGCCTTCACTGAACATCATCATGGATCATCAGATGAGTCCATACACTCTCTAGGGAGGGAGACATAGATCAGACATTGAACCACACAGACTTCACTTTTGTAGAATCTGAGAGTGACTTAATGTAAGAGACAGGATCTTCTGATGCATTATTTAACAACCGGTTTTACTTAGTTTGCTGTCAATTTCCAGGTCCACGGAGGATAAGACCACTTAGACAACCCTTCTCCTTAACATGCAAATGCAAAGCAGACACAGGAAGCAGGAAAAAATGTGATAAAGAGCACATAATAGTTTGTTATGTTTTAGACTATAGGATCACATGCACGCCAGCTTCGTTCCCATTTTTCCTGACTGTCTTAGATCCTGAAATATTATTTATGCTGTAGCTTCTGCATGCTTTGATTTAAGTTTGCATCAAAAAACATAAAAAAACCTACAGATTTTTCATCCTTTGTATCAATAACGACAATTGTCAGCTTCTTGAACCCATGGAGAAGCACATTACTGACTCATACAATCCACCACGAGCCAAACATTACAACCCACTCACAGCAAAAACACACAGGCACCGAACAAGAACGGGCATTCAGGTCATTTTATAATGCCTGATATGATGGATTCTTTCAGAATAGATTTGAATCTCAAATTCACGAAGCCACACCAGTTTCATTTTTACCAAAGGCTTCAATGCAGCCTGCAGCTAATTTCCACAAGTACTGCTGAGCTTCGCAAAGAGAAGGCAGTTAGATTAAACATGACAAGACTGAAGAGCGTTTGACCTCAAGGGAGAAAATACTGTGTCTTCACAAGGTATTTAGACGGTATTGCTATGCAGTATTTTAGAGAACAAAAACACATGATAGTCATTCAAAAATAATCCTATTTCAATCAACACTTATGACCAAGTGGAAACCCGGCACAAAGTCATTGACCTGTTTGTGGACTGAGTTTGGCATTTTGTCCAGCGTCATCTTGGTTTTTGAACAACATGTTGTAAAGAACAAGACTTGAAACTAGCGATTGAGATCATAAACTCCTAATGAACTTGTTTACAGACACTTTCGCATTGGCTTCATTTTCCAGACCCGGAGTCTATGTCCATTTGTATATAAAGTCTATTCTTAAGACCAATTATAAATGTGTGGCAGGGAAGTTTTCTGCAGAGAGTCTGTCTGTATTTTCTCAGTTTCTCCTTATTTTGCTGTGTTCGGGACATTTTTGAGCTACAGCCTTTGGGCAGTGGGTGTGAAGTTCCCAGCCAATAATAGTGCATAGGGCTGTGACTCTTCAATACCAGGTTATGTTATGGGGCCATTATTGTAGCAAAACTATTGACAAATGTGAGTCTGATTCCGTCAGTGTGTAATCAGATTTGTGAATGTGTAAAATAATCTCCAAATGTGTAATGAGATCAATTAATGTGTATTCTGAATACCTATTTTGAGATATTTATTTACACATGTTTACACACACACACACACACAGACACATTCTAAATACAGATTTGCAGATCCATGTACACATTCACAATTCTGATTACACACAGACAGATTGAGACTCACATCTGTTGATAGTTTTGTTCCAAAAATGGCCCCATAGTAATATTGCTGCCTCTGTATCTTTCCTCTGCTCTCTGCCATGGATGTATAAAGATGTTCAAATGAGGGCAGGGCCACGCACAGCACGCACGCACGCACACACACACAGCGCACACACACACACACACACACACACACACACACACACACACACACACACACACACATATAGAAGTGTGCACTTTGGCTACATTCACACAAAATCCTGCACCTTTGGCACCTTCCTAAAGGGTTGTGTGAAGGTTCAGGAGGTGTATGTTCCTCTGATTCACTGCTTTGTTCTTGCTAACGCCGCTCCCTCTCGTCAGCCGGGGAAAAGGTGTAATGAATTAATGGTGTCTTTATAAGCCATCCTGCACAGTATACCTTTCATTTGAGATGGATAAAGTCGTCCTTTTTGGACAATTGATCTACAATAAAAGATGTTTTTAGTAATTTTAGCTAATGTATTAAAAGTTAAAAACAGACTCTCATTTATAACGGTATTCAGACCTTTTGCTTGTTGCTTGCTTACTGGGGTCAGGTGCATCCTGCTCCACCTGCGACAAACTGAATTGATTAGACAGAGTTTAGGAAGGCACACACCTGTGCATCGAAATTTCCATAATTCACACTGGACGTCAGCAAAAACTAAGCCATGAAGAAAAAAGAAACTCTCTGTAGACCTCAGTGATAAAATGGTGAAGAGGCTTAGATCTGGGCAAAGGTATAAGGAGAGGTCCTTGAGGAAAAACTGCTCTAATATCCAAACGACATGAAACTGAGGCAGCAAGGCGACGACCTGAAGCATAAAGTCGAGACTTAGGGACAAGCCAATGACCTTATTAATACCTGCTACTGAATTAAGTGTCAGAATATTGAATACTCTTGTTTTGTCAATTAAAGATTTTAGTTTTTGATTGTTGAATGTTTTTGAGTGTAGATCATAAAGATGAATGACGCATCTCCACTTCCTTCAACTATCCACAAATGAAGCCATGATATCCAGAGTGCTGCCATCTTGTATATTTGGAGACAGACTCTACACAACAGAGATCGGGGGAAGGAGCCGTGGTAGGAAGCTCCCACTGATACACAAGCCTGTTTAAAACCAAACTTACCAACAAAATTGACCTGTGAACAAACATCCCTTTGATTAGAACTACCTAAATTCAAAGACAATGTATTTGACGTGTACTTTTTTGTTTGGTCTATGTCGAATCCATCAACATGGAGGAGGCAGGAATTATGACCTGTACTGTAATCTGGGTTACACCATAACTACAGGCAGAAACACAGCATGTCCACAAGCTGGTACAGAGTGAATCAAAACATCTACAGCAGCCATATCATAAGAGAAGCAAATAAGACTGAACGTCTGCACTTCACAGGTGTCCACTTCTCTGCTCTCTCAACACAGAAAACACACCTCACTGAGAGAAAAACCTTTAAAGGAACTGATGAATCAACTGCCTGTGACCTTTATGCAATGACACTCCTGCGTAGAGCATGAAAAGATGGATCATCGTCCTTCTCGCTGCGGCTCGACTGAAACACAATTACTCTACTTGACCTCCAAGAAATAAGTGAACACGAGCCATTCTTATATATTAAGTGACTCTTGAGCCGGAAAACCCTCCAGCTTTCACAACCACTCCCTCAAAAATGTGTTGGTTCCAACGACTGATGCAAAATGTACAAGATCAATAAGGTAACTAATTTCTTTAACGCACTGCTTACATGTATATTTCTATCTGCCCAGGTTGGTATAATAATACCTCTTTGTCCATTTTCAAGGGAAAAATGTCAAGCATCTCATGGCATATTTTTGTCAAATCTTTCTACTACAGCAAATGGGCTCCACTTTAAGTCTATGAAATAATCCATACACCTCCTTCAAACTGTTGTAGGAAATATTACAATATAATGCAAACAGAGTTTAGTGTGTTATTTAAATATTGTTTAAGCTGCAAATTGTTGCCTCTGGCTTTTAATTGTCAAAAATAGTGCAAATGCCTCTCACACTTTCTTAGGGCCTAAAAGTTACATGTTTAAATGTTTTTGTTTAGTCCATGTTAAGGTCAAGTCATCCAGTAATCGACTGTTTTAAGACACTGACTCAAGTACACAGTATACATACAAGACAGTAGGAAGGTAACACCACATAGATAAATGATATGATCCACAAGTGCAGAGCTTTAGAGGAAGAGTTTGTGGGAACCATTCACCAGTTCAATGGTTTTATTTTGAATGAATGCAATAGTATTTTGATCCATGTGAGTTCTGATAGTGAGAAACATACAGTTATATATATTCCATATGAGGGCAAAAGTGACAGCAACAAACCTACTACTGACTGCAGCAGACTGGAGTTGATTGCAACATGTGACACATCCAGCCACCCACCCAACCAACCAACCAACCAACCAACCAACCATACATCCATCCACCCACCCACCCAACCATACATCCATCCAGAGCGTTTATCCTGTGAGCATTGTGGGAGGAACAGAGTCAAACCCTGTCTGACTTTGAGCGAGACAGATCTGCGCATGGATGCAAAAAACATACAATATAAACACACAGAAGCCACAGCAGACCATCAGGTTCAAACCCTTAACGCCTGCTCTTATATACCTATAACGCAAATGATGTTCTTGCCCTTACTGATATTTCTTTTTATAAATCACATCACGTCATGTGTAAATGTCATCTGTATTTATCAGTGGGCCACTTATAGCTGCGACTGGGCTTTAGGTGATTATAGACGAGCAGTAAAGGGGAGTATATGTACATGTCTACATGTGTAGATGTGTGTGTTTGTTCTCATTTTGGTTGCGTCTTTAGGACATTTTCCAACACAAACACTGACCCTGTCAGGACCAGTAGACCTCATGGGGACCAAAGCTTTTTGGTCATTTGTGAGGTCTCGGTTAAGGTAGGGGTAAGATGTGAATTGTGGTTAGGTTAAGGTTAGAGTTAGGCATGAATTGGTTATGGTTAAGTTTAGGGATATGGTTTTGGTTACAGGGTCTACAATGAATGGAAGTCAATGCAAAGTCCTGATAGTTATAGCTGTGCAAATCTGTGTGTGTGCATAATTGTGTGTAAAATCTTTTTACACTCTATCATAAGTTGTCTCTATCCCTACGGTGTGATACTGTTAAAAGTCATAAAAACTGTATTCTAAATAAGTCAAGAGACAATGATGAATAGTTATGACTCTATAAAACACACAAATTCAAGTATAATATTTAGTACAGTTAAATAACAGATTCACTAAACAGCTATGACAACCTGTTATGATGTAACATTTAATGAGGGGCTGTAAAACCAAAACTTACTGTGGGTTTTCTTACAGTGCTTCAACTACAAGGAGCAAACAGAGCCAGTTTTATTTTCTTACATTTTTCCTTTCTTTCAGTAACAATAATCGTATCTGCCTAAAGTAAAATGACTGTGAAGCTTGTCCAGGATCTTTCTAAAACCTGAATATAACTCTGTGTCTCTATTGAAGCATTTTAATACGCTCTTAAAACAACTGAGAACACAGCAGGAGTTGAATGGAACTAAAAATACAAACGCAGCTCGACTCTGGAGTGGACGCAGCGATCTGACTGGACATTTTCAAACCATCTCAGTCATGCCCTTACTGCCGAAGGACTCTGTGAACCGTGAAATGCAATCCATGAGAGAGAAATTTAATTTCCAGATAACGAGAGGACAGAAGGAGCCTCACATTGAGCCCCTGTCTGCAGATATCAAATCAAGTTGCTTCATTTGAATAAGACAAGCGCGCAGGACGGAAAAGACAAGAGCTCTTTGAGGAGCGTCATGATTTCCCCCGCAGCTGGACACTCACCACGATGACACCACAAACTCAGGAGGGATTTTTAGGTTAAAATTCATTGTTAAGAAAATCAACTGTAAACAGGCCTCTAGTTCAGGAGCACTACACACTTATGCACAGCCGCATCATTTTACTGATTATTTTTTAGATGGTAAAGCTCAAAAAGTGGAACGTGGCTCATATTTGTTCCCTGCCCGTTAAACTTAAAGAGCAGCTACAGCACAGGCGTGTTAAAGAAATGGTACAAGATGAAGTCTCTGAAGCATCATATTGTTTTGTAGATGGTTAAGTGTTGAAACAAGTTTCTCCCTTTCAGACTTTTGCTTAATAATTCACTTTTTCCCTTCTGAAATACTTGATGAATTTACTTTTTCGGGCCTTCAGGAGTTGTACATGTGTACACAGGCAACAGGAGCTGCTTGTGTTTCTTGACGTTTCCCAGAAGCCTCTTGTATGAGAGGTGAAAGGACTTTAAGAAACACAAGTCCAGTTAGTTATGTGCTCATGTGAAACTCTTGAAGGTACCATGACCTGAATGACAAAGAATCTATACAGACATCACAGAATTTTTTGTTATTTATCACTGATCCTGTTAGCAGCATTTATTTCTTACAGCTTGTTAGCCTGGAGCTAATTTTAGTTATTTTATACACTGTTGAGCAGTTTCATCAATAATAATGAATCAAACTTGAAAGTGTATTAAATGTTTTTTATGTCGAATCTTAGTCTGCAAAGTAACTACAGCTAAATATAACTAAATATAGATAAGATACGTAAACACAATTTTGTTTAACAGGTTTGTTCTTAGGGCTGAGAGGTATGGTCAAAAATATAAAGCTTAAAAATGAATGACGAGAAACTTTCAAACATTTTACAAATCTGAGGTAGATTATTGTTAATGTATTAAATACTGAATAAACCTCCTCACTGTGCTTAAACAATGCATAAGCAATACATCCATGGGTTTAAAACTAACTCCAAAACATGTGTAGAGCATATAAATGACATTGCATTGTTTGCACTAAGTTAAATTAACCAGAACTATATACAATCGTTTGAATGAGCTCCATGTCAGATAAAACATTGAACTGCTGTTCCTCTGTTAATATATAATATTAAACACATTAATATACGAATGGCATGAGCTGTAAAGACTAACAAGGCATATTGTTTTATTGCCCCGTTGCTCTTTTTCTGATGTGTGCTTTTAATTATCTCGCCCTTCTTAGTGCCTTGACACTCGTGTTGGGAACCAATGAGAAGATCATTCTTGTCCTTAATTTACAGGGAGTAAAAACACGCTTACTTAAACGTAATGCAAAGTAAATGGAGCATAACTGACACATAAAAGCTACTTGGTGATAATTCTGGCAGTCTCTGTCTCTTCTCCTCATGGCACCTTAACTGACTGTAGTTCTGTATGAATCAGGCCTTATATGGACATTTATATCAAGATTTTAAAATGTCATATTAATCTCGATAATTATCATGATAAATGTCACGTTATTGTTTCTTCTAAATTTAAAAACCCGTTGTTTTGCTCATGGGTAAAGTTTATGGTTTTACACTCTTCTTTATGAGCAGAGAAAGACAAACAACCAAACATTTAAGAAATCTGAGGTAGATCAATCATGTATTATACCTCCTCACAATAAGCATTAAATCAATATGTTGAACTTTGGTTGTATTGCTAAAGAAGAATATTATACTGCGAATAGTTATTAGTTTATTGTCCAACCCAATTTCTTTTTATGCTTTAAATATTCATGTGAAGCTTCAGATTCATCCTGTGACCCTTTCAAGGGTCCTGACACTCATGGTGGGAGCCAGGGAGAAGATGAAATGGAAAGACATGTCGTAAACGTAATGCAACCCAAAGTAAATGGAGCATGACTGACACATAAAAGCTACTTAGAGAGAGATTAATCCATGACCCAAAATTATCACCCTCTCCTGCTGGTGGCATGTTAACTGACTGTGGCGTGTATCAGGAGCAGGACAGAGGAAGAGGAGGAGGAAGAGGAGGAGGTTGCCTGACTGTCACACACACACTTATTGAGAAGAAGGACACTGGTGTGGAGCTGTCATCATGACTGACACACACACACACACACACACACACACACACACACACACACACACACACACACACACACACACGGGGGGGGGGGGGGGGGAAGTAAGCCCTGGGGCAGCTGGTGTGCAGCTTCAGATAATAGTGCATATTATCACCAACTCCACTTTCCTGGAGCAAACCAGCAGCTCAACAGTCCTAACACCACCAACACCAACCATCATCCACCACCAACACCACCTCCCTGCTCCACCTCCATGCAACACACACGCGCGCACTCCTCTGGATGTGGAGGATTTCAGATATAAGCGCAGTTAAAGGCAGATGTGTGTGTGGAAGCAGGCGTGTGGTGGAGCTTGTAGTTGGCCATGGTGGTGGTGGTGGTGGTGGTGGACAGTGTGGATGTGACAGCGCGCAGCCCGCGATACACGAGAAGTGGAGGAAAAGCTCCACAGCGGGGAAACGAGTCTGAAACACCCGGACATCCTCGATCAATGTCGGCGTGCGTGTCCGCGCGGAGCCGCTGGTTGATATCAATAATAACCATCGTGGATCATTATTGTGATTATCATTATTTTGTGTAAAGGCTACAGCCCGAGTAGTTACACGCAGGCTACACGCACCGACACCCCCCCCCCCCCCCGTCTCTCTAACTGTGACGGGATCCACAGCCGCGGACCGTCGTTACCTTTCCGTGCGGGTCCGAATCCGGGGGAAAAAGCATCGGCGTCCGCGTCCTGAGTCGCTTCCCTCGGTCAGTTTCCACGCGGCGGGGCGGCGGAGCTGCAGAGGGATCCGCGGAGCGAGGAGCCCACGGTAGCTGGAGACATGGTGAACAAATCGGTGAGCGGTGACCTACTTCCGAAGTGGCATGCTGGAGATAATATCCATGCGCTGCCTGCTTTCACATTCACATGCACCGGGACATCCCTGCGTGATACTCCTGCAGGGACTAAACTCTGTCTCTGCTCAAACACTTCGCAGAATTCTTCAATATCCAGCGTTTCCCGCAGCGTGTCCTAAAATATCAATATATGATCAATTATTGGAATAATTGGGGTTTATTTTGGCAGCCAGGGGCCAAAAACAAACTCCTCCCAATAAGACCACTTCTTCAAAATAGAGACATCAACTAAACCTTTCAGTGATATAGTGAGGAAGGTGTATTTTCTACTGATTTTATCCTAAAATATGCTGAGAGCTTAACAGACACAAGGAGAAATGGGTGCGAGATGATTAACAACACACCGGTTGCCTACTATAAAAAGTAGAGCTATATTGTATTAGGATACAACTGTAAAAATAATACAGTAACATGCACAACCATAGACTAAAGTACTTCATTATTTTCATCTTAATAAAGAGGCAAACAAGGAGAGAATATAGAAAATAAAACTATGATGAAATATAGGAACACAGGTTGTCGACTATAAAAAGTAGAGCTACATTATATCAAAATACTACAGTAAAATAACTTTAAACTGTCTAATCACTCCATATTGAGACATAACAGAAGTAACACCACTCACTGTGCATACAATGAGCCTTGTATAGAAAATAAGCTGTACACTAAGATGAATAATACACTTGTTGCCTGCAAAGTAGAGCTCCTGTGGGAGTTATCATATGCGGATATTACTGTAAACTAACTTTAAACTCACTGAATTCCCTACTGAAATATAACAGTAGTATGTCTGTGCATATAACCCACTCTAATGAGCCATAAACGTCAACCTTCTAATGACTTCATAATATAAACAATCAAAGGATGAATTACATCATATTCTTCTCTTAATAGTGAGGAAAATACATAAAATAAGCATCAAACTCCTATGAATAAAACACAGATAACTTACATGAGGGAAAGCCAACTGGGTCCTTAGGGACAATTATAGCAGGCGATTGCACGCCCACTTAGACTCACTATATTAAAATCCATATGGTGATATTGCCGAAATAATAAGATCATTATAAATTCCCTGTGTAAATAGCACACCTAAGTTCCTCTATGTGCAGTTAACTATCATTGACACTATTATGATAGTACACTCAATATCTTTAGATTTAGACACATAAAGATGTCTCATTGGGCTTTTGTTACTATTTGATGACATTTTAATCAAGAAAACTATAGATTAATCAATAATGAAAATGGAACCTGTAGCCCTAGAATTAGCACTATAAAATGTGATTGACTACATCATAAAGTCATGGAGCACATGGAGTCCCAGTGCAACAGCCACATAAATGTTAGTAAGTATACGATCACTGTCAAGTCACTAATGAGCACTATATCAAATATATGAATCCCTAAAGGAATATTCCACTGTTTTTTTTTCCTCATCAGATTAATGACAGCAGAAAATAGAAGCATGTATCCCACTTAATTAGTCTAATTTACTGTATCCTTTTCTCTTAATGACACATGCAATCTAATAATATGGATGAGCGATCTGTCCCTAGCTCCTCATTTATAAGCCTGCTGCTGATAAGATTGGCCTGTTGTGACACACGTGCACAAAATACACACACACACACACGCACGCGCTCACGCAGTCGATGTCGACCGCTCAGCTCCATGGACTCCCTCTGTGGGTGTTCAATTTACAAGAAAACTTCAATTTCTGCTCCAAGCAGCAGTTTCCATCTTTTAACAACAAACCGATTTGGAGAGGCACCGGGTTATCAATTAAGTGTGAAGTCAAAATCAAGCTTTACTGGAATAAATGCGGATTGTCCTCACCACCGTCAGCTTTACACGGTGTAATTAACAGCTGTAAACGAGCCGAGTGTGTTGAGTTAATGAGGCATGAGCAGTGAACCAAGCTGAGGGAGTGTAGACTGCTGAGAGCTGACCTGCTCTGCAATAAACACACTCTGCAACGCACTGCAGAGAGACGACCACAACGACTGAATGCCTCCCGCAAGCAGGAAGCACTCACCCACTCACCAATACCTCTTTCACACCAAAATTAGTGAGTAGACAGCTTTTTTTTTTTTATGTAGGCCCATCCGCTAAAAAAAGATGATTGACTCCTTTCCAATTGCCTGGTGCATCATGTTCAACATCACCATAAGCTCAGGTGCTCTCTCCCCTCTTATGTTCACCCGTTTGTAATTTTTCCATCACTGCCGCTTAAAGCCAGAGCCGATAAAAACCTGAGTAGAGCAGAGTCATTTGACCCGGAGTGAATGCTGATTGTGTCCATTCCCACTGCAGATAAAAGCCAGATGTTGGCGGGTGTTAGTGGGTTTTTTGACCAGTGAAAAAATGGCTTCACCCACTTACTCAGTCACTCACTCAGTCACTCAGGCTACATTCACACTTCTGTGTTTTCATTCGAAAGACATCAACTCTACGACAGATACGCCTGGCGTCCACACTACCCCAGAGTTTTAGAGCCACTAAAACAGAAAAGATTGGAAGCTCTGTTTTAGTTTGAAAACTCTGGGGCCGGGTTGTAGTCTGAATGAGCAGAAATGTTTAGAAACAATGACGTAGACATTCAAAAACTGAGTCATGACGTAGCCTTTGCTGATTCGTCCAGGCTCCTATCACATGACCCCGTACCAGACAAAAACAACCAAGCATTTTCCTCGGCTTCATATACAGAACGCAACATGGTTAATTACAAAAGTTGCTGACCTTGTTGGGTTTGCTATTGTGCCGTTAAATGCTGGAACAACTGCTCACATGCAAAGGAGACAAGCTTCTATTCGAGCAATCTGTGCACGCATGTCCAGTGTAGGTGAGCGGTCAGGGGATATGCGTTTTCAGTTAGAGAGCCAAGGTACTTGAGTGGAAAGAGATTGTTTTATCATAGTATGGATGTGACTTACTGACTCACTCAGTCACTCACGCTACAGACATAGAGCAGATGTGTAAAATTGCTGTGCGCTCACATCTTCATTGTGCGCCCACATGTTCATTTTGTCCTCACTACTGGAGATATTTAATACTTCCCTCATCCAGCGTTAAAACAACTTTTCGTATTCAACCTGAGGGGATCAGAAAAAGCTGTGAACACAAACACAACACTTCCAAGTGTATATGTTGAACTTGTTAGCAAAAATTTGCTCATTATATGTCTGCCAGACACAGAACATACATAAACACTCATTTGAAGTTGTGCTTCTGGCAACCTGTCCAACATCCGCTCTCCCTTTGGCTCTGGTTCTCGTCTCTACCAGCTTCGTACCAACATTATACTGGGAGAGCAGTGAGACTGAGCCAAGACATGAACAGTGGCATTGGTTACCTTCAACAATGAGGTTTGTCAGGTCATTTATTTTGTCAGCATGATAACCCAAAAACTAAAGAACGGATTTCCATGAAATTAGGTGGAAGGATGGGACATGGGCCAAGAAATAACTTTTTGGCCAAAGAAAGGATTTTTTTTATCACCATCTTTGAAATTACAGTATTTTCTTGCCAAAGTTTCCCCTTTTCATGGAATGAATGGATCTGGATGATGAAAAATCAGGCATATTTAGGGGACAGATATCTATTAGTGTGTGCAATCTGGTGCAGCTTGACTGAATATAAGGGAACTGTTGGGCCTTTGCGGTGGTATGTGCTCCATCGAATGCCAGGTAATTATCAGCAAAGACTGAGCGAGGCAAAATGAAAGGAACACTGAAGTAGGCTAGTAGTATATCAGAAAAAACACATCACAAATTTGACCCACAGTTTCCTTGATGGGGATCAGGTAGATGAGGGAAATTTAACCTGTTTAATCCCTGAGGGAGACCTCAATGTCCTGGTTTAAGAGATGTAGTATGACAGCGTTATACTGTAGAGTTGTGGTCGTTTGTATTGTCCTAGTTTGCTCTCGACCATCTTCATCACAGATGCCTCCAAACTGATCTACATTTGGTCCTTTATCTTGCCCCAGAAAGCCTCACATCAGGGAGATATTCACTGTGGATGATGAATTTGTCATTCTGAAGGTAGAGAGACGGCATTGTGATACTTTATTGATCCCGTCCTCCACTTGCCCCTGCTTGAAAAGTCACAGCTCAGATTCTGCTGCAGACCAGCCGCCCACGAGCTGCCAGGGCATCAGTGCACTGTAAACAAAAAGTTTACAAAAATATCCACCGCACGCTCTCGGACTGAGAGATTATTTATAGGAAGATGTAACACCTATGATGTAAAGTCGGCTCTGTCACTTTTAAAGAGGTTTGTAGCACAGCACTGGTTAGACTTACATTTTCTAAAGGCTATGACTATTTGAAAGAAGAAACAACACATTCCTCCTCTTGCAAATAAAATATTGAATTCATAAGAAATTACACATTCCCTTATTTAATTCAGTTAATTCAGCTTAAGGTATAGGTCATAAATGCTGCCTCCTCCATGTAAGTGGACGGGACATGGCCAAAACTAAACAGTCAGAATACACGTCGTAAATTTTGCCCTAATATATTTTCTGTCAGTTATGGTAGTTCTCATCATACTGATGCTTTTCCCGGTGTTTGTTTTTTCTCGATAAGTTTAGTTTAAATTTGTTATTTGATAATTTAAAGATACACCACACTGCGCTTCAGCCTTGGCTTCACTTTCAGACACCGAATTTATTTTATTTATTAATGTATTTCATAAGTTAATTTTTTTGTACGTAGTCATCAGTTTTATGCAGGACACTTTTTAAATGGTACTGTGGAAACAACGTGACAGTAAAAAGAGTTCAGGAGCTTTACAAAAAAGGTTTGCTGTCAGACTCTCTCACCGCTCTAAAAAAACAAAACACTTTGCACAACCTGCTTAGCTCCAAACAGCAGAAGGACACAATTAGTGACGAGATGTTGAACAGAGTGAAGCATTTAGCAGCTGAGGAGCCAGATACTCCCTCAGGATTTGGTAGAATCTAAATAGCAGAGCTAAAGGAGGGGGAATATTGGTCTTAGATTTACCAGATGATCAGAAACATGACTCCAAATAGTGCTGAATGTACGAAAAAGCAAATGTCTGTAAACAAATATATTAGCTCAAAGGAACATATTATGCCCATATTCAGGTTCATTATTAGAATTTGTGTTATAACTTGCTGCGGCTCCTCTTTTCAGCCTCTGTCTGAAACACTTGCTTTTGGCTCCTGTCTCTTTAAGACCCACCTCATGAAAAAGCCCAGCCTGCTTTGATTGGCCGGCTGGCCCACTCTGTTGTGTAGGAAATGTCGGCCTTCGCTCTCTCTTTCCCTGGATTTTTTAGGTGGCATGCCAGACTAGCTACACAGAGAGTATTATGTAAATGTGGGGCGTACTTTGGACGAGGTGTTTGAGGAGCTTCCTAAAGGTGAACATTGGGATTTTTTAACTTTGTAGATCTTTCACAGATACAAGGGCCATTAGTCTCCCTATGAAACCACATTTAAATGTACTAGATCTGTATTTATGTGTGGATCTGCAGCAAATTACACACGTTCATTAATATAAGTCCCCTAAACATGCCTGATTTTGTTCATCAAAATCCATAAATTCTCACAAATTTCTCTGAGAAAAAAAAACATTGTTAAAGAAAGCGATGGGTTCTTCTACTGCATCCTTCCACCAAATTTTGCAATAATTAGTCGTTTCTGCAATGCTAGGTTCTGACTTCCCCTCCATGGACTCAGCGCCAACAGGGCCGGCCGCAGCCTCAGGTACAGGAAGACGAGAGGTTTCACTTTAGTGAGGCTCGAAACCTTTGGGATTTCCCTCCTCGTCGTCGCCAACATCATCTTCAGATACAGCCAACAACAATAGTAACAATGTGAATCTGCCTCTTGTGAACAATGCCCCTCCTGGCTGCTGTGCTTGTGGTTAAACACAACAACAATGTGTTAATGCACCAAAAATGCAACAAACATCCACTAAACCACTGTGGTGTGCGTAGCCACATAAAGGAAAGCGGCAAGTAGCTAGGCAGCGAATGTTTACTGTCAATTTCACATCCAGAGGGAGAGGACGAGGAGTGTAGCAAACTTCCTTACATTGATACTTATAATATTAACGTGATCCAGTGAAGTGATTCAAAAGGCCTGAAAACTTGTGTATGTTGACCAAAGCCGTTTTAAACACAGTGTGACACAGAGAAGTGTTTGTGTCATGCATGGCTAATGGCAACAGTGTGATTCATGACTGCATGGGCTGTTTGTGCGATAACAACTTCTTCACACAACATAGTGTCTGTGTGGGCTAAACAACATTTGAAGGAAGAAGGTGTATAAACTGAAGACTTTATCACAGAACCACAGCATCAGAGAACACCAGGGATTTTCCAGGGGAAATACATGAAAACAAAAAGGACGCATTGTGATGACTCAGCCCTGAAACAACCGAGACAGTGAAAAAGTGGGTAAAGTCGATAAAATCAACAAAAAACGGCCAAAAAGACAAAAGCATATTGTTTCGAAGAACCCTTTTAAAAAGGTTTGTGAGCAAGTAGTAAGCTGTTATTCCTCATCGTCAGTGTGCAGCCTCCAGATGTAAAGATTATAGTTAAGCAGCACAAAGCAGATACTGGACAGGAAGTGTGATTATCTGCTTCTACTGTTCCTCTTCAAGGAGATGAGGCGAGGTGCCAGGCAGCCTGATGGGCAAAAACGACAGCGGAGGGGAGGAAGAAAAAGAGAGAGAGAAGGGAGTCAGACAGAGAGAGATTGTGATGAAGACTGAAGTCGGAAAGATCGAAGCAGAGCACGAGAGCGGAGGGGCGAGGGGGAGAGTGGAGAGGGGGATCTCACGCCTCACATCTCAAAGAAAGAAGAAAATAACTTTTTTTTCGACATGCGCCCTTCTGCTTTTCTTCGCTCGACAGTTCCTCCGAGATACAGTCGTTTGACTCAGACTTTCTGAGAGAGCAGGAGCGAGAGAGGGAACAAGAGGGAAGACGTCGATGGAGGGGAGGAGGGGGGGCAGAATGAAAAGACAAGAGAGTGATGGATTGAAATAGCACCGAGAACGGAGACAGAGAGAGATTGTCGTCCTCATCACGAACAATGAGTCTCTGATGGGGGAGGCCTCTCGCTGGATCTTCAGCCCAGCTGAGGAAGGAGCAACGGGGAGGGGGCCCGCCGCTCGCTCGCCCCCCCTCCCACCTGCCAGGGACTCAGTCATGCTTTTAGCGTCTGCCAAACTGAAGGACTCTTGGTGCTGTGTGCTTTTCACTGAAGGAGCCTGACGTTTGTCAATCACACTGAGGGCTTCTGTTCTGTTGTGTTCGGCCTCAGCCAAACAGGCTTTAACGCCTCCCTCTCCACCAACACACACTCATGAACACACACTCTTTATTTCCCATGTAAACAATCCCAGTGTGTGTGAGAAGTGAGCGAGACCCCGGCTCTGAAAGCTCCAACACCCAGTGCAGCTGTGGGCCGGCCGACAGCTGACGCCAGGCTGTGGGTCTCTGCTCTCTTTTCTCCTTCCTTTCCCCACCGGGCTCTGCCTCCTCCTCCTCCTCCTCCTCCTCTTCTTCTTCTTTCCATGAAACAGACCTGTAATTTTCACAGCTGTGTCTTGGGCACCGAGCCAGGGTGAGTGAGGGAAAGAGAGACGGAGAGAGAGAAAGAGGGAGAGAAGGAGAGAGAGGTGGTGGCTAATGGCTTTTAGAGGACTACAGGCCCCAGCTTTGGGTTGCTAATCCTGAGCCACTCACAATGCACTGCTCATTCAAACCAGACAAATCAAACTCGGACAATCAAAAAAGATCAAGCTATAAACCTCATTAACATTGTAAAATGTACACATCCAAAGTTAAATTCATGTTTCCCCTTACTTACACATAATTACACATAATTTAAAAACGTCATCTAATTTTTTTGTGGTTTTTCTTGGTTATAATGACGCCCTTATCAGCAAAGTGTCGGCTGGAATCTGAGAACATCGCCTCACCAAAGATCAGTAGACAGGTGCCAATGAGATCAACAGCGTTGCCTGATTAAACCCTTTCACTCTGAGGTGAAACAAAAAAATCATCTCCCAAACCGAAGGCAACAACCCCAAATTGAGGGAAAGCTATTGGGACTAAAAACTTTAGTTTTTTGCCTGCAAGTCAGACACTCAACTGGGATACTTGTTTAAATAATTTTACCATTCCCCTTCATTTTCTCCTCCAAATAATACTAATAATACTTTTAGAAAGGTCGCCACTTTCCCAGATCTCAGCTGAGGCCAGATTACTCACAGGGCAAAGCAGGCATCTGTTCTCCACCTCCTGAACTACTCCAGGTTAAACTAATTTTAATAAATGTTTTCACAGAAATATGAATCATTAAAACACAATACAGTAAATAACAAGATATGGGACTTTTGGTGTGTCCTGCATCGTTTGCTATATTGAAATGTCTGTTTGGATGTGTTCAGGTGCAGTACTGGGGGGGGGGGGGCAACCTGCACTTTAGCAACACATCCACTGCAGTTATGTATAACAGAGGAAAATACACTGGAAGCATAAAAATATGCTTCACGCTGCATTTATGTGAGTAAAAGGCAACCAATGCATCATGGATTTTTTTTAATATCTGTGAAAAATCGTAAAAAATCACGCTGTTAAACTGTTTCCAACCCCAACAACAAACACCAGCAAGGCAAAGAAACCTGAGAGGCAAAACCTGGGGTGAGAAAACCCTTAAAGCATTTGCCTTACCACTTGTTTCTATTGGTTAATCTGGTTGCTTTCAGCACACACTTCCTAAAGGAGGACAACTTAGATCAGTGTTCCCAGTGGAAATTACACTCTTGACTTCATCATTACAGATTGTATGTTGCATATTCCTGAGTGGTTGTGGGAGAAAGGAGTACGGAGGCCCTTAAGGAAAAACCACACACAAACATTCAGGGAAGCATGCTCCAAATGCCAGGAATCTACAAATATGTGTTGTCCTTGTTTGTAAAGCTCCTTTCAAACACAAACTAACATTTTCCAGAGGGGCTGCAAGTGAGAAGGCAAATGTCCAAGTCTGTTTGTCCAGACACTTCCCGGAACTTTTTCTGCCCGCCCCCTAAATTGTCTATGTCGGGGGAAATGTCCGACTGAGCCCAGGTGAGATTACAGCTGGATGAAGGTCCAAAACATTCACAGCGAGCGAGTGAGTGAAACTGGAAGAATGCAAATATCTCAGGATGAAAAAGAGGTGCATACACATAGAAGAGGAAGATGTCGTCTTGGACAGACAACAAGATTTAAGAGCTTTTGTTGATGAGAGCCGACGCACACTGATTTCCGCAGCAGAATTTCTATGTCAAGTCCTGCCTGACCCAGGAACTACCCCCTTCGCCTGAATGTTACTGAAATGTTCCTGTTGTTTTGAACGTGGCTGTCCCACACAATCTCCTGCTGTCTTCAGGAGTGGTAAAGGCTTATCTGTGTTTTGTCATCAGTTGTATTTCAGGATTTGGAGCCTGTTCCCTTTAATGTTTGTGCTTTCATTCTCGCATTTGCAATATTACAATACAGCTGTTTTCAGACATGAATTCTGGGGAATGTCCACACAACGGGGTCCAGACTTTCTCTGGAGTTGAACAACGCAGCAGGAGATTCTTCGCTCAGACACGATCACAACAACACAGAAACCTCCGGCGACCTCAGGCGAGGGGTAGTGCAGCATGGAGGAGGCAAAACGAAACCTATCAATTCCTACTGCAGAGATCACAATACACATAATTTCTACTAGCAGGGGTTGGCAGCAGGAAGTTTGCAGCAACTGACTCCGACATTTGTATTCTCAGGATCATTTTAGAAGATTAACCAGAAGATCCACCGGAGTGTCTGAATGCAGCTTCAAACTTGGTTTTCACTGAGATTCTCTGCATTTATAAAAACACATTCCGTTCCAAGAAAACATGCAAACCCAGCCCAAATCAAGTCAGTAACAGTGACTGAGTTGCAGCGGAAGCTTCTGAAAAATGAAGCATATATCAACAACTGACAGCAATAGTTGGAAGAGTTACATAAAAGAAGGCACTTTGTACTGAGAGGCATCCAAACAAGTCAAATCCAATGAGCTGCTGACTTCCTGTTAGATAATATTTAACATCACTCTGAGGAGCACTACGCTCTGATGACGTCAAGAAAAATGGGACATTTCCTGTCTTCGTTCGTACTAAAATATACCTTTATGTGTTATTTTGCAGGATGAGAAGAATAAACCACGTTTAGTTGGTCACATATCTGATTGTATTCTAGACCCTGCTGGAGTTTCTTCTAACCACATGTGGACTATATCTGAGCAGGAAGTGTTTGTCTCCTCTGGGACAGCAGGGAGGAGGAGAACGCTGTGTTTTGGTGACATGAAGCACATTCCCCTCCTCTTCCTCCTCTGCCTCCTCCTCCTCCTCCTCTCACTTCTTCAGAAATAATAGGATTATGTGCAGGATTGATATTCAGCTTCGCGGCTCGCGTGTGGCCGCTGCGCCTCTATTCAACATGCTGCCATGACAGGCGTGTCAAGGTGGGCTGTGGAGAACTGACTGGACACAAATACAACCACGACCTCCACACACTGAGGCTCTATTCACAGGCCTCTCTGTTCACATGAGGCTTTTAACAAACACCATTATCCCGAGGAACTCACCAGGCAACTTGTATTCCATGTGCGTTATAACGTCAGGGTCATGTCAGGGTCTGTGCTTTCCAAGAGCAGACGAGCAACCTTTGCACAAATATATTATTTTCATTAATGATATAAAGTTTGTCCAACACAGGTTTATACATTGTTTGTTTTGTTGGAAAACATCATAACTGACTGTACCAGAGTGAAAATGTGAGTAAAAGTCCTGCATTCACAGTCTCACGTAAGTTAAAGTGCAGACACTGGTTTATCCAAAAAGTTCACTTTACACATTTGACTTGTGAAAAAAACCTGTAAAAACTGCTTTATTTTACAGCGTCTTCACTAAATCACTAAATTAGACACTTTATTTAGACATGTCTGTTTTATAGTTTGAGCTTTTATATTATTTATATAGTGTTTTACGCTTCTGATCTACACTTTTATGCTTCTTTTATTTCTGTGAAGCACAATGAAATATCTCTGTGTAATATCATAATGTGCTACAAAGATGTAATTGCCTTGATCAAAAGGCAAAGTAGTCTTTAAGCTGATGGCTCAGGCTAGTGTTAAACTAATGTGTTGTGGTTGTATTCATTGCCAAATATTCTGTTAATAAATATATTGGGCAGAAATTTTGTACTCCCTAATATTGAAATCGGCCCCCAAAAGTCCACATCGGCTTTATTTTCTATTATTTATTAACAAACTTTTTTATACATCTGGTTAACAAGAAGCTAAAGTTAATAATCGTACATAGCTCTGGTAACAATACAATGTCATTTATAAACTCTACATATGTTTTTAAAATAAATATCATTAACAATTTCTCTCTCTAAAAGAAGGGGATTGACAGTATCAAGTAACGACACTGGTATATAAACAATATCAACACTTATCGCAATATGATTTCCATAAATAGCTAAATCCCAAAAGTCCAATATATATTGATCAATGTATTGCTTATAGATTGTGTGCACTCGGTGAGGAGCTATAACACTCAGATGTGTAAAAATGTAGAGTTTAAAACCACGACCTTCACTCAGGAGCAAAAAACGGTCTTTAAACTTCAAAGAAACGATAATGTGACGTTGGTCGTGCTAATTACCAACATCGACCGATATGAAAATTGATCTCGGTCTCATTTTGGGCCATGTTGTGCAGCCCTCACGTGCAGGCTGCTGTTACCAGTAACTCTAGCCCCCAACAGAACAAACAAGCATCCATCGAACACAGAGTAACTCCTCAGCGGAGTGGAGCCTCGAACTCACTCACACAGAAGCTGCTCGTGGGACATTTTCCACGATCACGAGCTGAGTGTGAGCTCGATTTCCACCTGCACGGGACTGGACACACGCGGACACACACACACACACACACACACACACACATATAGGGCTGACATATCCTCGTGTTATTACAGATCAGCAGCAGAAGTTACAGGATCTGTGTGTGCGCGTGTATGTGTGTGTGTGTGTGTGTGCGTGCGTGCGCGTGTGCGTGCCACATTGTTCCAGCAGCTGCAGCCTCATCGCTCGATCCTGACACTTTCAGTTTTACACGGTGGGAGTTAAAGGCAGATCCAGACTCTTACCTTCCTGGAGCCCGGAACACGACCCCGGGGGTCGATGGTTCTGAGGGAAGACGGATCACTTCCACAGGACGAGGGGCAGATGCGTCAGGTGTACACTTCCCTCGAGTGGAGGAGGAAAACACAGTGGAAGCAGACTCATGTTGAGTTGATCGACCGAAGCCCTTTTCCTCTCTGTTTTCACTCCGAACTGCGCAGCTCCGTGCGCCGCGCGTAAAAACCCACTTTAATCCACGATCCGGGCGCGAAGGATGAGGAGAGGCGTCCTCCCGCAAACTACCAGCGACTTCAGCGTGTTTTTACATAACAGCATCATCCGCTTTTTATGTTGACGCATCAAGTAGCGAAAACATGGAGTTTCTTAAAGGGCCACGGACGCGCCGTCCACATGTCACCGTGGGCCGGCAGCAGGGCCGCCCCTGCTGTGGCTGACAGATGGCTTTCACCTCGTTAATGTCTCTAAGCCCCCTGCCTCTCACACTTGTGTTCACCCCGGTACAGACACACACACGGCCCGGCCCTGCTGCTCCTCTGCTCCGGCCTCAGCGAGCTGGTCTGCGGGGAGACGCTGGAGCTCCGAGCTAAAACCTGCTCTGACATGTGACTGAGGAGCTGTCTGCTGCTGGAGGAGCGCTTTGTTGTTGGTCTGTCTCCAGTCGACTTACTTTTACACTCACACGTGCTGAGTGGTGGAAATAAGGATTTTCGATGTTATGGACTTGTTTTGTTCAGTTTTCTTTGTGCAGGAAGTGGTCATCACGTATTAGCTGCCTTGATTACACCCTCCTGCCCTGGTTATACTACACCATAACATAACATAAAAGTATAATATAATATGATATTATAAAACACAATGTAACATAATACAATTTAACATAACATAACAAAGCACAACACAACATAATATAACAGCACAGCACATTATAATGTAATAAAAACAAATAAAAGATGATGATGAATAAAGGCGTATGTCTTTCATATAAGGGAAACCAAATGAATAGAACATTTGGATAATTGTCTTTCTGTGTGAATTGAGTGGTGCACACCGTTAGCAGTCACCTGACACACACGTAACATGACTCACATCAGTTATCTCACACGGCTGCTGATACAACACAGGTTACCATTTTACCCTTTTTCTATGATAAGTCATGAAGTCTGTATATTCATATGGTACCAAATCATTAGTGAAAGGATTTCATCCATCAAATGTTTTGTTTAATAATAAAAAATGCAAATGTCTATAAATATATATTGATTAAAGTGTTCAAACTCGAATGTTTTTTTAGAACTGGGGCAGAGATTTCGTTCTTATCGTGGATCTATGAATTCATTCGTTGCAACTTTAAAACCCTTAAAGTCATATAAGTTATAATACATGTGCGATATGAGAGGTGCGTATAGAGCACATGTATTTATTATTGTTCAATATTCCAATAAACCATCTCTAAGCAGAAATAAAAAATAAAAAATAATAACATTTGAGTCGTGAAGCCACATTTCCAAGATGCATTTTCTCTGTCAGGACCTGATTTGAGTTATTACGTTTTATGAATCATCCTCACTGGCTGTTCGATTCCCTGACCTTGTGAGACAAGGTCACACAGCATCCAACAAACATCAGTGTTTGGTGTTAATGACGCACATGAACTTGAGACTTGATGCTGACTGTAAAATGGAAAACCTCCAGTTGACAATGAGGCATTCAGTTTGAACCTCTCCCCTAAAGGGAGGAGTACTTCCTGCTTAATATAGTGCCAAACAGCCACACACACGCACACACACACACACACACACACACACACACACACACACACACACACACACACACACACACACAAAGCAGCTTCACTCACTCACATGTGAATGCACAATCTGGAAACCCACAAGTTATTTGCCCTCTAATCACTTATTAAGTCCAAGTGGTGAGTGATTAATTAAAAAAACCTTAATTCGACATAAATAAATGCACATAATGGATGTAATTTTACACCAAGTGATACTTCACCCTTGGATTAGAAATGGACCCATTATGTGTATTTTTACATTATGTAACTGTCGAGTTCTATTGTTCTGATAAGAGACAAAAGGAAAGAAATATCCGTAGTTCTGTTTAAACGTCTGTATAAAGCGAGCGCTGAGCCACAGGTGCTGCGATGATCTGCAGTGTCATCCTTCATCTTGTCGATGTGTTGTCGATGAGTGAATGAGCCACCTGCCACTTCAGATCAGGAGGCTGACAGACGTCTCTGAAAACATCTGAGGTGTTGAGACACATAAGTGAACACATAAACTTGGCATTTTGCTCGATCTCAGTGTCAAGAAAAGAGGGAAGATAAAAAAAAAAGAGGGAAGTTCTGTCGGTTTAATCAATTTGCATTTGTTTCTTTTGCTTGGTAATTTAAAAAATTCACTGAAAACAGCCATGAAACTAGCCAAGGCCCTACAGTTCCCAATTTCACATGCTTATAGAATTAATTTCCCTAAATATGCCAGATTGTTTTCATCAAGATCCATAAATTATAACTTGAGATAATGGTGAAAATGTTGAAAATCTCACAATGTTAAAGAAAACTGTTTCTGTGTAATCTTGTTTCCAAACTACAAACAGACAGAGGTGAAAACATAACCTCCTTGCCCGAGATAAAAATGGGAGAAAATGTACCACTCACATCAAGACTATGAATGATGGCTGTGTTGACAGTAGAAAGAATTGCTGTCTGTGTGAAAACCATTTGTACTGTAAAATTCTCTCATTATCCACTCACCACTATGCCATTGGAGGAGCGGGTGAAGTGTTTGAGTCCACAAAACACTTCACCCAGATCCAGGAGGTAAACAGCGTTGCAGCCAAATCCAATACAATTGAAGTAAATGGCGAACGCAAACTCAAATTGGCACCGTGTTTTTTGCCTAAATGTCCTCTTCTTAGTTACTGCTGCAGTTCTGGCGAGAGCTCGTGAGTATTGCGAAAACGCAGCGGATATCAATTGTATTGGATTCTGCTGCAACGCTGTTTACCCCTGAAACTCCAAAAGGGTTCTGTGGACTCAAACACTTCACCCACCCCTCCATCTGCAAAGTGGTGACTAGATAATAAGGGATTTTTTTTGGGGGGGGGGGGGGGGACTATCCCTTTAATGTGACTGTTGTAATAATACATGTTTTATTATAATAATAAATGTGAAGCATTCAGGTTGGATTTACATGCGACTCCATTGTCACAGGATAGGAGACTGAATCTCTTAACAATAACATTTGTCTTCAGTCAGATTAAGCCGTTAGCTCACAGTGGTGGAGACATGAATGTTTTAAACCAGACTTATTTCCTGTTAAGGGAAAACCCGCCCTGAAACAGAACTCCCATGTATAATTCAAATGTTGTGGGATGGTTCAGTTTGAGCGACTGTCTCCTCTCTGGCCTTCCTGGAAACAATCAGCTCTATGTTGAGTGGATACAGAGGGACTATAGAAAACTGTGTGTTGTTTTTACAGAGACTTTCCTCTATCTTTTTTTTGTTGTCATTTTTTTAATCAGAGGATACAGTGGGACTATAAATGCACCCCCATCTCAGCATGAGCTCAGTCGTCTGTGATTACACTGAAGAGAGCAGACCCACTGTCGTTTACGGCTTCCAGCAGGGAGCCCATGAGGGTCTTCAGATCTGAAACGCCCGTCTTTTCATCCCCACTAGGGGAGGTTAAGAAATAAAACAACATGAGAGTAATGGGAACCCTTTGGACCAGTGCAGTGATTTTATCACACAGAGGAGCAGTGACAGATTCCCACCAAACTATTTTTGCTCACCAATCATTGAGTCACCGAGAGGGAACTAACAAAAACACATTTTTAAAGAAGTTGTCAGATTTAGATATTTTTCACTAGAAACTGGTGCCTGATTAATGGCTGCATAGTGTTGCTCCTGTCTAGTAAAGTCATCTCTACGTGTCAAACCAGCAGTGCTCGCTTGATTTTTCAGTTTGATCGGAGATTTAATTCAGATAAATTGTAGCTTTATTTCTTAAATATGAAGCAAACACTTTAAAACAAGCCTGCATGTGGGATATTATCCTTTAGGCTGGAAAAAAAAAACAGCAGTCAAGAAATAAAAATGCTTTATTTTTATTAAATGGAAACAAAAGTCATGTATATCATACATGTTGAAACTGTACAGCTACAGGTTGTTAAAAATCAAAGTCCTTTACAGAGAAGACCAACAAGTCTCACAGCATCTGAGGGGGATTGATCTACATCATATAAAAACAAACAGTTACACTGATTCAACAGAGAACTCCCAGACATCAAATTATCCTGTTTAATGATCAGAAACATTCCAGTTTGCATTGAAATCGTTGAAGGGACCTTAATTTACATCTATGTTACAAACATTAACTGACATTTACAGTGAACGATCACAGTAGAGTCTGGAGACTTTTGTCATTTTAACTGTAGTGATGATGATCGTTAAGTTTAGAGAAAGATGTTTTTAGGTTCTAACCAAGGAACAGTGACCTGCCAACGTGTCCTGGAGCAACACCGAGTCCCTGGCATCCATTTTCCTCACAATAAATAATACAACATTCACAATCCACTTCTTTCTCAGCAGCAGTTCTGAAGGTCTGGAAGAGTGTTCAAGAGAAAACTAAAATAATCTTGACAAGCAGCCCTGTTTCTGAATCCATTTTCTTCTCAAAAAACGAAAAACTGTGCCACTGTTTGTTTGCATGGTTCCATTATTGCAATATTGGTGTTGGATTGGTATTTCAGTGGTTATTAATTAACTTTAAGAGCAACAACCTAATATTTATAAAAAAAAGACACAAAGGCCACTTCAGACACAAAACTAACATTTCATTTGTTCTGTCTGTTGTTGTAACATCACTGTCCACTGACACTTCCCTGCTGCAGATGAATGAAAATCCCATGTAACGCTAACTCTAAAAACCCACAACATTCAAACTGCAGCATCGGCTCACTCGGTGTTAAGGCCCTGGGTGTGAGTAACTGTTCATCATTCAGTCCTCAGCTCTCGCTCTTCCTCACTTCATCTTATTTGAACATGGAGTTGAAGCTTCGTCCGATGATGAGCCGGCGGATTTCACTTGTGCCTGCCCCGATTTCGTACAGCTTCGCGTCACGTAGGTATCGACCCATAGGGTAGTCGTTGATGTAGCCGTTCCCCCCTGTTGACAAGTAAAGAGCAGGTTAAAGACAGTGTGTCACATCTGTCTGAATCAAAGTCATGGGAAGATGTCAAACTATTGGTTTTCTTATGCAATATACAAAACGTTCCCCCGTGTTGCTTTTGAGTGCACATGCATACATGTCAAGTCAGTTTCTACTCATATTGCATGACGACAACCTGTACATCAGTGTGCACAGCTTGATAACCCACGTGTTTGTCCCTGAAGAATGATTTGAATAACAAATCATATTTTACCAAGAGGCTAATTCATTTACATACATAATGCTACTTGATAAACACATTATCAGCTGCAGTATGTAAATCTCTTAATATTTGAAATAAACACTTAAAAAAGCACAAATAACAAAATAATTCACAATTAACTTGACATGTTCATTTGTTTGCATCAATTACTCCATTCTGTGTACTAAATTACACAGTATTACTACATTATGTTGTACAGTATACTAAATAATGCAAAATAAGGTAATAAAATATGATGTGCTCATGTGTCAAGTGTAAATGGATTCATGAATATTAAGAGGCAATATATCAGTTGATAATTTTCTTTATAACGAAGTTTCTACAGTTTAGTGGAGGAGTCGACTGCACTCTTTCTACTTTACACCCTCTTTCATTACGCCTGCACCACAACGTCTAGCTAACCTGTGTGTGATACTACCTCGCTGCAGCTACCACCAGCAAATCTTTCTACAGTCAGTTGGCTTTGGATAATGGTCATTTCATTTCATTCTCAATTATATTCATATTTAGCTAAGACAGAAGAACAGGGACACAGAGAGAGCAAGCGAGAGCGAGAGCGAGAGAGCACCAGGAAACCCAGTGCCTGTCTGGTGGTGTTCTGTTAACTTATTGACAGAATTATTTACTACATTAAAAAGGACTTACCCAAACACTGAATACCATCCAGAGCAACCTGAGTGGCATTCTCAGCACAATACAGAATGACTCCAGCACAATCCTGCAAGGAAAACACAAACCAACACAGTCAAGGTGTGCAGGGGGGGGGGGTGGATCCATTTTGAAAAAGAACAAGAACACGCTGACATGCTGAGGGAACATCTGCCTTAAGCAAAGTCAAACAAAGGAAGACTTTTTCAACCTTCCTTCATTCGGAGGAAGGTTGAACACATTGACAAAACCTGACATTTACAAACAAATGACAGGAAAGTTTCCACATGCCTACAAATTTTGATCTGCCATTACAATGAAAATTGAATCACTCTTCCAAATGCATTTCAACATTTGAGGCAAATTTTACATGAATCTTTTCATGTTCTTAAAGTGTCCTGCAGGAGCAGATGGGTGAATAGAAATCCTCTCACCATTGAACTGAAATGTCCTTTGTCACAAGCGCGGGCAACGTTGTACACATACTGTCGACAGGAGCTCAGTCTGGTGTACATGTCGGCCATCTTGCCTTGCATCAGCTGTTAAACAGATATACACGACACACACAGTTTCAAACAGGTTATTCCAAACTTTCAAATTCTTTGCTGCCAACTTCAAACCTGAGAATGTATCTATAATAAAGTAAGTGTATATATTTGACTTTTAAAACTGTACAACATTGTAATAAAGTGGAGGCTGAAAGTCAAACCTGGAATTCACCAATCTTCTGTCCGAAAGCTTCTCTGACATGTAGGTAGGGAATGGAAAAGTCCAGAACTGCCTGCATGATGCTGCAAAGTAATAATGGTATGATAAACAATTCAAGTCTCATTTACTAGAATATTTAACAAAAACTCCCATAATGTCAATTACAAGCCAAAAACAAAATGTGACCGATGTCTGTCATGAGCTGCTTTCAGACAGGCACTGAACTCAGGACGTTGGAGGGACAATTTGTGAGAACACAAATGTCTGCGTCAGTTACTCTTAACATTTTACAGAAACTTGTCCCATGTGAAAATTATGAGTCAAGAGCTTTTGACAATTAAGCACCTGCACCGTCATATTTACAAAAAATGACTTATTTAAATCAAGAGTGATGAAACCCACAACACATTATGTTTTACGTGTGATTTTAAAAACGTACCCAATAGGTCCCGATGCGAGCACCAGCCTCTCCAGATCTAAGCCGCTCATCATCACATAAACACCTTTATTCAACGGACCAAGGATGTTTTTCTCTACAACAGACAGGGGAAAAAACATTAGCTGTGAAGAAATGAGCCAAAACAAAAACTGATCTATGATTCTATGTGTTTTACACAAGTTGACATAAGGCCACGTTGGTATTTTAATACACACCTGGGACTTTACAGTCTTCAAAGATCAGCTCGCAGGTGTTTGATCCTCTCATGCCGAGTTTGTCGAGCTTCTGTGCTGTAGAGAATCCCGGCATTCCCTACAAAACACACAGATTCATATATGAACAAAAACTCCTTATATTGCTGTGATTCCTGTCACTACCTAACAGATTTACACCACTTGTGCGGTACATGTTGTATGCATGACTGGTTGGAAGGGGTACGGTTTGCTCGGCTGGTGCTCGGAGCTTTCTTTGAACAGTAGAACTGATCTGCAGTAACTATGTCGTGGCAATTTAAGATCAACTTAGTGAGGATGTGTCGAGTCAGCCTGCAGAGTTCTGAAACTGCAGCATAAAGAGCTGTTTGCCTGTTTGTAGTTTGACGAAGCTCATTATGCAGAACCCCAAACTCAAGAAGCAGTTTTCGTTGCCGTGGTTGTTGCTGTCATTTACATTAATGAGCCCCAGCCTCAAGATGTGGAGAGTTGTCCACTAACCAGGAGGTTCAACACCCGGCTCCTCCAGTCTTCATTTCCTGGCCAGATACTGAATCCCCCCCCCAAAATACAAGGCTAATCGCCAGAATAGAGGACAGCATGTAATACTCATTACATCCTGAGCTACAAGTGAGTCCTGGCTCAGAGAATAAGAATATCTCCAAACTGTACTTCACTGCATTTACCTTTTCAATAATGAAAGCTGTGATGCCTTTTTGATAGGCCTCTGGATTTGTCTTGGCATAAACTATAAGGACGTCAGCATCTGGACCATTAGTGATCCAGAACTTGTTGCCATTCAGGACATAGTAGTCGCCTGTAAAAATACACAAAGTCAAAGGAGAGTTTAACAGTAGAGTTAAGAGAACAAACGTGCCAATATTACTCAAAGGTGAAGAAGAGGAGACGTGAGTGCAGCCTGTGATTTTGGTTATTTAATAGGCAACTACTCAAACTATTTCAGGCCCTCTCATTTGGAAACATCTCTACTGCACTACCTTTTACCTAAGTATGAACAACAGCATGAAAATGAGTATTTACGAGGCATGAACTGAGGTGTGGCCACTGAGGATCACTTCCTCACTTGTTCACTGTGGAAGCACAGCAGCACATTTTCATCTCTGTGAATATGTGCACCCCCACCCACACAAAAGTTCATTTTTTGAAGCTTGTAACACTGACAACTTCATCCTCTACAGCCTACCAATGCTGTGTATCTACCTTTTCTCTTTTGTTCAATTTATTCACAGTTTTCTTGTTCAGGAGATAATTTGAAATTCATGTTTATATATTAGCATTCATTGTTTCCATTGGCTTTGGGCCATTTAGTTGCTTTATGCCAGTTTTGTCCTTGTATTGGTATTTTGGCTCACACTCACTCCACTGAGTGCAGCAGTATGTGGAAATCACTGAGTCTGATCTTTTTTTAGGGGAAAATAATAAATAATTGCTGATCACATTTGATTAAAATCAGACAAACCTGGTAAAGTCCTACACGGAAATGTGCGCTCCACAAACCTAACATTACTGAATCCTCCTCTGGTAATAAAATGTTTCAGGGGACATGAGGGTTTCACTATATACAGAGCAGAGGTTTTGATATCCTACCTTCCTTCTTGGCTTTGAGTCTCATTGATACGACATCTGATCCAGCGTTGGACTCACTCATGGCCAGCGCGCCGACATGCTCTCCTGTCATTAACTGACAACAAGAGGCGCCAGAGGGGAATGAAGCATTACTTAATTTTCTTCAATCAATTCAAGCTTTTTCAAACAGTATGAACTGTTTTGGTTTTGACCTTTGGCATGTATTTTTCCTTCTGCTCTTCGTTTGCGTGGCGCACCATCTGGTTGACACAAAGGTTTGAGTGGGCGCCGTAACTAAGAGCAATGGCTGCTGACACTCGCGACACTTCCTCCATGACAATGACATGATCTAGGTAGCCCAGTCCCGTGCCCCCGTATTCCACTGAAAGAGACGAACAGAGGAAATAAATGCTTTATGTTCAATGTTCAAACACCAACAAAAAGAGAGAAATCATCAGACCATGCTTTGATTACAAACGTGAATATGATTTATCCAAAACCATTAACTTTATATTTTTTACCTACACCCAAATTAGGTATAGGTAAGGGTAATGCAACAACTTCCACATACAGTATATTGTAGAATCCTACCTGGAGCAGTGATCCCAAGGAGCCCCATCTCTCCCATGTCTTTCCAGAAGTCCTGGAGAATAAACCATGGAAGGAAAGTTACCAATACAGAAATCCTGCTCCACGAGTCCAGGTGTGGGTATTGATTTGTTTTTGAAGGAGATAACAGGAGGTTATAGGTGCACATATTAAGTTTCAACTCACCCGCATTCCTGTGAATTCATTTTTCTTGTCGATCTCATCAGCCTGAGGTGCGAGCTTCTCTGCGAGGAATTTACGCACCGTCTGTCTGAGCTGTGCAAAACACAAAAAAAGAATTAACTATGACATGTCCTACAAACACAAGCACACTTTGTAATAATCCATGCATTTTGGCAGTGCAGTAATACACCTATTATACCTGTTCTTGACAGGTCCCGTATGCATTGGTGATTTATTTACTAGGGCTGGGTTCGATTCCATTTGATTTGTTCCAATATCGATTTAGTTAACGATATTTCAGTGAACAATAATTTTGCCTGGATATGAAAGAAGGTCTCCGAGAACGAAAGCTGTAAGCTGCGCAAGGTAAAACCTCTAAGTTGGTGCAGTCTTATAAATATTATGGTAGGACCTTCACAATAATCAATGTTGTGTTTAGGGCTGCCGCGATTAGTCGACGTCATCGATGACGTCGACGCTGAAAATGCGTCGACGTCAATATTTTAAACCGACGCATCGTTTTTTTCATTTTATGAATTTACCTTTTCGATTTCTAAAACGTTTCATTTCAATTCATTATAACAAATGTTCTTCAATATAACTACGTAATTGCTGCGTGCATGCCGTCAGTCGTTGTCGGCTCCAGTCAACGCTGCAGTTTCAAAAAATCATGGCGGCTGCAGCAGGGTCCGACTCGGTCCCGAAACAGGTTCAGGGGAAACATGTCCACAGACCAAAAGCTTCGAAAGTATGGGAATATTTTACCGTGGCACCAAACAATAAGGTGGTTTGTAGACTCTGCAAAGTTCCCATGGCATACCACAGCAGCACTAGCGCGATGCACGAGCACCTGAAGAGGAAGCACACAGGCGCTATTCTGGAAGGTGGACCGCCAGAAAAGGCAAAACCACCGTAAGTATTGTCTATTCATATTAACCAGATGAGCAGCAGAAGCTGGCGGGCCGTCTGAACATCTGTACTCGGAGCTTTAGATTGACAGCTCACTTGACCCAATAGGAGCTGGCATGTCCTGTCCATAGCCGACAGCAGCCAACCAGAGACCTCATTGACGTACAGTGCCCGCCTCTCTTCTGTCACGTGAAGACTGAGCCAATTGCAACCAATTTTTCGACTCATGGTTACTTTCCGTAACCATGACGCGTTGCTAGGACAACGGAGTTGTATGAAGTGATTTAAAGACGTAGCCCTACATATAACATACAGTTTGTTGTTGTCAAAATAAAAAAAAAATTTCAAAATAATTTTTTTTTTTTTTTTTTTTTAAATATTTTTTTTTTGGAGGAAAATTAATCGTTTAGATTAATCGAATAATCGGTAAAATAGTCGACAGATTAATCGAAAGAAAAATAGTCGTTAGTGGCAGCCCTAGTTGTGTTGTGTGTCTGCTCGTCCCATTTTCAACATGTCTCATAAACCCTTGAGCGAAATCAAACAAACACAAAGTAAACTTCAGGACTGTTCAGGTTCCAACAACATTTGATCTGTGTCGGTGTTTATTGTTAAAGTGCAAAGTGAGCGCAGGTCATTCTGTTTTAAAACATGAAACTTTCTAACAACTGTACATTCTATGTGAATCTTCAGTTATAAGTAAAGTTGTTTACAAAAAAAACAACATGAGTGTAAGTGGAGTTCTCCTTTCCTAACTCCTCACGTCTTCTCCTTCACGTTTCCTTGACCTCGTGACGCACTTCCATCGGGGTCAATGACTAGTGGTTAGGGAAGGAGATTATTTGGCTTCATGAACGCAGCCAATGTTTACGTTAGCCAGCTAGCAAAGACAACGTAGTAGTAAAACGTCCACAGTTCAATGTGTACGACACGTAGGTTAGCTAGCACGAAGGACTGCTAGCTAACGTTATGTCACCACGTCAGGTGCGCCCCCTGTGATTGAATAACCCTCCGTCAACTCGCCATGAAGCCCTCCTGTGATGTAGCTCAGTTGTAGGTGACTTCTCTGTGAATGTTTCTACCACCAGTGTCTCACATGCACCATTATCTGCACTGTTTGTTTGCTGCCTGGTCCCCCCAGTGTGACGAACCTGGATCTGGTCGTCGGTGAGTCCGTTCACCACGTCGTCCACCGGGATGGTGGAGCCGGCGCATCCTCTCCTCGCCGCCGCGGACACGGAGAGCCTGGAGCCGAGGCGGAGGGCGCTTCTGACGGCGAACATAGCGTCTGTTCTGGGAGAGCGAGAGTCAGAGGGGAGCAAAGTACATGAAGATTAAATGGCCTCAGGACACTCAGGGGTTAGCTTCACCACAGCAGGAGAGAAGTCTCACTCTGCCGCAAGTGGTATGTAGTACCGCCACCTACTGGACTGGAGTGTGGCCCCCAACAACCACACTTTTAGCTGAAAGGGATCTATTGGCAGAAATTGAATATACAATAATCCTAGTAATGTTTTCACTAGTGTGTTTTATGCAACAGTAAGACTGTACAACCAGCTCTGCTCCTGGTAAAACTACATGCACCACCACTATGGACTGTCACTTTAACATTCTCAACTGTGCAATCCATTCACTGTACATATTCTGACACATATTTCTGTACACTCTATATACCGGTTCAATCACATTTATATTTTTTCTATATATTGTTGTATATTTCTATTTCTTTATATTCCTTCACCCAAGTACTGCATGCTACTTATGTGTTGTCTTCTGCTAATGTAACAAATTTCCCCATTGCGGGACTAATAAAGGACTTCTTATCTTAGCTTATCTTATCTTAATATTATGAATTGTTGTTGTTTTCTTTGCTCTAGAATGGGCCCTTTGGATTGAAATACTTTATATTTACATCGGACGAGGTTCCTCTCTATGGAGGCTGCCATGTTTATTTACCGTAGCCCAGACAGGACAAACTAAACACCCTTTGAGTTTTTATGACAACTGCAGGCTGCCACAGGTTCTCATGTTTGGTGAAGGTATTCAGCTGCAACATGCAACTTCACCACTAGATGTCACTAAATTCTGAACCTTTAAACAAGGGTTACATTTAGCATTTTTTTTCTGTCCTGGACACATTTATTTAAGAGCATGCAACATGGAAAAAATGTAGGTTTTAGAGCTACATGTTGTCTTAAATATACTCAAGACATGGCCTCAAGGTGAAGAGATAGAGACCATGCTGTCATATCATACTTTACTCGTAAACAAATACTGAAAAATATAAATACTCAGTAATGCAAATGTTCGATGTAAAAGCAAATCAAATCAACATTTGTTTCAGGTCCAGACCTTAGTAGACTGATTCAAGTCATAAACTCATGGTCACTTTACACTATAGACTGATAAAGATGGACGACGTGTCTCCACTTCCTACCATTATCCAGAAATGGAGCCAAAATATATTGGATGCGACCGCAACCGCCTTGCTCATTTGAAACATGAATGTGTAAATATATACTATAACATCAACTTCATGCCACCAGCTTCATTTGTTTGTTTATATATCTTTTATTAATATCTATTGTTGCTGGAGTTGATGTTTTCTTTCCATTTTTATCTTTAATTTGATTATGTGATTGACTTTAATATTGTATTTGTTCTTTGGAAACACATGAGAATGTCATGCCAATAAAGGTTTTTAAACTGAAAAAAATGAGAGAGAGAGAGAGAGCTAGAGAGAGAGAGAGAGAGAGAGAGAGAGAGAGAGAGAGAGCGAGACAGACAGAGTGAGACAGACAGTGTGAGAAAGATAACCAGATAGAGAGAGAGTGTGATAGATAGCGAGAGAGAGAGACAGACAGACAGAGTGAGATAGAAAGAGAGAGAGAGAAAGAGGGAGAGCGAGAGAAAGGGGTTCCCTTGTGCGTCATTGCGCACGGAGCAGACATTGGTATTTCAAGTGTGAAGTCGCGGACAACGAGGAAGTGGCGCAAAGAAGCGTCAGAACAACAACATAAAGTATGAACTCTGTCAAAGTGACATGATCAGATTTAAAGGCTGAAGTGTCTGAAGCTTTGCGCCTCTTGCTGTGCGCCCTCGCGGTGGATCCAGCTCTCCAATGCCCAAAGAGTGCAGGAGAAAGAGCTCCAAGGACTCCGGGCTCCCGGGGACTGGAATAAACGAGGGACCCCGCTCAGAGCGACGAACACCCGCCGCGAAGTCCCCACAGATCTGCGATGATCTCCTCCAGAGAGCCGATCAAATCTCACCCTCGTCCGCAACCGGTGCGCCACCGACTGCAGTGATGGATCAGCGCCGGGTACCGCAGGTCACCATCACCCCGGAGGGAGGCGGCTGCTCCCGGGAGATGCGGCAGGAGGACTGGGATGATGAGGTGGTCGGTAACCTGCGTAGGAAGCTGTCCAACTCCTCCATCTCCTCCACGGGCTCCTCTGCCGTGGAGTCCGAAGATGACATACTGAGTGACAACGAGACCAAAAGCAAAGGCATCATCGCTCTGGAGCATCTGGTGGACACTGGAGAAGTGAGTAAACAACCAACAGACAATGATGTGGTTACTATGGACTTTGAGAAGTGGTTTACAAGCACATAAATCCACTGTAGATTGTGGTAGCCTGTTTTATAACATGTGAAATACAACTCTCTCTGTCCCCTGCTGTCATATACAACCATGCATGGCTCGATCAACCACAGAAAAAGTCTATATCCTGAGACAAACACATCACCACGCTTGAGCTCCCCCATGTGCAACTTTGCAAATCAGCATCCTTTATAGAATTACAGTAAAGAGCTGATGTTTCAAAAAGAAGAAACAACAGCCAGCACAGTATACTTCCTCCCAGGGGACCTCTGGGATCTGTTTGACTGCAGAGGGGAGACATTTACAGAGTGATGATACTGTTCAATTCAATTCAGTTCAGTTTTATTCATATAGTGCAAAATCACAATATTATTAGAGAGCCAAAAGTTCCCACAACAAGCAAACATATGGGCGACTGTGGAGAGGAAAAAAACTATAAAATGATGAGGGGTGGGTGGAAAAGAGGGGAGAGAAGGGAGAGAGGCCAGGAACAGTTGTGTAACTCAGATTTAAGTGTGGTCTGTCTGGTTGATACAATGAAAATATCATAATTTTTGAGTTGTGTCAGATCCGGATCCTGCAGCTCTGGAGTCCGAGATACCTGCAGAATGCTTTCTTAGAGTGAGCTCTTTTGAAGGATTTTCCATGGCGAGTAAGTCCTTTTTTCTCCCCAGGATATATTTTTGTATCTGTCCTTTGCTTATATGTGTTGTTTAAGATGTAGAAACAAATGAGTTCTTTGAGTTCATGTAAAAAAGACGGACTAAACAGCCTTTGAGATCCCTGCCAGAGAGCACGCAGGAAGATCGTCAGGAAATGTGATTGTCCCCATTGAAATCATGTTACGTCTCCTCATGTTTAACGGCTTATCAAAACCTCTCACATCACCTTAATGATCCCGCTGTGTGAACTGAAACCAACGCGATGTGAATTGCTGCTGAAAGGCCAGATCCCCTTTGTTGACTGTCGAGCTTCTGGAATGCTTCTGACACAGTTGTGCTTTTATTACACATAGTTTTATCTATTGTGTACGACTTGACGCCCCATTGCACACGTTGAAGATAAAAATATCGCTGCTTCGTGATTTTGTTTTTTTAAGATTCTTTCTCTGTGCCCCCCCCCCCCCCCCTCCTACAAATGACACACATTAATATGCTTAAATCGCATGTGTTGCATGTTAAATGTCAGATCAACAAGTCATTCAATTTTCATGTTTTGGCACCGCAAGCCCTGACCTTAAACACAGAGTGTGCGTACCGCCCTCAGCACACAGACTGGTGGTGAAGCATTGGCCTTTAGTTCAATAAACGCTGAGGCTGCTATTTGTTTGCCTTTGACATTCTTGGCTGATACAGTTTTACTCTTGGGCCGATGAGTCTCTCAGTCCCACTGAACACGCTCGCACACACGGTGTTGTTATGTACCTTTCAGAAGCATCAATTCCGATTTTCTACATTTCGAGTTGAACAGAACAGCACATAGTTCTACAGCTTTTAAACAGTCATCGTCCGTCCATGTGAGCTGTAGGGAAGTTGAGTGTGATCATAGTGAGTCACCTCCATGTTTCAGCCCTTTTTTCTCTACAACATAATCTGCTTTTTGTCTCAACTGTCATCACCTCACCAAGATTCAGACTTCGTTGTGTGTGTGTGTCTGTGTGTCTGTGTGTTTTATGCTTCTACAACTTCTCCTTCCCTTCTCCATACAAGGTCTGTAGCTGTCACTTTGTTTGAAACAAACTGAAAACACATTGTCTGTTAGGCCTGTGTGTTCATAATGTGTGTGTGTCACGTTTGTGTTACCTCTTTAGGAGATTTTCCAGCATAAACACTGACCTTGTCAGGACCAGTGGACCTCAAGCTTGGTCCTAATGAGGCAAAACATAATTTCAGAGGTCCTGGTTAAGGTCAGGAGTGAGATGTGAATTGTGGTTAGGGTAAGGTTATAGGATTGGGCATGAATTTGTAATGGTGAATGTTAGGTTAGGGCTAAGAGGTTTTAGTCAGGTAGTTCACAATGAATAGAAGTCAATGCAAAGTCCTAATAAGGATGGCTGTGCCAACACTGGTGTGTGTGTGTGTGTGTGTGTGTGTGTGTGTGTGTGTGTGTGTGTGTGTGTGTGTGTGTGTGTGTGTGTTTGTGTGTGTGTGTTTGTGTTTGTGTGCGTGTGTGTGATAGCTCTTTTGGTCATAGAAACTCAAAATGGAAAGTTGTTGATTGTTCCACTTCGGCAAATAGGCTCTTTTCTATGGCCTTGCCCATTCAACACCCACACACACACCCACACATACACCCCCACACACACACAAATATTTCAGCACAGGCTAACATGTCACTGTAATAATGTATTTTGTGGTCAGGAGCTAATTTCAGCACTGACTTTTGACATTTAACAAAGAACCACTTCAGGAAGTAAGAAACATTTCTTTGTCAGTCCCCTTTTCAGGCCTTATAGTTTATATTACAGATTAAACCTGAGTGAACATGGTGAAGAGAGTTTAAATGGAAATACAACAGAGCAGAGTGAAAACAGACAGGCAGCTGGACAAACTGGCTCATCACAGCAGTGAGATATATCTGTAAAACAGTGTGTCACACACACCACAGGCCCGGTGTTGGAAAAGAGGCAAGTACTGAAACCTTGACTATGGTCCTAATCAGCTTATTTTAAGTTCCGTGAGTCAATGAAACGTGTTTTCTTTACACTCTCATCATTTGTTTGACTGTCATAGGTGTTTTCTGAAATAATTTTGACATTTAAAGAGCATATGAACATTTAATTTAACCAGTGCCCCCTTCTCCATAAAAAGCAGAGATAGATAGATAGATACAGCATAATATTATTTATTTTTTCTTTGCTGGGCCTATGAATTGACTTACAACCACTAGCCTGTTGTTCTCTATGTTGGGAACCGATGAATTAATACCTAAGCAAAGCAATTGAAAAACACTTCCACCGCTGTAGCTTCTGATACACTCCCTATGTTACATAAGTAAACTTTTAGCAAACCTGTTGTGTCAAGTTCTGACTTGACAGTGAAACCAGTATGTGTTATCAGTTCAAACTCATCCAGGCTGGCTAGGGGTGCAGGGTCTGAAGAGCATGAAGTTTCCAAATCAGGCTTTGTGTGGAATATAAATATTGTCCAGAGGGCTTCAGGGTCATTGTATTCACATCAAAACTCAAGGGTTCGAAAAGGCGGTGTAGGGATAACAGAAATATACACATACCACTTGGCCTTTAATGGCAAATACCCCATGCTCTTCATGATGTTACTGTCCAAAAGTCCACAAAATAAACAATCCAATTAGTTTCTCTATTGTAGCAATTTATGTCACGGGATAGCCTACTATCTATTCTGATAAAAATATGGATAATAAATTAAACTTTTAAATCTCTCAAAACGCATTTCATACAAACTTACACAGTTGAAGATTTTATACATAAAGTATGGAAATTCAGAGTTCTATAATAAATGAAGATGTATCCCCAGGAGTATGCTTGCTGGGAAATAAAATGGATGGTTTACATTCATATCTGTAAAAAGAATCATACTTATGAACTGGAAAGTGAGAAATCCTTATTAGATAATCAGCTGAAGCACTTCATAGAACAGAACAGCCTCGGCCCTGCAGGAGCATTACAGGAGACAATGATTTACAAGGGCCATGGACACTTCTAAAAGAATACATCAATAAGAGACATTTCATTTAAGGCTCTGTTTTATATTGATTATAGATAAAATAGATATAAACCCTGTAGGTAGTAAACAGTGTCTGTCTGCATTAAATGACGAGCAAGTCAAGACAAGACTTGCAGCTACGAAGCAAATGTTGGGTTTGTGAAAGTGCAATACCTTCACAACATGATATGGTCAGTAAACACTAGCACGAAGTGAAGCATATCACTTGACATTTAAGAGAGGCCTGGCTGACCACTGCAGAGTTCTGCTATTAGTGAGCCATGTGAACCGTGAGACGCTCGAGTGTGTCACTAACACGAGAGTCCCTCTTTCATTTCCCCTTTCGCTCTGAGCACACAAAGTGAAATGATGTGACCAAGGCCTGAAGTTGGGATTTAAATACATGTACGTTGTAAGTTTTCCTTTCAGTGCTGAAGAGTTATTTTTTTCCCTTCCTTATATAGATTAGAAATATAAAAATGTCAGTGTTAAAGTGTGTGGTGAGATCTGGTCATTTCTCTCGGAGGGAATAAAACAGACCGTCCTCTGTAAGTGTGAAGCACCACTGTGTCTGTGAAATCTGCAAGCTGTTACAGTGTTTCCCTCAGTGTGTGTGTGAAACCAGGGATGGCAGGAGATGAGCCCTTAAATAAACAACCATCAAAAAAATAGAAATTACTGCCAAGAAAAACCAATTCACTCCTCAGTTCTAATTTTATTTGTATTCATAACATCCTTAACCAGAAATGCACAATGCAGCGAGATGCTCCACCTGCGCAGCATACAGTCTTACACATTCCAAATGTGCTACTCAATTTTGAAAAGTTTTTACTTTTAAGAACAGGTGAATATTTTTTGACAAAATGATTAAACTTGGCATTATTGACAAAAATAATCAATAGCGCAGGTCCTGACCCTAACCTCAATAAATATGCAAAATTGAAAGCTATCGCTGTGAAAAGCAAGCAGACAAACACCACTGATTGCAATATACCTGCATGCTAATGTGTAGTGTGGGTGTAAGAGTGAGTGGGATGTGAGAGGCCAACCACATGGCTGGTGTTTATTTGGTATTAAAACCTTTCCCCTTAAATATCTAACAATTTGATCTGAGATGACAAGTGCAAGATGTTTTCTCTTCAACCTTAAATTGTCTGTAGCTGTAAATTCACACTCCTGATGATAAATAGCCGGTTTCGGGGGTTTTACTCTGTGAATCAAAGTTGTGAGTCCATCGCCACACCAGACTGGAGATGCTGAATAGAGATGCAGAGAGCAGATATGAATTTCTACCGAAATGGCATTTAACTGACCCAGATCGTAGGCAGTGGAAAACCAAAAGGCCTGGCATCAGATATACTGGCTCAAACTGCTTATGTGATCGGATTTCTACCCAGTCGCTGTATTCTAGACCAAAGTCAGCAAGTTTACAGCTCTTCATCCTGTTATCGGGTCATCGATGTGAACAAGGACACACAAACCTCAAACTATCGCTCAATTCTACACAATTGTATTCTGATCTGTTGTAATCTTTTCCATCTGTTTTCTTGTGTCTTCTCCAGAGCAAGCCGTGGTGGAAGTTAAAGACGATCATTCAGTGGCCGTTCAGCGCGAGCCAGAGGAGAAAACTAAACTGGGTTCAGCTCGCTGGGCATAAAGGTATGACCTGTTAAGATTGTATCACAGACTACCCAGACCATCAGAAACTGTTTGTGACACTGTGGGTCCTCGACGGTAAAACTCTGATATCCTCGCTGCCTCCACTGTCAGTATGTGGTGTGCAAGCTTAGACTTGTTTCTTTTTGTTATGGTATAATTTTTGGCGTGTGGGAACTTTATGATATAAGAAAAAATGGGAGGATACGAGGTCATCACATCCGGGATGGGGATTAGAACATCTACAGCAGTTGCCAAATGTGCACTTTAGTATTCCCATACACAGGTACTGTATGTACTGTATTTTTGTTGACAGTTATATTCAGAGGCCGTATGTCTTAAATGCCTGTCCCTCCTGCTTGGGAAAGTTGGAATGTTGTTCTACGTCTGACTCCAGGTAACTTCAAAGCAGCAGATGAGGGCTCGATTCTGAAGAAGTTCTCAGAAAACGAGATGCAGTGTTTTGAGGAGCTGAGGCACGACGCGCTGCTCCCTTTTGTTCCTGGTTACCATGGCGTCGTGGAGAAAGACGGAGAGTCTTTCCTCCATATGACCGACCTGCTGGCAAACTTTGACCTTCCCAATGTCATGGACTGTAAGATGGGAGTCAGGTAAGGGAGTAAGATTTCATTTATGTACAAATACTCGATATTTTGTCATTATTTCTATTACTTATTATATAAAAGCAACATCACTTGTACCTTAGGGATGTTTGTTTTAATCTTATTTCTGCCAATTTAAGAAGATAATGCCATATCATTTTTCTATATGTGTTTGTTTTATGTTAGTTAATCGTGTTGTGTTGAAATAGATGAATGAGATCAGTGCAGTCTGAGGACAGTACGTGCTGCCTGAAGCATTTTTGCTCTACAAGGGAACACCTGTTGTAACTGCAGGCTATATGCTTGGCTTCCTGCCACAATGGGCGTAGTGCCTTGCTGAATCGTGTGCACAAGCGCACAAGCGCACACACACACACGTACAGAATATGCACATGCTCATGAGTGCACAGACCTGCAGGTTTGGACACCCATCCCTGTGCGAGCTGAACTGAGTTAAGCTCACTCAAACAGACATGCACATACAGATTGTATTTAATGTAAACTCAATATTTCTGTGTGTGTTTCTGTGTATGCACACATTTACATGCTCAGGGTGTCCCTGGAGACTCCCCTTTGTCGAAAATTCTCAACCACAATGTTGCAAAACCGCTTACTTGCAAAAAGTCACTACTCAGACTTTTAGAGTTAAACGCTGCTTGCTGGAGTCTCCTCTCAGCTTCCCTCTGCAGCAGAGGAAGTGTGGCTGACAAACTGAAACTGAAATCCACATCTGTTTGCACATGATCGCCTGGTACGAATACGACTAGTAAATGTGTTGCTGTACACAGCTATGCAGTTCTGTAATGCTCTTTTAAGGCATTTATGCAGCAGTCTTCACTTTTGTATGAGAGAATAATATTATAAATGTGCTGATATCTGCAACATGTTCATTTATTTCTCAAAATATTCAGAATAATTAATGGATTTTGTTTTAGGGGACTGATATTTATGAGTGTGTGAAATTTGGTGCAGATCCACATAAGAATTAAAATGTGGCTTTATTAGGAAACTGTTGGACATGTTTCAGTAGTGTATCAGTCATAATGGCTTCATACAAAGAACACTATGTGTCTGTTAACAAACATCTTCCTTCTTTAGAACTTGGGTGTGAATACTATACAAACCCTTAAAGTAAATAGTAGTGGTAGGTAAAAAACAATAGTAGTGTGTAAACACACGGCTCCTGCACCTCAAGGATTATTCTTTCCTGCTGTTTCAGGACGTACTTGGAGGAGGAGCTTGTTCGAGCACGAGAGCGGCCCAAGCCGAGGGAGGACCTGTACAAGAAGATGGTGGAGGTGGACAGCGAAGGGCCGACTCCCCAGGAGCACACGCAAAGAGGCGTCACCAAGCCGCGCTACATGCAGTGGAGAGAGACCATGAGCTCCACCAACACCCTGGGCTTCAGGATAGAAGGGATCAAGGTAGAGGGAGTGATACGTCCATATATAGGATTTCTGGGATGAATTTCCAAACCAGCCTGGAGATGAATGAATAAGAACACGTGTGTATAGTTTTGTGAATGCAGTGTTTGCATTTACCATTAAGGATGAATTAAGCTAGTTATAATGAATATAAACATAATGTATCATAGTGCCTAACTTACAAGGAACGAAAGGGACACTATGAGAGAACAATCCTACGCCAAGGCTGATGACATGTTAAAGAAATTGAAAGAAAATATCTCCTGGATCCTCTCGATTATCCAGATCTGCTCCAGAAATTGAATGGGTTCTTGCTCAGGTCCTGCCCTACACCTCAACAAAATGTCTTTTGAATTTGATTCTGTAGTTTTTGAGGAATCCTGCTGAACAGTCTAACTAATGGCATTGAAAACACTAGAAGGGCACTTGGAGAGCGCATACCTCCGCCAAGGCTGATTGGCAAACAAATTACATTTACATGTTGTGGCAAGTCCCCTGCCACTGTGAGTCTTCCAACACCAGCTTGGCAACAGGCGCTCACCAGCACCATACTTTAAATCCCAGAAATCGACACTTCAAACATAAATTCAGTACCTTAAACATTAAATCTGCCCTCTGAACCGCACAACTTCTCACTGGACCGTCTTATTACAGTGTCCCGTGGCAGCTCAGCCCTCTGTCTTCTCCCTGTCATCTGTCTCTGTTCGTCTGAGGCAGCTCTCTCGCTGCCACAAATTAAGCAGGGGAGTGATTATCTGTCAACACCTTGCCTTACCCTCACACACGAATAACACCCGTAAACTATGTGCTCAGAAATGTTATGCAAACTATCTACAATAAACACAGACAAAATATCTGTTCTGAATGAACTGAATAAAGGTCACCTTTCTAAATAGACTCATTTTGCTTCACAAAATTCCTCCTGTTCATAGACATTAGCACTCGACAGATGTCAGATTTTTTTCATAAAGAAAGAAATTCACAAATGGTGGAAATGACTGGACCCTGTGCAAATGTTTAAATGGCAAGTGAAATACTTTGGCTCCTGTGGCGAGGTAAATCACAGTGTGGCTTCGTGTTGGTGAACTTTAACCCGCTATATTTGCATTGGCCAATATTTTCAATTGTGTGACCGCGCCCTTAAAGAAATGCTGCCCTGCCCATAATCCTGAGATTTCCCAACTTGCCCACCAAGTCAACTGCTCCTAATCAGCCCTTCTCACCTTTTGCCTGGTTTTACCTGCTACCAACCTCTACCCACACCCTGACTCTGCTGTTTGCCTGCTTCTGCTGTCAAGCTCAGTGTCTAGTCTTGACATTTCCTACACGTCATTATGTTCTAGTTTCCAGTGACTGTTTAATTTCTTTTCGTTCTTAAATTGAGGCTTTTTTCTCTCTTTAGAAATGTGACGGTACATGTCAAACTGACTTCAAGAAAACCAGATCGAAGCAGGACGTCATCCATGTGTTCGCCGACTTTGTTGGCGGGAACGTTAACATCATAGTACGTGCACACATATATTATATATACACACATGTAATGACACCCTGATATGCTTAACAATGCATATACAGTACACACAGCATCAGACATTCAACACTACAAAAACTACAAACACCCATATATAAATATTTTTGTACACCCAGTCCTTACACTTGTGAAAAAGGTTGAGACTCATTCAATGATAAATGAAAACAACCCTCACAGTGTTTGAACTGTGAGAGCAAACCACAGAGTAAATCAATCCACAAAGCCCAAAGTAAATATTCACACTGTGGTTATGTTTGAGTTTTCTGTCATGCTGGGGTTTCCCAAATATACACTGTGCCTACACCCATGTTAATATCTTATGATACGCCCTTACTGTTGTTTTCTTGAAATACAGAAGTCTTACCTGAGCAGACTGACGGAGATCCGGCAGGCCCTAAAGACATCAGAGTTCTTCAGACGTCACGAGGTGATGATTCATCTGAATGAAAAACTAACATGCACACCCAAAGTAAAGGGTTGCACCAGGAAATTAATTTTAAATTCTTCTTTAAGGTCAGTACACTACTTTGGCCTTTCAGTGGTCAAAGGCCAAAGGTCACGGTGATCTCATATGATTCTGAAATATATTGTATATCAACTGAAACTACACTGGTTGGCAGAGGCATACAAATGCAGGGCATTATTTGTAGTTTATAAAATATCTGTTAAGGATTCAATGTTGCATAAAGAGATCAGCAATCATTCATTATTCAAGTTTATCCTTTGTTACCTGTCTGTATTTTTGGATAACAAGGAGCAGAAGAAAGAAATGCTAATGTTAATGAATAATAAACCCTCCGTCTTGTTCACAGGTCATTGGCAGCTCTCTCCTCTTCATCCATGACCACAAGGGCAATGCACAGGTCTGGATTATTGACTTTGGAAAGACCACAGCTTTACCAGAGGGCCAGATGTTAAACCACGATATTCCCTGGAAGGAAGGCAACCGTGAGGATGGCTATCTGTGGGGGCTGGAAAACCTTGTCCACACACTGGAGTCTGTGAGCATCAGAGGGAACGGTGACCAAACTTGTTGCTCAGTTACCAAACAAAATAGCCAGATGGTAGAAACAGATGGCCAGTGACCTTTGACCTGTGAATGCATGCAAAGAACTCAAACTATTTTAATAGACACCAAATAGAGAACCCCCCCCCCCCCCCCCAATATCCTTAGGGGGGGTTTCCACATATGTCGATATGATATGAGGTCTCTGTATGAGTAGTGTTAAAACGATTACGATGAGCTCCTGCAGTAATCCAAGGATCTGGCTTTTACCAGTTTAGGTAATAGGGGACCATATTTGGCACTGAAAGGTTTGGTACTAACACTGACAAGAAAAGACACTGAAGTGAGAGGAGCCGAGAATTTGTCGCTAGTTTATGCAAATGAACTGACACTAATTCAGCTTCCTGCAACGTGAACAGAGGTGAAAGTGAAGCAATTTTTGACTTTCAGTTAGAGAGATGGAATGTTGCTTGTGAAGGTAAAGCTCAGAAAATGATATCAATATCATCACAAACTCAGGGACACCTCGGATCATAGATTGTATATTAAGATGGACGGCATGTCTCCACTTTCTCCAACTATCGAGAAATGAAGCCAAAATATCCCAGATACCAGCACATTCGGAGCCAGAGTTGCAGGAATGAGCCATGGTATCAAAGTCCCGTCTCTACAACAAATTTCAACCAATTGTCAACCAAATCAGTCTCAGCTGTCAGTCATGACATTTAAGCCCATTGTTTTTTTAGTATTAAATAACTAAGACATAACTTACCAGAAAAATGCTTTTTTGGCTTCACTTTCTGGGAGCTGTAACGTTGTCCATCTTTATATACAGTCTAGGTTTTATACTGTCATCCTTCATGTTACAAACCTGGGTGTGATATTAAAGCACAATTTATTTTCAGTAGAGACTGGGTCATAGTTCGTGTAATCATACAACTACAACATTATAACACATTGTCAGTATAGTACTGCATAACTATAAGACTGTATTATCAGTGTCACTGTTTTGTTCAACTGTTATGTATTGCCAATCAATTTATATTTCTGTTATTGATTTTATTCATGTAATCAAACTTTGAGCTGCTGCAGATACAGATGCTGCACGGTTTGTTACAGCCCATTGTATTGGTTTATCGGTATATTAGAAGTAATGTGCAAATGAAATAAATGGAAATATACACAGAATAAAAAGGGACAATAGATATTTTTAATTTTCAATAGTAAAACACTATTTTTTGAGTATTTTATATATTAGTCGAGACTGAGTTTGCACCTGTAACTGTTACTAGTACAAACCTGTGGGTAAATAATGGAACTTACACAGATGAGATAAATATATGATGATTTATTTGGGGCACATTAAGGTAAAAGATTAAAGTGTGAAAGATCGTATATTGCATAGAATGTCTTTGCACTGTTGGTTGAGGTTTAACACCCTTGGCTACATAAAGAATAAAGAAAAATATCCACCAGGCCTTAAAAAAATATACACTGTGAGCAAGAGGTGCTTGTAAAATAAATTCCACTGAAATCAATATTTGTTGTTGTTGCAGAAATTTCTCACTAAATAATAAACCAAATATATACGGTTAGGAAATCTTATGGCAGCCAGGTAAGTGAACATTTCTGAATATGTTATTTTCAAGTGGACCGTTGAGTAACTGCGATAACAATTCACTAATATCAGCAAGCCTGAACATAAAAAAAAACACATTTTATAAGCTAATGAAACCCTTATATACTGTAAATGTAACCATTCATTCCACGTTGTAAAAAATAAACTATCAACATGTTTAAGCTCAAAACAAAGACACATACTAGAGTACAACTTAATAAATCGATTAAATAAGAATAACCTGAAAATATAAATACAGAACAGAGACTGAGATACCTGCAGCAGCATGTTTGGTATTTCAGAACTGAACACCTCCCCCTGCTGTGTCGTGTTCAGAATGGCAGTGATTAACTACGGGTACAGATTCATCACAAACAATAAATGAATACAAATGTCAAATCAATGACAAAACTGGCTACAAATGCAACAGGTTAGTCCAGTGTAAGGAAGTGAGTACAAAAATAGCGATAGCAACATTTTCACAGCTGCATGGTCATCATCAAATTCTATATGTTTGTACATTTATGAAATGTCGATACAAGGACAAAATTCAAATCAAAATCAAAATAATCAAGATTGATGTAGTTTAAAAAAAATATACAGTATATATATATATAGGTCATCGGCAATTTACCACAGACCATTCACTGCCCTCAAGAAATAGCTCCACATGGAAACAGCTAGCAGTTGCCTGCTAACCTGTAAAACTCACGAGTAAACATGTGACACCATGTTTATTTTAGTTGGGGTCGTGAGGTTTTAGACGCTCAACTTGTTTTTTAATTTCCTTTTTGTACAGAATGAAAAAATGTATAACGTCTTAAATAATGCGTCTTAAACAGGTGCTGGTAGGTATTTAATAACTGGTTACATTTGTTTCCTCTTGTTAACTGGTTCCCCTATAGCCAGCTGATCTTAACAGGAAGTCCAAGAGATGAGGCCAACAGCTTTGAAAACCCCTCGGAAGTGGACATTGTGTCGACAGCTTTGTTTTCAAAGATCATGGATTCACCTCCAGGCACAAGTTTGTTGAAAAAAACTGACAATTTCAGGAAACATGTTATTGCAGTAGCTTTGGGATCATCTGTCTTCACATTATTTGGGATGAAAGCAAATCAGATTCTCGTTACTAGCACTACAACTTCCTGTACGCATGAATGAAAATAAAATTGAAAATAAATCGTAACTCTATACTTCCTATTCTACAAAAGCTATATCTAATTTGATCTGCTGAGATGAAAACGATCCCCTCCCAAATGGAATAATGTGTTTTTTGGCTTGTTTTTGTTCCTGTACATCTGAATACAACAAATTGTTCACAATACTGTAACATATACTGTTGCCAAAGCTGTTGTGACAAAGAATATAGCAAATAAAAACATAGGAGTCTGACTACAACAGTCTTCCCCAACAATGTTGAGAAAGTGCAGGTCTGTGTATCATCCAGTGTTTGAGCTTCAGTGTTCAGCTACCAGTGTATCAGAGGCAAAGGAAAAAAGTCAGGCACTGGCTCCAAGTATCACAGTGCAGTTGAGTGTTTGTGTGTGTGTAAGGGTTTGAGTGTGTTTTCCAGCATTCCAGGAGCTCTGAGGATTTGCTGTGGTGTCTGTGGGTGAGTCCTCGTGGTCATGCTTTCTGTTCCAGAAATCCAGAGCTTTACTTTTAGTGTGTGAGAGAGGGGGCTCCTGGTGAAATTTTAGCTTAATACAAATCCAGATCCCTGTTATTGTGAGCCGTTTCTCAGATTGGGGTAACGCTGAGGTCTTCGGACAGAGAAAACCCTGAGTCACGGTCACGTGTGGGTTTCTCAGCTTTGGTGTGTCTCTTCACGTCCTCGTGGCCGTAGCTGGCGTGACGCTTCAGCAGCAGTTTGGGCACACAAGAGGAGGGGGTATGGAGGCTAAACGTCAGTCCCAGGCTGGTCCCTGGGGAGACACTCGGGGCAGAGCTGGTGTTTGTGACGGCTTCTGAGGCTTTGGGTATAACCAGGGGCAAGCTCTCTGCCTCATAGCTTTGCTCGTCATAGGCATAGTTGACATTACCACAGGGGAAACTCTGGAGCTTAGCCAGGTCCATGCCAGCTTTCATGGTCCCACCTGCTGGGGTCTTATTTGAGGATGAACTCTGGGTAACTTGGGGCTGGCAAGAAGGGGATGAAGTTGAGGAAGTGCAGATGCTGGAAGGGCTGAGGTGGGAGCTGCTGGTGCTGTCGCACTCAGCCTCGTTGCTCTCTAAAGCTGGGTTGCAGGAGGTGTTGGTGGACGCGGAGCTGGAGAGTGGCATCGACTGAGTATGAGCCAGTGTTTTCTTCCCTCTGAAGTTTTCCAAAACCCAGGAGCTGTATGTGGGGTTCCACAGGTTCTTGGTCTTGTTCTTCAGCCTCTGGCTCCCTGAAGAGGAGCTGTTCCTGGAACAAGGTCGGTGGTGCAGAGGCTCAGGGTGGAGCCAGTGGCTTCCTGCTGCTGCTGCTACTGACAAACCAGGGGCAGGAACAGGCTCAGCCCAGGACGGCTGCAGCGCCTCCCGGTATGATGTCACCTCCTGGTGGACAGGTTGGATTCTCTGGAGGAGTAGACGCGGTTTCGTGGGCTGTGGAGGAAGGGGAGTTGGGCCTAGGCCCAGAGAGGAGAGCCCCAGCTGGGAGGTGGTATCCTGGGTAACAGGGTTGGACACGAGGAGCGGTGTGAGGCTGCTGGAGGTGAGGTCAGAGGGACGGATTACTGTGCCAGCCATCATCGTCTGTATTGGGGCCATATTCCACTGGCAGGGGTGTGTTGATCACATCTGGGTCCTGATAAAGAAAATTTCATGAAATGAAAATGATTAGAATCAACATTTTTGAAATTACAAGGCAGGAAAATAAGAAGAAAATAAATAGGGAAAATCTATTTGAAAAATTAATTATGATATAATTATTATTATTAAGTTAATGTGATATAAAGACCAGTATACCTGAGTGCAGTAGTTGATTCTCTCCAGGATAGTTGAAAAGTTTGGTCGGTGTTCGGGACAGTGCTGCCAACACTGGGTCATGATCCGATAGCTGCACAGAAACCCACAAAACCCACATATTGTTAATATGTATGTTATATAGACTGCATTGTAAATGTAATACAGTTGGACAAATGGTTCTGTGGTAATATAATAATAAATGTCCGTGTCCCCACGTAGTCATCACTTTGGAGAGAGAAGAGAAGCAAAGAAAACTTCAGACATTTCCATATCAAAGGTGGTCGATGAGAGGGATTCAGTGCTGTCATCTCTTAAGACTTTTGGCTAAAAAAATAAGTCTCGCAGTTTTTCTGAAGTTGTATATTTCACAAGCTTTTATCCTGAGCGGAGTTGAGATCCCAACTTAATCTCAAATCCTCAAGGGAAATGTGACATCCTAAGTGTGAGTGTTTGGCTTGAATATACTGCAGTATATAGACTATAAGGTGGCTGAGGCTCAGAAGGTAGAGCAGGACATCCATTAACCAGAGTGTGATCCCCTGCTCGTCCAGTCTGCTGAAGTGTCATTGGGCAAGACATTGGGCCTTAAATTGTCCCTGACATGTGAATAGAAGCGTTGTGTGAATGTGACTTGTACTGTGGAGCACTTTGAGTGGACAATAGGATACTACAGCTCTACATAAACGCAATCCATTTAGCATTAACAATTACAATTTCATTTGGAAAACATAATTTTTCAATTGTGAGTGACAAGCTTCACATCCACATATGAAATATACTGGTTAATACATGCAAGTCTTTCAAACTCAAATTGTTAATAATTATCAAAGATAAACATCAGAACAAAAGATCAACAAATCTAGTGCAGTAAACTGAAATTCTAACTTTTCATAGTTTTGTCTCTAAAGTGAAGTCCACTCAAATTTGACTTAATTTGCAGGGATTTAATGAAACATTTACACTGAGAAATCTCTGCCTGCCACTGTGAAGAATTGCAAATCCATGCAGCTCAAGTCAAACTAAAACGATTTCAGTTCTCTGCTCTGCTTAGAATTTAAATCCAGGCTGGAGCAGTTTGATGTATTTGCTGTCAGTACTCACACAGGCCCTGGACAACCTTTGGGAGGATCCATTCTCCCTCCGCTGGTGACAAACTCTAGCACCTCCTGGTTGGTTTTACAAGGATAGGGCATGTAGCCCAGGGAGAGGATCTCCCACAGCAGCACTCCAAATGACCTGCAGGGGGAGACACAGATCAACAACTGACTGGTCTTGATCACTGACAGATAATCGAGAGGGGGGACATGCCAAACATTTCCTGCTTTCATGGGCTTCAGTTAACACCAGCATAAATACTCAGTACAGCACAAACAACTGGAGATGTAGTCTCATCTTGGCTGAAGCTAGAATTCACCACATCGGCATCAACCTACAAAGCTCCATGGTCATCATCTTTAGTGTGGTCTTCCTCTTGACAAAATTTCTGTTTGTTTCCTGCAGTGTAATTACAGTGTCACAGTGTTACAGAGTCCCACTTCTTTCTGATCAACAATTACAGCCTGGTATTTTTATCATGTGCAGTCTGATTATACTTCCTGGAAGTTTCGGAATGAGCAAAACAGAAAATGCTAATAGAAAACAAATTGTCTTTTAGTTCAATTATATTGCTTGGAATAGATTAGATAATAAACATAAACAAAACCATTTGTATTTACTTGAGCATAAATTGAATCTAAATCATTTTCGATTGTGAACACTTGTTTATGAGTTCTTATATTTTATAGGACTGTGTTTGAACCTTGCAGATGGTGAAGTGTGATGTGACACATTTCGGGGTTGAGCTCTGGTAAATGGATGAGAAGCCACACAAGCTTGCACTGGTTATTTTCATTGGTTGTGGATGAAAACCATTGCTCTTCCAAACAGCTTGAAGCAATAGTGTCCCTCTGCCGAGTTCAGCGATACTTTTTTGTGGTCAAAGCAAAGCTGATTTGCACAATTCCACCACTGTGTTTGACAGCGCTGCCCAATGTCCCCGCATTAAAATTCTGATTGAAACTATTAACTTCAGACTGTTTGTGGAGTTTATCTGAAAACAAACCCTTCTTTCCGTTTTCTAAAGGAAAAGTTTGATTGTTTCTGAATTTCTGACGTGTTTTTCCATGTTTGGTTTGAATTTCTGACGTCTTACTGACGTGTATAGAGAAGTGGTTTGGTTTGGACACTGCTCAGCTGGCTCTGTGTTCGAATACTGATGCTTCGCTGTCTTGTGAAGATTTCCAATCGGTATACACTTCTTTAGATGCTGAACTTGCTGCAGGTTTTTGTTTAGAAGTAAAATGATGTGATTTGTGAAAAATCTCTTCAGCAGGACTACAAGAATGCTTCTAAATTAGCAGGAATTAAGAGCTGGGAAAATTTCTACCACACACAAGAGAAACAACGTAGAAAGATGAAATTATTTTGCATGTGATGATGAAAGATTTCAAACAAAACCGATGAGGATGCTTGAATGATGTAATATTATTCATCTTTTATGAAAGGCTTCAAATTTATGCCAGTTATGAATAATACATTCTTTCTTAAAAGGTCTTACACCACACTAGAAGTAGCGCCCTTAGGTTGTATGCCTCCTCTTAGTAGTGCAGTGTCAGTATAAATATGTTTTTTTTGCAGATATGAGGTGACAGTTACCTTTGACCTGATCATAATGCATCATGACAAGTACTGAAATAAATACGTTAAATTTACTGAAGGGATTTTCTACTGGCTGACGATGTTGTTGTTGTTGTTGTTGTTGTTGTTGTTGTACGTCATAATCCAGAAGATCTGCAAGCATTTCTTTTCTTTCCCAGATGAGCTGATTATATAGTTCTCAATATAGAAGTCACTATGTAGTAAAGTAGGGAATAGTGAGTGAGTGGATGATTTCGGACACAGCATAAGTGAACATTTGAAAATACAATTTGAACAAATTTGAAAGGATTATCTTCACGTTCACAAGGCAAAAAATGCCTTGTGAACTATAATCTATTCAGGTCATCCTTCAGTCCAAGTGAACGGTGGAGGCATAAAATATTTAAACTGTATCCACTTTAAATTGAGAACACATCCTCTTTTTCTGTGTATTTAATCTGGATCCTCCCAGTATATATCAAGTGTTTATATCATATGTTTCATGTTTCTACCATGTATCCGTCTTGCAGGTGAAGATTCCCTCCATAAAGGCCTCCGGTGGCATCCATTTAACTGGCAGCATGGCACGACCCCCTTTCCTGTAATAGCTGGCTCTAGGAGAGGAAAAGCAGCACTGTCAGATGTGGAAATGTCCATTTATCATCGGCTTACAAGAGAAGGTAAGTACGAGAAGGACACGAAGTCTTAGTACATATGAGAGACTGGTCCCATGGGGGAAAATAGATCTCCTTGAACTGGTCCCACATCAACCAAATGCTGCCTGGACTCTGGCTCCCCTGGGACACATCATCTTAAATCATCCAGCATGCTTTGCCTTGAGGACTTCAAAAGGTGCAGGTTCATTGTACAGACCTGTAAATATCCCGTGCCATGCCAAAGTCTCCAATTTTAGCCACTCGGTCCGGTCCAGGGCACGTAAGCAGGCAGTTTCTGGCAGCAATGTCTCTGAAAAACACAGGAAATCATGTTTCTCCCCATCATTCTAGCAGCAGTCTACATCCGGGCCTGTTAACCATGACAACTAAATGCCTAACCCTAACCTAAACCTTATTCTAACCCTAACCTAAAACCAAGTCGTAACCCTAAAACAACCCTTTGAATACAACGATGCTACTGAACCAGACAGACATGCGCATGCAAGCACACACACACACTCTCTCTCTCTCTCTCTCTCTCTCTCTCTCTCTCTCTCTCTCTCTCTCTCTCTCTCTCTCTCTCTCTCTGAGCTCTCAGCAGTTATAATGGCATGTGAATAAAAACCTGTGAATAAAGTGGTTCTCCTCCAGGTAGCGACAGCCACAGGCGATGTCTTTGGCGATCCGCAGCAGCTCCCGCATAGTGAGAGAAGAGGTCTGGCCCTGGACACAGCACAGTTCGATTTAATGTACAACACTCACAGATGCACACATGTACATGCACAGAAAGGTACGGTAGAGACGTACAGCTCGTGGCCTGTTCTGTCTCAGAAAACTCTTCATGTCTCCTCCGGTCATCAGCTCCAGCAGGATGAAGCGAGGCAAGATGTTGAGGCTGACGCCGATGCAGCGCACAATGTTCTCATGGCTGAACTTGCTGCAAGGACAACAGTAAACAACACTTGGATTAACATGACTGCAGTTGTGTGTATAAAACAAGACATGCTCTCATGCAAAAAAAACAAAGTTGACTTTCCAAAATTGGACCAGATGTAGTGACATTCCCTATGGGCAGTCCTGATATGTCACATTCACAGAAACATGAGGTCACAGTGACCCTGACCTTTAGACCTCCAGGCACCTAAATGTAATCAGTTCATTTTTAAGGGAATGTTTGTTCTATATATGAAGACACTTCCTTACGCTGATCTTAAGATGTCATGTTCAAGAAAAACAGAAACATATATCTTGTGAGGCCACTGTGACCTTGACCTGTGACCTTTGGCTACCAAATTCTAATCAGTTCATCTTTGAGTCCAAGTTAATATTTGTACCAAATTTGGAGAAATTCCCTCAAGGCATTCTTTAGATATCGTGTTCACAAGAATTTGATGAAGGGACAGATAACTAACAAAGCTGTCCTTGTCGGGGTTTAATAGGTATAACAACTAAAAGATGTTTTGTGTCTGCTGTGTATTTTGTCATTAAATAACTTCCGCATTGTGTTTGATTTGAGTGATCATGTGTGATCTGATCTAAATTCTCTTTAGATCTAGAGTCTCTTTGATCAACATCATCTCTTGTGACACAAAAATCCCCAACAGATGTTTACAAATGAGAATAATTGCACACATTAAACAATTAACATCACCCGGGTCACAAAGTGAAATGAATGAGCTGTATTATAGTTACTTTCCTCATATCACATCATTGTCCTGTAGACTTTAACCAACTGTCCTCATTTATCTTTCAATGACACCAGTTAGTTGCATGAGAGGCCAGTACGTGGGCCACATTTTAATGGCAGTCTCATTTCCGAATGGTTGACTCATCATGTGATCCACTGCAGTGTGGAGTACCTCATTATAAGCGCCTCCATCAGGAAATCCATTTCATCTTGTTCAGAGCAGATTTCTGGAAGAGTCTGTGGAGCAGAGAGCACGAGAGACTGTGTCTTATTGTCCAGAGGAAACATATGCATCCGTTATCTATAACGCTCATACTTTGAGGTCATGGAGGAGGGGGGGGGGGGGCTGGAGCCAATCCGTTGACATTGGCCGGGAGGCAGGGTAGAGACAGGTCATTCACACTTATTAGTATGAAACGTCTCGTGTTTACAAATTGCACCAAAGTCAACACTGCACTCTTTTCAGCCCTGAACTATATGTCAAGTGTGAAGTCCGTTCTTGAGATATGTGAGCCACAGACAGACAGACAAACAGACAGATGCAGTAAAAACCTGCTCATTCAAATGTTATATTCCTTTGATTCTGAGGAGCATGATCAGTGCAGTAGGATGTTGTTGCTGTATTATAACAGCTAGTGAGGCGCTATCATCTGGCATTTAATGTGCCTCACAGAGCATGATCTTACCTTTATGGCCACCTGCATTGGACTGTTGTCACCGCTCATCCCCAGAACTTGTCCTTCATAGACTTCACCAAATGCACCATGACCGAGAGCTCTGAATAAATAAATAAATAAATAAATCAATGGAAAAGCCTTGATTAGATGATAAGAACTCTATGTACTGACAGTCGTTGACATTGTGTCCTTCTTGTCCAACCTGAGCAGTGTGATATTTTTGCGCGGCACTTCCTTCAGTTCACTGAGTGACGCAGCCTTCCCCGCAAAACAGTAGTTGGGGTTGTAGTCCGTCATGATGGTGGACGAGCGGATCTTGCTCAGCTTGTACTCTGGACTCTGCAGACGCCCCCTCACTGCATGCAGGTAGTTCTTTCTGCGGTACCACACTGCAGACAGAGATGAGACACAGAGACAAACACGATAGTTTTACTAATGAAAAGAAATCAGAACCCTGACTGTCACCAGGACCCCACACTTTGTATGTGAGGTGCTAGAAGCAACTTCCTGACAATCTGCTAAAGATAGGAGCGGTAACACAAGGAGGGGTCAAGCCGCATCTCAGTGGTTCATGGTGTTCTGTGGCCAGTGGAAAAACAATTTAAGATAAAAGTGAGACTTTTAATTCTCAGGCATTGACTTTGTTTTTTTAAAAAAGGACTCCACCCAATTATAAGATCGCCAGACTCCTAATAAAGAGTTAGAAACGATTTTCATTTCCCTGTATTCTGCTGACTGATCTGAAACTACCCAGAATGCAATGACAGCTGTAACCTCATTTTGGTATTTGCAAATGTAACCTTCAGTTACAAGCCTCGAGCCATCTATAGAGGTCACACAAATACAAATGAGAAGCGAATATCAAATGTTAAAGTTCACCGAAGTTGAACCCCACCCGGAGCCACGCTGTGATCTGCCTCCCCACAGGAAGCAGACATTTTAGATTGGACGTGAACCAGGAGACGAAGGTTCTCCATTGATGCATCTGCGTATGTGTGTCCAGGCCTACCTCACCTCTTTCTCACTGCCCCCCACTAGTTTGTTTTTGAGACTTCTTGAGCCCCAACCAATGTTGCTTCAAGTGACATCACTTGAGACACAGATTTCAACTTATTTTTACCTCAGCCAAGAAGGTTATGTTTTGTTGATCAGTTATTTAGCAGGATACACTCCTGAGACAATTTCCGCAAAAGGAAGGATGCAGTATGAGTCAGAGAGAGACCCATTCAATTTTGGTGTGGATCCGCATCAGCAGGCAGATCCAAGATTTTCTTTTCACCTTCTTTAACATTCTGAAGTAAAGCATTTTTTCGAGATGTTTTTTTTATTTCTCAGCGAATAAACCAAATGTGTAAAATCGGTGGAGTCCCCTTTTAAAGAAGAAGTTTTGTGGGATGCGTGTGCGATGTCCTCTCCTTCTTTACTGCTCCTACACTGTCTGTGCCAGTGAGTTTGGACTCACCCGCCGCGGAGACAGCCCCGATGCAGGTTGGTAGTCTGCCAGGGAGGGGGTGTTGCGTGCAGGTAAGAGGTGCCGTCGAGCCATCGCCCGGTGCAGGTGCTAGGGACTCATGGGGGGTCGGGAATAGGAGGGGATGAGGGGGGATAAAGAGGGGATGAGGTGGAGGAGGAAGAAGAGGAGGAGGAGGAGGAGGAGGAGGAGGGGGGGAGGAGATGGGACGCCCAGGGAACAGACTACCTCCCTGCATGGGGGAGAGCTTAGGTGAAGAGACACCGTTAAGCTGGAATTGATGTGTGTGTATGTGTTTGTGTGAGAGTGTGTTTTGCTGCCTTTTTTTTTAAACCCCTCCTGATAAAAAACATCTTCCTTCTTAAAAAGCAAAGCAAATGTCACCCTTTTCTTTTAGTACTTGATTTATTCACTTGCAAATGCAAAGACTTACACACAATGCAGTTAGTAAGAAATCACTAATACTTCATCCATTTTTCATTCAAAAAGAGGTTTGTTCCTGTTTGTTGTGCCCAGTTTGTCTGATTAATACAGAACACAATCATGCAGTTACACACCACTGCAACCATCTTGTCATTATTATAGCTACTATCAGACTTGCATTGAACTCTGGAGATTCTCAGCACTTTCTGCGCAGGTGAACGTTGTGAACGCGTCTGTGGAGTAAATCTCCTGCTGTGTTGTGCATGTGGTCTGAAAAAACCCACATCTAATTAGACAGAGTAACCACATGTTTAGCTGAACCTGACCCAAAACACACACTCTAAAATTTCTTGTTTTCAGTTAAGAGCATTTATCTGATGACTAATCTCTGCGGACCTGGCTGACCGTAACCTTCACCAGGCCGTCCTCTTAACTGCATTTTCCATTCTTTTTAAAACATGTTTCTGTTGCAACAACATTGTTGACCATTTCCCCAAACCTCTCATCTCCTGAAAGCGCAGAGCTCCACTTTTACATAAGAACCATCATATTACATCTCCTCTTCACATGCTGCTGCTTGTACAGCTGAAAAGAAAAACAATTGTGCATTTCACACACATGCACAACCAATGCCAATATTCTGTCGTACCACGCTCGGTCACGAGGACGTCTTCTCATCGAGTGAAATGACAGTGGTGCAGTGGATTATTTGATTGATGCCATTTCATTCCCTTCGAGCTTGTTGAGATCTTAAGAATCGCTGATAAGAAAAAAACAACTCCATATTGTTCCTTTAATCGATCAGCTTTACTTCATCTCACTTCCCTCACAGGAGGTCTACTTTATGTAACTGCCCTCGTTGCGCCTGATTTTTCTTTTCAGTCCGCCTTCGAGCACAAACAGCTTGAAATGTGACATATTTTCCGGCAGGAAGTCGAAGTTGTGGGGATTCCTCCGGAGGCCCTTAACACAAAGTTTAGATCCACCGAAAAACCCACTTTGGGAAAAGAAAGCACGAAAGCAGGGAAAAAAATCAAATAAAGTCTTCCACGGTTGAACTTCTCTTAATATTCAGGCCTGTTGGAGAGTTTAAGGAGAGGACAGACTGGAGAGAAAGAGAAGCTGCTATATTCTAGCCACGCTTGGTGAAGGATTAACGTGTCAAGGAATCCCTTCCTCGCAAGGTGACAAAGGTGCAAAAAGAGTATAACTAGCTGTTTAATCCCTCACTGTCCTATATGGAATGACTGCATATGTTACTGTTAATACTGCAGAAAAAAAAGTTTCTATATAAAGTCTCTGTGGTCCACAACACAAAGATTAGAATATAAGTCAACATTTAACAGTAAATATCGCATTGCAGCTCTTAAGACTAAGTTAAATACAAATGCAACAAACGTTAATGTTAGAATTCAATTATTATACTTGTCTCTTTATCCCTCACTCTTTTTTCTTTCCTAGAGTGTTAATCCTGCTGTTAATTGTCAGGTTCCCTAATTATTCCCATTGGAAGCAGTTTACATGTGCACGAATCATCCGAAAAAGCATTTTACATCACGTCAGTCCCATCGTGTCAGATGAACCAAAACCGGCAAACGACAAAGCAAATCTTATATATTCAGTTCTTACTTCAGGCGCAGATGCTCGTAACTCACAGTGCTCTGTGTAAAAAGCACTTAGCTGTATCACAGCTGAAGATTTTCTGCTATATACAAGACTCTTCTCATAGAAGGTCAATGCCCTTGAGTTCAGAGAGATGCTTCTCAATGTGTCTGAATCTTTTATCACACCTCTCTGGTTTCTAGCTTTCTTCATTATCGTTTATATGATTTCCGATTTTCCAGGTTTGTCTGAATCCTAACATCCGACATTTACCGCAAACTAATCTCGGGGTGCACGTCTCTGATTGGAGGGGGTGGGATGTATCGGTTGCAAAGTGCAGCCTGGTGTCGCTAGCTTTTCCAGGATTACCAACCCTAGCTTTAAAGTCATTCGTTGAGATCAGTTTACAGCACAGCTTTACTGTTTCTTGCTTCCATTAGAGCAGTCGTTCTCCTGTAGGGACTAAACGCAAAATATAATTTCTTCCTTAAATGCCAATCACCCCCTTAATCTCACTTCTCATCTGCAGTATAATCTGGTTTCACAATCTTTAGCCTTTTACACACAGCCAGAGAAAGAAGTGAAACAAGGTGCTTCTAATCAAAGTGTTCATATGTGCTCGCGTCACTTTGTGCCAGCATCCTAAAAGTCCGCCCCACACCTTCCCTAACTCGGCACACAGCCAGGGAACATTTCCAACCGACACTTATCAGAGGTGTTCCTGTTTCTGCGTGTCCAGCTGTGCTCACAGCCGGTGGAAGGTGGTGGGCACCGACTGCACACAGAGCTGCAGGAGTCTCTTACTGAGGATGATGCTGGCGCAGATCAGCGCGATGCCACTCGCGATGGTGGAGACCACGACCGCCAGGATCAGCAGCGTCGACATCTGGCCCTGCGGAGCTGGACCCTGAGGAGCTGCTGGAGGAGAGAGAGATGAGGAGTGTTGATTATTTGACTTTGTGAAGTGTTTGAATCAGACAAGCTATCTCAGTGTCAATGCATTTGTACCTACGCCAGTGACGATATGTTTTCACCCCTGTTAGTTGTTTGTAAGCAGGATTAAACCGAAACTACTGGACACATTTTCATGAAACTTAATGGAAGGATGAGGTATGGATCAGGGAAGACATTGGGAGATATTGTGTTTTTCAACATCTTTACATTGATTTCTAAAAGAATAATTAATGGGTCTAGATGGAAAAAAATGCATGCGTGTTATGGGAACAGATATCTGTGAGTGTGTGAAATTTAGTGCAGATCAAACTAAAAATCTGGATCTAATGAATTTAAAATAAACAAGGGGGCTGAGTGACATTCTAGTTATAAAATGGGTTACGATTAGATGTTCTGTCCACTGTCTCTTGTATCATCTTGTTTAAATTTGTTAGAGCACTATGTATTTTGAGTCTGTTAAGGGGCAGGCACAATTACCTACCTACAGTACTGACACACGTGACATTGTCGTGGGCCAGGACCTCATCTTCGTCGCAGAGGCAGAGGATGAGGTGAGTGTCTTCATCGCGTTTGCAGCTCTGGGTCTGACAGTGGCTGCAGTTCAGCTGCACCTTGATCTCACACTCACCGTGACTCTCCATCGCTAGATGGAACAACCACACAAACACACATGCACACAATGAAAACACACACACACCAGTAACAAGCGATTTGTTTGAGGAGATCTTTGTTTTGCTGGACGATCCAACAAGGCTTGGTGATATTACATTTCTTTTTTTTCAGTTAACACAATGACGGGGCCAAACCCAACAGAGAACTGATCTGACAAGCAGGTGCTGTCCGGGCTGCCAAAGTCTGAAATGGTGTTTTCCTCAGAGCCTGGGAGCTTCATTTGTTGTCCAAAAAACTATTAAAACCACATCAACAGCGGACATGTTTGTTTCTGGTGCGGAACATGGACGCTGAAGTTTATTCTGAGTGGGTTTCACATCTCACCACAGCTGAAAATAGACCCTGAACAAATGGATTATTTTCTCCTGCGACTTCTTTTCAAAGATGTATGTCTTCACTGGACATGAATGGGAAAGAGACTGGAAGCCAAAGACACACTGGAGAAGTCAGAAAGTTTAAAGAGACAGATTTGGCTGATGGTTTTAGTGCTTTAATGAAATTTACTGACAAAATTAAATATCATATAAATAGATATATAAATATTACTTGTACTTAAATTTCAGAACATTTGACATCTTGTGCTCAGGTACTGGATCAACATTATCTTCTATATCTGATATAGATAACGAAACAGGTCTCCTCTCTTTGTATGAATATGAGGAGATGTGGCCTTGTACCATGTATGTCATTAAATTAAACCTCATCCTTCACTTATAGATGAGAAGATGTTTTATTACATTACAGAAAAACATAATTGTCTTTCAAACTCAATCACGATAACGTCTCTTTTTGTCAGATTCCCTTTGAACGCGTTTCATGTCGTGGAGACACTCATTGTGTTTGAAAGCGATGACTGGCAGCGCACGCAGCAGCAAACAAAAAGCCCTTTCACATGAGAATGGATGTCTGTGTGCTGGCGCCGAGGGCAACCGGCTCCGCGAGGCTGTGAATTAGTCGAGCGCCTTCCTCCTTCCTCCCGCTGAATAATTAGAATCAGATGGCTGTTGGTCTCACACACACAAAACAAAACAGAATACAAACTGCATATACAGTATGTGGATATGTGTGTGTGTGTGTGTGTGTGTGTGAGTGTGTGTGGGGCCTAAGTGTTCAAACAGATAGTTTGGCACACACACACACACACACACACACACCCTGATTGGATCAATTGCTCGGAGAACTAAGAGAACAGAATACAAGGAACTCGGGATGTAATCTTCACACCACCAGCGTCTCTGTGCTTTGGGATCAGACGTGTTAAACACTGTCTGATACTGCGAGAGCGACTCAAAGACATCATCCACCTTTATCTTATATAGCTCGGACTATGTGTTTTCATTATGAATACATATGCAGAGTGGAGTCTTTTTATATAACAGTGCATCTGTTCATTGAGCCAATCTTCCTCTTTCATAAGATTACACACACATCAGATCAATTTTCGTTTTTTTTTTGCTTCCTGTCAGGCTGCTCATTATTTCACATTACTTCTACTTATTTGTGTTATCATCATCTAATGATCAATTTTTTTTTTTCATTGATCTAATTATTTCATTAAAGTGCTTTCTAGAAAACTTATATTGTTATATCCAGCGTTCTGATCTTCACAGCTAAGCTGCTGTTTGGTTTACTCCTCTATATCTTATCTGATTATCTCTGCCAAGGTGGTTTAAAATGTTAGTTTTTGTCTGCTAGTCTGTAGTCTGTCTGTATTTTTCAGGAAACTTGGTGGAAGGATGTGTTATGGCTCAGGGAAGAAGACATTCAATTTTGGTGTGGATTCGGATCAGGAAGGCTAGGAACTTTTTGTTAACTTGCATTACTCTACTCTCACCCAGACTGGTCTCCATCTTCATCACCATTATTGTCTTGATACGATCATGATGTGACGTTGTGTGTCAGACTGAGTCTCACCTGCCAGAGGCTGCAGGAAGATCTCTCCCATTGGATGAATGAACGAGACGCCGTTCTGACCGTCGGCTGTGATCTCATCCGTCAGCGCTGCGTCTCCTCCTGTCACAGAATCCATACTGTCAACTCTTCAGTTTCACGAATCATCTACACCCCACTGATTCTATTATGATATTTTATGTTTGCTATATTCATATACTTTTATTTATTTATCCTTTACTCTCCCGTGGAGATACAATATCTCTTCTGCCAGGGAGTCAGATCAGGGAGTCTAATAAAGTCAGGCAGGGACAAAGAACACAAACTAAAACACAGGCAAACAGATTAAAACCCAGAACAGACACAAAAACCTACCGGAATCGATTTCAAAAATGAATAATTGAAAATAAATAAACAGCACATGTTAAAAGCAATGACTTCTATGAAAACACGCCAAGAGAGAGTAATGATTCCAATCAAGTGGTGCAAGAAAGCAAATGGCTTTTGTCAGTTTGTCGCTACCTTTAACAGTTTATAGGACAAAGCAATGCCAGGACGCTGGAGGTGAGGGCTGAAGAGCCCCCAACTGGTGAGAGACAGCAACTGCAACTGCAAAGATGTTTGTTAATATGTTCACTAATATGTTGAGAGCAGCATAGCATTATTTATATATTTGGTTTCATTTAAGAACCTTCAGTGTATTTTCTGTGGTAGTAGTTACAAAAATGTGTCTCAAAAAGAATCGCTGAGGCCTTAAAGCCAAGTTTGCTGATACCTTTCTAGAACTGGTATCAAATGTTGTTGGCCATTCAAATTAATAGGAACAGTCACTGTATTGACTTGATCTTTGCACCCTCAGCTCTGACCTCCAGCGTCCCCGAGCGAGTCAGATGAGAAGAACAGAAACAAAGGTTATTTGTTTTTTTTTTTACTGCTGGTGTAGAAAATTGGCAAAGTAGCATAAAATACTGTTACCTCTGTACCCTCCTCCGCCACCTCCAGCTGTGCAGGCTCCACCTCCACCTCCAAAACCCCCGAACGTGGACCAGCTGAGCTTGGACAGGGCAAGTGGACACGAGGACCCCCCCTCGGCGCCCTCGACCAGAGACTTTCCAGCTCTCATGTGAGGACTGGGATCGTCTTTCCAACCTCCACCTCCACCTTCAAGGAAACAAACATGAATGCTGAATCAAACATGATAGCATCCAACATTAAAAGCCTCTGAGGCCGTCGGCAGCGTTATTGTAACCATGTGGGATTTGCTTAAATAAGATAGATAAGATATGCAGGTTGAATGCTTGACTTTTCACTAAGGAGCGTCTTTAATGGATGAAACTAAACTGCAGGTTCGGGCTGCAGCTGCAATGTGACTGACACTGCATGCCGGGGGGCAGATCCAGGAGTGGGGCTAGTGCACAGAATCAGGAATTGTGCAGGGAGGCTGGACATATGATTGGCCCCCCTTTGTGTAAACTGTGGTCCCTTTATGGCCCCACTGCTGCACACACACCTACACCTGTGACCTGCATCCTTATGATGGGAATAGCTGTCAATCACACGGTATCCACTCCCCAATGCATACTGTGCTTTATCGTCGTTTTCACGCCAGATGGGACCATCATGCTTTTGAGTCCAGTATAAATATGTTTTTTAATGTTATAAATCAGGTGAGAATAAGGTTCTTTTTTTTCAAAATAATTCTATAGAAACCAGTAGAGGCGCCCTCTGCTTGTCATTCAAGAGACTACAGATTTCAGGCACTTCCAACCTAGCTTCACTTTCCATTATGTATTATTTTGTATACACCAAGCCAACAGTCACCTGCTGAAGAGCATCTGTGTCAAATAGTTGCGTCCGGGCCATACTGGCTCTAGTCAGCTATTACTCGCGGCCACTGAAAAATTAGCAGCAGAGGCATGTAGTAAGATGTATGGATGTTTTGGATGTTTTCAGCAAATCCGATGCCGCTCCGGAGAGGGCTGCAGAGAGAAGTCTCAGATTGCCAAGGAAAGAGCTCAGGCTCGTTGAGATTGCTTTCGAAAGGTTGGGATGACGTCCAGCTAGAGATTTGAATGAAGTAGTCACAGGAATAAGTGGTGACGGATTGAGATGTTCTGCTATTCTCAGACAGCCGGTGGGCGGAGGTGGGAGGTTCAACAGCAGAGCTCTTCAGCCAGTCAGTCTCCCCAAAAACAAAACAACACACAGAACCACAGGTTTCTGTTTCCTTTTGTTTAACATCCATCAACATCCCCACACGCAACCACTTACACATAATTGCGTTGCTGACAGCCACAGACAATCAGCGCAGCACAGTAGCTTTTTTCTATTTATGTATAAAGCTGAATTTACCTCATGTCCTCTATCTTGTCACAGTTATATAAGAGCTGTGGACAGCACAGGACAAATTAGCAAAGTCCATGTATAAGAACAAAACATCTCTAGCTTCAGCAACGGTAAATTAACTTTTTTATATAACACTTTATACTAGAAGTTTTCTCACACATATTCACACGTGTTGCCCAAGGATGCTTGGAGGAGCTGGAGATCGAACCACCGACCTTCTGGTTAGTGGACGACCCTCTGATTAACCAACGAAAAGTCAAGAGTCGACAGGTTCAATCTCGGACAGATGGGGACATCTGATTGACGCAGATGAGCAGATTAAAGCATGAATCCTGTTATTCCTGATAATGGCAAACTGCAGGTCCAGTCTCATGTGACGGCGCAACAAATGGGTACTGCACAGTTACCCACCAACACCCACACACCCACACACACCCACACCCACACCCTCCCACCCACCCACCCACACCCACACACACACACACACACACACACACACACACACACACACACACACACACACACACACACACACACACACACACACACACACACACACAGCTCCTGTACACACTACTAAGAGCCTCAAACTTCCTCTGACACTCAGATCTTTATCTAAACAATCTCACAGACGTTTCAATAAGATGAGGCAATACTGTAAAAGGGCCGAGTTGAGACTCTGCTGATCAGGGGGGATTTACTGAGAATGTTCCAGCAGGAGCTTCCCTGCAGCAGAGAGACGCCTCTGCCCCACATGTCCTGCTTCAAAGGTAAAAGACCTGTCAGGAATGTTAAGATTCAATCCCAGCACGTCCCACTATCCACAGACCAAACACATTCTGCAGTGTGAGGACACACATGGTCCAGTGCATGTGCACACGGGAGGAGAGGATTTAACCTTTTAGAAAAACAGTCGGAGTTCACTCAGTTTCAAGGTGAACAGCCTGTCGTCATCTGAGGCTCACACTGCAGCTCTTCAGCTCATTTTTCACGAGAACACTTAAGCACCAGGATCATAAAGTTTAGGATCATAGAGTCTTCAGACAGCCTTCACTTTCATCACAAATTATAATAAGTACATAAATAATCCATACGGTGCCATGCTTCTCTTCTTACTTTTGTGTTGTCCTATACCTTAAGTGTTGCTTCATAACTGAAGTAATTGAGTCGTCAAGTCACAGCATCTGCGTTTACACGGACATTAATAATAGCATTGACTAATCTGCCGGAGACATGCTGCCATCTTGCACCACCATCTTGCCGTCACCGATGCGTGCGCTCGACCAATCACAAGTCAGTCTCAGCTGTCATCATGTAGTCTCACTCTGTTTTAATAGCATCAAATAACTAATTAAAACCAAAGTTACTAAAATGAACACTTGAACACACATATGTGATAAGAAAGGCTAAAATGACAGAAACCATCTTTGAGGAAAAAAATCCTTAAATGTGCACTTCAGGACCTATGCTGCAGCCAACCAGCAGGTGGCGATCAAGACGCTTTGGCTTCACTTTTGGGGAACAGTCTTATTGTCATTGTTTATGGCATTAAACGCACCTGCAGCACCAGTTCGTCCATTGCTGCTGGGTCGTATGGTGCTGTTTTCATACTGCTCCAGTGGTATCTGGTCCAAACTGGACTCCGGGTCCTCCAGGTAAGCGTTTCCTCCTCCACCAGCTGCAATCAGCAAGGGAATGAGCTCGCCACTCTCCATCTGACAAGACAGGAACATCTAATTGAGAACTCTTCAACGATGAAGCTGAGTGATGCACATGCATGTATTTGCATTTAAAACATTGTCCGACAAAGCATCAATCTCAGCAGAACAGCAAATTGAACATGACCACAGGAACCCTACAGATGGGAGCTCACAGTATATGTGACAAATGATCCACAAAGTAAACGAGCGGTCACCTTTAAGATGTAGGTAGATCCGCCTCCTCCCCCTCCCCCTCCAGCCCACTCAGCGCCAGCCTCTCCCCTGAGGTTGTCTTCGATCACAGACCACTCGCCCAGGCAGATCTTCTGAGTCTGAGGATTCCTCTGCACCGAGGGGAGAGAGAGAGAGAAGAGAGAGAGAGAGAGAGAGAGAGAGAGAGAGAGAGAGAGAGAGAGAGAGAGAGAGAGAGAGAGAGAGACAGATTTCATTTTCAGAGAAAAATATAAATCTATCAGGCGAGAATCTTTCTCTATTTTGGTCACACTCTCTCTCTCTGGCCATATATATCCCAGCGGGACAATGCACAAGCCACTGAATCCTCCCAGCTCTATTACACGGTCTCCCATACTCACCCCCGGGCATGCGTCCTCTCCCTGGTGGCCCACCAGGATGTAGAGTACATCTCCTTTCTCCAGAGGGAATATGGCGGAAATGAAGACGCCGTGGTTGCGTTTGTTGTGGTTTTTGGCTCCTTTCCCTCCTGCAGCCCCGTAGGCAGAGATCCTGGAGGAAATCATTACACCACAACGGCATCAACTGCTGTAAAATAAACTGCTTTCAGGCTACATATCATATAAAAGACCTGAGCAAACTGCTGTACCTCTCCGTCATTATTTCCTCTTATAACCACACACTACCAATCTTGGCAAAAAATGCAGCTGTGTATAATAAGAGTCATTCAACACCCTGTAAATACTGTGATTATCCTGAAATTTTATTATAGAGCCTCATTTCATGTGGTGATTGTGGGGGTGAGGTCAGATGAACCGCTGTGCACAGACAATCAAACAGCTTCGAGTCTTGATCTCGGGCATGGCCAGAACAATTTAGCTCCGTCACACCTCTTAATTGTCCCTTAGCCCAGCTCTGTGAGTCATGCAACCAGATGAAACACATGGTTTCTCTGCTCGGTGACTAAGTTCGGAAAAATTTAACGACGTGTAAACACCACCGAAAGTCTTTAAGGCTATCCTGCAATCCACAAAACACAGCTTCTATATTTTAAACTATAGTTACTTAAAAAAAAAAAAAACTACAATTATTGTATGCCTCCACCCACCAGTGCAGCTTTGGTCCATATACATTTTTCTTCCAGATTGATGAGGTCACTGTGTTTAAAGTGATTCATATTAACTCAAAAGTTGGGTTCACTCTACCTGATAAAACAGGTTGTTATGATTTTCATGCTTTGTTATAATAAAATCTTTGCTCTGTAAGTTACAGTCATCTCTTCTATCACACATCACAGCTGTCAGGGTCAATCTGGGGTTCAGTTCGTTCACCATGCAGACTGGAGGAGTCAGAGAGACACTGGCTGGGTTGTGAATTTGGAGGAGGGGGTGGATCTATGATGTGTTATACATCACCAGAGCTGATCCAATCACAGGCTCGACCCCATGTTCAAATTCACCTGGAATCTTTCTGTGAATATTTAATTGTTGGTTTGGGATTTCAAAGGAAAATAAGAAATCAGATTTTAGAGAAACCTTCACCTTGACGCTCAGATGAATGAGCCTCACATCCGTCCCCATAATAACTTACAGATATCTGTTGGTAGCAGGTATTCTCCACATTTGGACTCCTCTCAGCGGGCCCTCCTTCCCCACGGTCACACTGACGTTTTTGTTCCTGTAGGTGCTGTCGCACTGGGCCTGGGTCGGGCCCTGAGGACCACTGGCACCGCACGAGTTAAACCACCATGTCATCAGAGAAACCTCTAGAAAAATGGAGACAAAGAGGAATAGGTGGTATGGGTCAGGGAAGAACCCATTCAATTGAGGTATGGATCAGGATCAGTGGGTTGATCCAGGAATCGTTATTTTAACTTTCTTTAATATTGTGAAAGGAAAAATGTTTGACATTTTTGTGTAGAAAGCTATTATATTAAAAGTTTGGTATGGATCAGGATAATGATTCTGATTTCGTAAATTAAAACAATTATTTTTAGGTGAGGTGATATTCATCCAGCTTCTGTATGATAACAAATTAAAGGGTTAAGGTTCATTCAATTATTTCAATTATATCAGAGAGTGGATATTTTGCCTGTGTTTAATGTGAGCAGTTTGCAGAACATTTCTGTGCACAATGTTCAATATGATGATAAAGTGGCCAATCAGCCTTGGCGGCAGAGGAATGTCCTTCCCTCAGTGGACACATGCTCTCTCTCTTTGGGTATGAACCTTGCCTCCCCTTTCTGCATTTTGGAACCTTGCCTGCTCTTTGACTGTTTTTGTTTCCTGTATCAGACGGACTTCTGTATATGATACTTTGGACTCTGCAGTCGCCTGCTCTGCATAGATTTGCTTGATTGGATTTCCCTCTCTGGTTTTGGCCTTTTGCCTGCGTCACCTCCTTGCAGCCAGTTGGCCTCTTCTCACTAGTTCGTCACAACTGCGTTTGGGTCTTTTCCCTGTGTCACTGCACATAGTGTTACAATACTGATGTTTTCAGGATACAATTGTCCCCCTGGTGTGTCACTTCTGCATGCAGAGTGGATTTAAAATGACTCATCGGACAAACGATACTTAAAGAGCTGCACGCTACCTGAGGCTGAGGGCTCTGGAAGGGGGCTGAAGATATCCTCCAGGCCAGTCATGGGCAGCAGAGAGTTGATATCTGAGGAGAGGGGAAGTAAAGAGAGAAACGGTTACAGATTCCATTTTACTGGAAATGATAATCATACAGAAAGGACACAGAAAACAATTCAAGAAAGGGATATTATGGATAAGACTAATTCCTGTGCAAGATGATACATGTTCCTCTCTTCTATCCACTATTTTGCAAACAGAAATGTAATGTTTTCACGGTTTCACAGGATTTTTCTCAGCCCACAGCAGCCGTCCAGTTCCCTGTCCTTTGCCAGGTCCTTCCCAAAAAGTAATCCGATATTGTTGAACTCACTTAAGCAACAACAGTGTCCACGGTTCAGTCTCTACATCAAAACAACATGCAAGTCTCTTAAGTACAACACGATCCCAGAACAGAGTGAGGACATAACTGCAATAAGGAGAAACATCAAGCTAAATCATGGGCTTGCTATAGATAATCTGGGATCTTGACCATGATATCAGTCAGAAAATGTTCCAGTCTTGCTCAACAGGATCTCAGCATCATAATTGTGCCTCCACTCAGGTTGTAAACCAGCTGTCGCTTAAATCATGCACAAACAAAAACACACTTATCCCTTCAATCAAATCACACAAGTGCCAAATTTCTAATCTACTCTCGCACCAGACTGAATGGTAAAATACATCCAGCAACATCTAAATGGACCTGAAAGAGAGAGAGAGAGAGAGAGAGAGAGAGAGAGAGAGAGAGAGAGAGAGAGAGAGAGAGAGAGAGAGAGAGAGAGAGAGAGAGAGAGAGAGAGAGAGAGCAAGCAGAGGCAGGAGAGAGAGCAAGCAGAGGCAGGAGAGAGAGCAAGCAGAGGCAGGAGGGGCTGAATGAATCAACGCTGTGCTCACTTCTGCTATGAAGAAGGTTTTTACCCAGATCTTGAAAAACTATTAATATAATAATAGTGACAATTAAAAATGTATTATTATTACATCATCATATATATGCTAAGTAATAGAAAAGACTGTTACATTGCTGCAGCATCTCATGGTGCCATGTTGGCAACAGCTCACCTGTACTGAAGCAGGTCGCTCCAATTGCAATGTCATCGAGAGCAACATCAACATTGGAGCCTTGTCCCCACACAGCTGTCACCTTCACATGGAACCTGCAGCCAAACACAAAACATTTTATTATTATTGTGGTCTTCATGTGACAGGCGACAGGACACCAAAAACCCGCTGATAGCTAAGAACTCAAATGAATTAAAAATGAATTAGATGGATGCAGCAATTTTCCATCTCTCTAATATTAATCTAAAGTACTGTGTGTACTCATCGGAGACTGTGAGTCAGTCTCAGCTGTCAATCATGACATCTCAGCCCGTTTGTAGAGCATCAGACGATCTGTTTGATGAGACCTACCGCACATTCCAGAAACCATCTGTAAACCATAGTCTGACCAATGTCTTGTCTGCTAACATGAGGGGGGGGGCTTATGAATGATATTGCAGCCAGCCACCAGGGGGCAATCAAAATGCTTTGGCTTCACTTTTGAATCAGTTTTTAAAAAGATAAGTTTAATAATAGGGGTAACATTTATACAAAAGAAACTATGCCTGATTCATTTACTGTGCATTTCACTTTTACATAATCATCTGCTCTACAATTCTATTGTTTTCCTTTTACCCACCCATGATGGAGGCCAGTCAACTGCAGGGCAACATCTTCCCAGTCGTCTGCCCGCTGACCATTTCTCTCCCAGACCAGCGGTGCAGTGCCGGTCCCGTTCTCCTCTATAGCCACCAGCAGTGAACCATTAAAATCCCCATACATATACAGAGAGAAGCGCAGCTGCACAGAGACACAGGGGATCAGCAAAGATTTAGCAAAATACTTTTCATGTGACTGCAGCTCAAGAGCAGTCTCAAGGACGAGGTAAACAAAAAAATACTGGAATTGAATAATTCAACAAGTGCATCAGTCTCAATAACTGACCTGGCAGGAAGCAGAGGAGACTGGAGGAGGGAAAGATGAGCTCTGAAAGGAAGCCTCTCGAAGTGAATTACTGTCTCTTACCTGCAGAAACAAGAAGTAACCTGCGCACACACACAGAACAGTTATCAATTTTTGTTGCATTTCTAAAGCCACAATTAAACTTCTTGTAATTGCTAAAATAGGAAAACTTGCCTTTGAAAAAAAGGATAAAGCAGTTAGTAACACTGGGTTAAATATAAAGACGGTTTAGATGGTTTTAAATGATCTGTATGAAGTGTGTGATGTTATTCATCTCATGACACATTCTGATTGGCTGCCGACACAAAAACAATAAAGGAAAAAGCTAAAATATGTGACTCATGTGGACAAAAGTTAAATGTGAGAATTTAAACTACCAGAGGAAACAAAAATTTGAGATGAGATGTTACTGCACATTTCACACTCACACACACCACACACACACACACACACACACACACACACACACGCGCGCACACACACACACACACACACACACACACACACACACACACACCTGGTGTACTCTGCAGAGTGACACCCTGCATGTCCTCCTTGTCCAGAAGCTCGTCTCCAGCGACCCTCCTCCAGGCCGAGTGCTGTTTGGACACAGACCAGCCACATGCGTCCTGTTCGAACGAGCAGTATGAGCCAGATGGAAGAGCACCTGGGGAAGAGACAGATTCTTATCACACGTTTCATTAAAACAAACTTACAGTTTACATCTCCCTGTCCAGTTCTCCTCAGCCTGCACATTCAATCTGCCTGAGAAGAGGGCATATTTCTTAATATGGGTCGGCTTTGGCTCAGGGGGGAGAGCGGCTTACCCACTAACCAGAACGTCAGTGGTTAGATCCCAAGCATCTTGTCCTTGGCAAGATACTGAATCCCAAATTGACCAAATTGCAGTATGTGAATTTTGTGCGATGGAAAATGTGCTGCGTATAGAATTACTGTAAAGGGCTTTGAGCGGTTGATAAAACTATAAAAGCAATTTATAAATACAGTCCATTCCATTTACCATATATGTTGTTAAATTGTCTCTATATGTCAACCCTGAGATACGCTGAGATAGATAGATAGATAGATAGATGGATAGATAGATGGATAGATAGATGGATAGATAGATGGATAGATAGATGGATAGATAGATGGATAGATAGATTGTTTGCTTCACAGTTCTCACATCATTTCTATCATCAGCTGCTGCTGCTGCTGCTGTTGTTGTTGTCGTCGTCCTTGGCTGACCTATTTGATGTCTGTTGCTCGTACACAAGTAGCTCCTTTCTTTACCAGGACATCACAAATTGTTGTGTTGGCTACGCTTAATGTTTGCGCAATGGCTCTGATACATTTTCCCTTTTGACTCTGCTGAAAAATGGCTTTTCTCCCATACAAAGTTCTCTGAATACAGTGAGCACAGGGAAATGTGAGGCTAAAAGCAACAGTAGAAACAGTTGTTTATACAATCTGTCAGAGAGGTAGCACCTCGGTAACAATAACACCTGTCAGACACATATTCTTGCTCACTTGTAAAATGGCTGCCTGCGAACAAGCTGTTAGGCAACTAGATGCGGAAAATATAAAATAAAAGCTCACATTCTCAACTCATTTTCTTATCTTAAAATCAAATGTCTACAGCCTGCAACAAAAACAAAGGACCTCCACCAAGGGGGTTATGGTTTTGACCCTGTCTGTCTGGTGTTTTGCTTGTTTGTCAGCAGGATCATGCAAAAACCACTAAACACATTTCCACAACTCCTGGTGGGAGGGAAGAAAGCAGTAATTCAAAGAGGCGGATCTGGGCATTTATGTCCACTTTAACAATTCAAGAATCATTTTTTTCATTTTCAGAATAATTCATAGTTCTTCATTAGAAAAATCTGACATGTTTATGGGATTAATATTTGTGAGTGTGTGAAACATTGTGCAGATTCAAATTAAAACCTGGGACTAGCAGATTTAAATGTGGGGACTGTTGGGAGTTGGTGGAGTTGTGCGCTCTAATGAGTGCCATTGTAGTTTATGTCCTCTAACAGCTGAGACTGGGAAGTGGAAGAATACACATGATATTGATAGAAGACGCTAAAATCATTCTTTTTTCTGAAGCATATTTTTTTAATCTCAAATTTCAAAACATTAAGTGATCCATTAGGTTTTATCATCATGTAATATTATTAACATCTCAATTTAATAATGTGCAGAATATCTTGAAAACATACTCCCAGATTAAAATCAAATATAGTTTCCAGCTAATTAAGATATAAAGACCATAAAATTGCAAATTGATGCAAATTAGTTTGAGCATAAAAGCCGCTCAGGCTTCATACTTCACATAATAGTTACTCTCTGTACTTTAAATATAGTTTGCTGCATTGAGGCACTTAGCCTGGAATAATATGTCTCTCTCGGTCAAAGGATTAATAATTTATCATGGATTAAACTTGCTGTAGGACGTCTTTACTAAAAGCGCACACACGTACACTTCTTTGGCTTTTCATATTGCTTTAATACACCCACACGCTCAGAATCAGTACGACACCACAGACCAAATCAAACGAATAATTATTCACACAAAAAGGGAGAACCTCTAAAACCACCAGCAAACGAACATTTAAATAGATTATTAATAGAAATTCAAGACCACAGTTTAATTGAATGCAACATCCACTTCTGCATCTTGTTTTGATTTTTGTAAAGAAGAAATAAATCTTACCACAAATGAAGCCCTCGTCCTCACCGTACGGACAGTCAGTGTGGAAGTTACACACGTGGCTCGGGTCGATGCAGTCTTCAGAGTGAACACAGTGGAAATAGTCTCCACACACAGCATCCTGGTGGTCTGCAGCCCAGAAACCACACAACAAATACAATGTTTATCAGTCACAACATTTGTTGTGATTTAGGAATGCATACTTTAGGCTTAACTATCCAATAGGATGCGAACACCTACATGTAACATGGAGGATAGCAATTATAGCCACCTCTGTGGAAACTTTCCAAACATGAGCAGCTCACTTCAGTTCAGTTTCACACGTCTGCAGGACAGGATGGACTCACCTGATTCACAGTCTATGAGCTCCAGAGAGTCCAGAGCCACAGTGTTGCCGCCCCCCCGCAGAGAGGAAGTGTAGAGCAGGGTCACCTCGAAGGGCTCGTCCACCTGGCCAATCACGCCCTCCACAACCACCCACTCAGCCCTGTATCGGCCAATCACAGGGAAGAATACTACAAAGTGTTCTGTAGGGAATTCACCTCTTCCTTGGTTTTAAATGTAAATATTCTGGATTCAAAACCCATAAGAAGGTCTGGTGATGTGGTATATGTAACATGTTATCCCTGCGCGCATGGTTCAAGTTGTTGTAGGGCGACAGTCACCTGCTGTCAATAACCGAGCAAACACGGTTAATAGCATTAGGTAATGTCATTAGCAAATTGAAAAATAAAAAGTGATGCATGTAAGACGCAGTTCTCTTAACCTCATGTTGTTTGTCATGACATTCACGTTTTACTGCATCATCATGTGTCTGGTGAAAAACTTTTTATATGTTTTCGACAAATATAAAACATTCAAGAAAATCAAAGTGTTCCTCTGCTTAGAAAGGTTATTTAAGGAAATTTCCATTTATACTTTAACATTTATTTAAGCTTCCCTCAAATCCACTGGAACATATTATACAAAGTCACCTCCCAGGGGCAAAGTGTTGGTCGCATTTGAAATGGAAATGGGAAAATTTAGCCTCCAGAAAATAGAGGAGCTTGTCAATGAGTCGTCTTGTGAGGTCTTTAAATTCATCACGGACAAAATAAAATACATTTGAACGTTTGGTCATACTAAGCTGAAACATATAATCATGACAATTTGCACATCACAGTCTAAACATGTGTACACGTTTATTCCATTGACACCTGGTATTAAAATGCATTTTGTATCCAGATTTTTATCTAGATATGATCTTGACCTGATCACATTTGCTCCTGGTGTCTGCAGGGATCTGATCGCTTTGTTCAGCTCATGTCACATCTGCCTCTCATTTGAACGGCTCCAAAAAAAACAAAAGAAGATAGAAGAAGAATAGAGGAAGACTCAAATGGACTTGTCCTCCCTCCATCCACAGTCTTGAATAATGTGAGCACTGAGAATAGGTCTGCTGTGTGTGTACTGCCTAAAGACTGCTGATCCCACCTCTCTGGTTGGGAACAGTCGTAGTATGTGGATTGACGATGCCTTTACACTTGTGTTCAGTGTGTTCACAATGTTTTGTCTAAATACTTTAAACATGGATCCTCACATGTGACTCTCTCTGAGGTCTCTCTGTTCTTTTTTCTTCTTCTTCTATGTTGTTTTGGTAGTTTTCCCTCACTCTTGTTGAGGATATCAGTTCTCAGATATCAGCCTCTGTTTTTTGGGGGTCTTCGGAATCAATAAAGTCCATCCATCGGCACTCGTGCTTTTTTATCACACATTACCACCACCGGTCAGAAACATCTAACACAACACGCTGCAGTAGTTACATGTACAATATGTGTGTCTTCAGGCTCATGCAGGACCCACAAAAGCTCATCAGATCATCTTCCCACTGCACTGCTCATGGCCACGATCTTAATGAGCAGCATATTCCCTCCGTCTCTTTGTTATTTTTGTTTTTTCCACACCTGTCACATTCGATCTTTCATGCCACAAGTTGCTCAAGCTGTGAAACAACTGCCATGCTGATGCAGTGGCTGAATATAACCTTTTTAAAATTTTGTTTAACATCTGGCTTTAGATGGAGGAATCTCCTGTCTTTCTGTCTGTCTGTCTGTCTGTCTGTCTGTCTGTCTGTCTGTCTGTATGTATGTATGTCTGTCTGTCTGTCTGTCTGCATATCTGTCTGTGTCTGTCTCATTCCTTTGATTATTTTCCAATTGTCACCTTGAATATGTGATGGCATCTTCACTGAGCTTCACGTCACACATTACAGAGTGCAGCTCTGAAAACACCACATGTGACGTCACAGCCAGAAAAAATGAAGATAACACAGACAATCAAGAAGCCATTTCCCAGACCATCAAGCCTCTGTTTTGAAGGGAAAACGATTTATTAGAGCAGCGGTTGACTTCTGAGAAAACTCAATAATATGGGACAAACACACACAGAGAAGACATGCCACACCCGGTGCTTTAAAAGGAGAGGGTGTTCTGAAGTTACTCGACCTATAATCTACAGGTTGGTATGAGATGAAGAGCTGTTTGTCTCATGATGGAGAGGCTCAGTCCATTACTGCGCAGAAACGAACAAAGCTGATGTACAAACTTAATGCATTCGCCCGTCCATCCTTCTTCTGTCCAAACCAATTAGATATAAATTCATTTCCGGAGTCTGCATTTAGAAGCAAGAGTGCTTTTTACTGCTCTCAAGACGACTGCACTTATAGATCAATGGGAAATAACATCCCCTTTTTCCAAACAATACATGGGGGCTGCTGTCCCCATTCTCATAATTCTATAGTTTTGTCCCACATGTAAGAAAATTATTATTTAACTTCAGTGCCCCATGAGTCAAATGTATTGCTTTCTGTGCACTTGCACTGTCCTGTGTCACCTTCCATTGCAGGAAATCTGAGCTCCCTTTTATTCTTTTTACAGGCTGGACCTCAACTTGACAAGCACTTCAATCAGAGGAGATGCAGGGTTTTTCTTTTTGACGCTAATTAAATGGACATGCTGTGCTGCATAAATCATGAGAGAATTATTCTGCAGAAGCAGCTTGTTCTCGAGCGTGTTTGCTGACCTGCGGTCGTCTCGTCTCTCGTGGTTGACAGCAACAGAGTGGACAGGTACGTCTGAGAGAACTGGTTGGATCAGCAGCGTCAGGTTCCCCGAGGCTGGATGGGACTCATACAGAGCCACCTGCAGGGTGCAGTGCTTGCCGCTACCTGACAAGACCGGGCTGGTTAAGTGGTACTCGCTTCTCCCAGAGGCCTCAGCAGTCAAGGAGGAGCTCAGGAGCAGGAAGTGCCCTAGAGTAATAACACAGAGGGAAAATGTCATGTTTGACAGTTTAATGGCAGCCCTCAGGTCCCATAAATCATTTGACAAATTATTTTTAGGTGCATGCTGAAATCTTTAAAATGGACATTATGTTTTCGTAACGTTTACTTTTAGAGCTTCTCTTTTCACATTCTTTGAGAACGAAGGAACAAAGCAAATGGAAAGGTGTCCTGGGCCACACTGAAGAACCGACTCAGCTGACTTCCTCTCAACTGCCACAGTTTCATATTGAACTGAAAGTATTTTTACGCTTCTCAGAGTTTTTCCCATACACTAACTTATTTTTGGCCACCCCCACAGTATCAACATTGACCTCCACGTATTGATTTTCTACTTTTCTTCTTCAAAAGAGTAAAAGCCTATTTCACAGTCAGCACATTGATTCGCTCAACCTCTCCTGACTCTGCTCTGTCTCTCTCTGAAACCGACACACAAACACATTTGGAACAAACACATTTGGAACAAACACATTTGGAACAAACACATCTGTCATAGTCACAGTGACTTAAAACAACATCATTTGATCTTTGCCCAATGGGTCGACGTACATGTGGTCACCCGAGATGCTTTCTGATGTCAGGTGTGAACTGACGCGCTCTGAGCTCTGATTGGATCCCTTGAGATGGATGTCAACACCTGTTCTGAACAGGTACGACTGTCTATTTATCAAACAATGAGAAATCAGCCTGGCGCTCCCAGTGAGTCACTGCGATCTTACCGTCAGAGCTTCCCTCTGAGTGGTCAGTCGCAGGCATCATCCCAACCTGTGCCCTTTCCGGTTGCTGTGGCGACACCACCAAGTCACTTTGGTCGCTGTGATTTGATAAAGTCCAAAGGCAGAGTGACTCAAAATCACAGGAAGTAACTGCAGGGGCAAAAAGACCAGGGTGCAACGTTTAACTCAGTGCTTTCTGGTTAGTATGGCATTTTTGATAGTGATATTGAAAAATAATTTTCCAAACTTGTATATGTTGAACTACACAAGGAGGAAAAGAAGGTGCCAAAAATATTGCATGTATCTTTAACCCTCACACAGCATATTACCATATTTTTTTGTATTTTAATCAAATGTGTCTGCTGTAAGATGCTTTGATTAAAAATATATTTAATTATTACACAAAATAATGAGATCACATTTAATGATCAGATTGTTTTTCTTGAGGAAACAAAATCCTGAAAATGTAAATAAATTAAAAAAAATTGAATTCACAAGGCTGCAAAACTTTCTAAATTCACATTTTTCAATAAATGAAAATACTGAGGACTTGAAAAAAAACTTCTACGGCATTGAAACACAAGATGACATAAATAACAATGCCAATTATACAACAGTCCAATATGCATTTGTAATATTTATTATTTATAATTACGTACCCCTATGTTCACTTTTGGGGGGACCCTTCCTTATATGGTTGTGCTTTGCACCTCACAACCTCCCTCTCTATTGTTGTACTTCATATGACATTTTGGTTGTTCAAAGTTTCGCTCACCTCTCTTTCATTATGTTTGTATGTTTACTTGGTGATTAAAGTCATGGTGTAATATGCTTACATATTTCTGATTTCAAAATTGGCCAGAAGACTCAAAATAAACTGAGACAGCCTCCAAAGACATTCACGGGCCGGTTCTCTCCAACAATGCACCCAACACTTAACTTCACCAGTTACACACAAATACCAGATGCTTTCCAGTTATAGTTAGCATGTGCTGTTGTAAGGGCAACAAAAACATCATCACGTTGCTAAATAAAGATTTCAAAAGTGGAATCAGAGACTAATCATATCTTTGGTTCATGGTCCAAATTTCCACTAAATTTAACTGATATCCAAATTGTGTTGAAGAGTCAAACAGACAGAGTCTTTGTAAATTTGTAGTGATTGTGTGTGCCCGCGTTGTTGGGGGTTGATGAACAGGATGAGAAAGGAGGAGGCGAGTGAGACGTCATGTGATAAGGAGAGGAAACTGAAAGTGCAGCTAACATGGCAAATGAACATAGGAATCCCTCTGGGGATATAGGACAGAAATAGATGTGTCATTAATTCATTATTTCGTTCTTTCTTTCTTTTGGGCTATTTTTACTGTGCCAAACTTTTTTCCTGGGTTTAGCATGTTGCTTGTTAGCGGCTTTGTTTTGCTTCAGATTTCTCAATAAATTCAATGCTGTTGCACCTCGAGTCAAAGTTACACCGGAAATTCATAATGAGTAGTTTTCTTTTTCACACAGATCAAGTTTCGCATGGTGGATAGATATCAATAGTCACCGTTGACCCTTAAACAGACTTAAGGCACTTATTTGGCGCTTGTGTGCACGCAGCTCTTACTTGGTCTGTCGTCGTCTGAGTTCAGGTGACGAGGGAACATCTGGTCGGAGTTCTCCTCCTGGAATCTGTCCAACAGTGCGTGACAGGTGCTGCTAACTGAGGACAGACAGATGGAGAAAGAGGGTGTTTACAATACTTGTTTTGTTTAGGATGGCAAACGACTGGTGTAATGATTCGGAAACCACGATACAAACATACAATATCTCTTACATGATACAGGGCGACGAAACACACACACACACACACACACACACAAATAACATCTCCCAATGTTAGAGAAAGAGTAAAAAAGCCCTTGATCCGAATCCGCACAGGGCATTTAATTGGTTCCTCCCTGACTCATACCACATCATTCCACCAGGTTTTTTGTGTAATCATGCTTCTGAACATAAAAACCAACCAACAAACAGACATACGGACAGGGGTGAAAACATAACCTCTTTAGCGGAGGAAACAATTGATCTCTGAACCGAACGGTTGATTTGAAGAATTGTTACACCGCTAATAGCAAGTCCTACTGCACATACTTCATGTATAATGTATTTCAGTCAGTCAACCTGTATGAGTTATAATTGCAGTTCCCTCTGGGCAACACTCCCTCTATGTATGCTTGTACAGTGCATGGCTATTGAACCCTGCTGAAGCTGACATGGGGAGATAACAACAACACAGCCCACAGGTGGTGGAGACCGGGGCCGAGTCAAATGGAGACATTTTCACTGTGAGCGTGGATCATCGTCTGTCCAATCAGCCCAGTGATGGACGAGACTGTCCTCCGGTAAAACAAGACCTCAAAGGAAATCTTTGCTAGTGGCTGATTATGCACTATAGTAGCATTTAATTGTTTGTTCTTGTGTGGAACTAATAGTTTGTGCTGTTTCTTTTTATCCATGACACTTCCACAACCTCAAGCATGTTTTTATTATCATTACCACAATGAGAAACTCCTCCAGTGCTTAAGGAAATACTTATTTTAGAACAAACCAAGATCTATTCCTAAACATCAAAGTAGATTTGTGCCTTGAAAACAAACCAAACATAACCATGTGATTATTCTATGATGACAAATGTGTCATACCATTACCTTTAGTGCCCTTTGACACAACTCCAGCAACTAACAAAGTAAAGGCAGCAAATGAAAGCAAGAGAACAATATCTAACATAAACCAACACATTTAATTACAGTAATCCTGGAATACATGGAACTATTCAATTTAATAGTCTACGAATATAATCCCTTCTGTTCTTGAGTAAAAAGGTTGTTTTTCTAGATAGGAATGTTAAACTTGTGATTTCCAGATAAAAATATATAAAAGTGTATATACTTTAAAGCAGATTGTGATCACTCCAAAGACTAGGGTTCCCTCTAACATTTCCAAATGATATTTCTGTACTTTTCTGTTTCTTTAACTCAATAGAATAACATCTCTGATATCAGTGTCTGTTAAGTTTAGCTGAGAGGACCAAAATGCAGCCATGGTGAACGTGAATTTTAGGCTCATGGCCTCCTGTGGCAGGCAGACACCAAAGAAACTGGATAAATACATCAATGAAAACCGAGGACTCGAGGGAAAGTCCCATGTAAGAGATGAACTGACAAAGACAAAGGGAAACACAGAGGGAGGGATAACTGAAAACAGATGAAACACATGAGGACAGGTGCAGACCATCACATGGGCCGCAAACCTCACAAAGACAGGAAGTTAAGCAAGAGAGACACACAAGCGTCAAAATAAAACAGGGAACGCAGAGGGCAAACACACTGAACACAAATCCAAACACAAGGAAAGCAAGGTAAACATTCATAATATAAAAAGTTCATACAACAGAAAATCTTAGGTCCAAAACTTTCAGTAGTTCACAAAAGTTCACAAGAAGGCAGAATCATGACAATGTCTTTCTTCTGACACTCGCTTGTCCTTATTAAGTTTTTTACCATGTATTCACTGAAGTGAGCTCCATGAGCAGCACAAATGCTTTGTGGAGTTTTCTTTCCCTAGAATTTGCTTCTACGGGAACATGGTGACCTAAATCTGTAGTTGGTCTGTGTCTGTGATCTCAGCAGCCTGAGAGGAACAGGAGGATCTGCAGGGCTCAAACATGACTAAGAGTCGACAGCTTGTAGCTTGTGGTTCCAGGAGAAGTTGTTTTGGGGGTTTGAGCTAAATGCTTATATGACATGCTGGCAGTGACAATGACAACATACTTGGCTGGTATGTTTACCATGTTAGCCATCTTAGATTGGCTTGATAACATTTGTTAACTTGCCCTAAACTAAATGTTGGGCGGCTGATTTTTATTGACCAACCGATATATAAGGTCAATTCATTTAATAATATCCCCAGAATCATCAGACCTCTCCATATAAGTGGCAGCCATGTTAGTTGTGCTAATTGTAATTATCATACCTGCCACTATAACAACCAGTTTAATCACAATGTGTTACCCGATCAATCACTATATAAAAGTAGGAAATAGCTCTAGCATAGCACCCATCAGCTACAAACCAAACCTACACTCTAATCTGTGTCATCTGTTTCAATTTGTTAGGCCAGAGACAGACTGGAAACCGGCCTGAGCGTCCTGCGTGCCTCAACTGACCATCACCATCCCTATCACCCTGAAGGTGTCAAGTGATACTGAGAAGAGGTGTGTGAACTGCAGAGCCAAACCAGAAATAGGATCAAACACCAAACAAACAACCAGCAGACAACAGTGTTATTTTGGAGAAAGTCTCTGGACATGGAGGAGAGAGGGACGTTACACGTGACACGACATTCAACATGCTAACTGGTGTGACCGCGAGACAATGACAGAGTTGATCATATCTCAGTGGGTCATCGCAACTTAACCTCTGCAATAGCCCACGAACAGAGACACAGCTGTTCTGCCATGCCCGGGAGGCGAGGTCAAACAGGTCAAGAAGGAAAAATTGAATTATTAAAAGGACAGTTTATTAAAAGCAGTTGGTGATGATAATGACGTTAGGGTGAGGGGGTTCATGTAGCTATTCATCAGTAATTATGGAATAAAAGCAGCTATGGATAGAATCCTGTGTGCAGAAACCAGAACAATTAATTAGCTAAAAAAAAGAGGGGGATTCATCCAAAAGAAAAAAACATTATTAGACTGACTATTATTAACGTAAAATAGTAAACGTTTGTTTTCCCGAGGGGGAGTTCCCCTAAAATTCAAACTTCCTTTCACTTCCTCCAACTTTTCTTTTTTTGTCTAGTCCAGATAGACTTTCTGAAAGATGAGGGAATAACAATGAAGACAGTCTTTTATGAAAAACAGAGGATGGAAAAAGAATGAATGATCTGCCTCATCATTAGTTAGCAGAGCAGCTCACTACTTTGATGACAATCCAGGATACTGGCTGTGCTGTTGGAGGACCACAGACTTTGAACGTAGAAACTTCTGAACGCTGTCAGTTCTATCGAGAGAGAGAAGGCTCGGGTTAGTTTCTGAGGGCAGAGACTGCATCAAGGTATCTGTTGTGTTGTAGAGGTTGAAAGTGGCTTTGTGGTGAAAGCTGCAGATCCTGAGTAGCTAAGAAAAGTTATGTTGTACTCCAAAAGAAAAGGCTGACCTGTCTCCTCTGCTCCTCATCTCCCAGCTACCTCGTGCCGTCGCCTGCGGAGGATTTAGTTCACAGGGCGGTAATACGTGTGACAGCAGAGGAATCTGGGTCCTGTTTACAAAGCCGTCTGGAGTATTGTTGTGTGAATATTGGCTGCTTGTCAGGCCAAATAACCCTGAAACACTGCAGCGTCAGAAGGTCTCAGATCAGTATAATGATGACAAGGCCGTACATTTTCTTACACGTACAGAACACGTGCTATTTTTGCATTAGTTTCGGCATTTGAAAAGAAACAACACAGATGCTTTTCCTGTGCATGTGCACGTAGCATGCTGAAACAAATGAAAATCAAAATAAGAGTTTGCAGCCATGATGCTGTGTGAGGACCAAGGCCTTTGCACACTAGACACATTTTATTCTTGCGTTTACTTTGCACGTTATCAATATTTTTAAAAACTGTAACCAGTCAATTCCAACTTTCACATCATCTAGTAACAAAATAACTTGACAACGCCAACAAGCTGGTGTTTAGCAGGCATTGATTGTGACATTGATTGTGCTACATAGAAAGTTAGAAGACGTTTGTAGCACTGATTTGAGCTAACTTATCATACTCATGATGGACAGTTTAAAACAAAAAGGATCAAACTCGGACCAGAAATATCTTTACCCACAATGCAAGTCTATCATGGACAATATGGTCAGAGATCCGAGTGTGTTGTACTAATGTAGCCTCGAGCTGCTAATATATATTTCACATAAAGTCCCAAAAACCTGTGGAAAGACTTTGATGCATGGGTTATTTGGAGTAATCCATCAGAAGGGGAACCAGAATGTTTTACGAACAATAAAGACAATAAAGACATTTGGGTGAAAAAACCCTTTTGTAAGTAAAGTTTCATTAAATAGATATTTCAGTCTGGACCAAAGATCAACATGTATATGTCAAAGATCGAAAAGGACTATTAACACTCAATTAAATTAATTCCTGCTTCCTTTACAACAGCACCACAGCTCACTTCTGGAAACATTTATCATGATGAGGAATGCTGCAGTAAAAAAAGCACAGTGAACGTCTGAAAGGCCAAGAATCCATCTCCAAGTTCTTTATACTGAGTCGTCGTGTGCTGGGAGAGAAGCTTCATCTCTATCCAACTGCTTAACGAAAATCCCTCATCATTCCCTCCAAGGTCTTATCCTTCATTCCCACCAGGAAGACACACAAAGTCAGCCGAACTGATATGTAGATCTAGAGCTGTGATCTAAAACAAAGAAACTGTGTAGCATCAAGTGTGAAGACAGATGGAGGCTTAGAGGGAGATAAAGTGACAAGCTAAAGAGAGGAGCTTCATATTTCCAATACACATAGGGGATATTGACACATTGCTTTGCTTGGCCTAAGAACCATCCATACATACAAATGCAAACATCCATCCATCCATCCATCCATACAAACATACATACAAACATATTTATTTATTAATTTTGTCCGACAACATACTACTTTGAAAGTAATCATTATCTATGTGGCATCACCACATGGTGTGGTTTAAGGTCAAAGGTACCTTTCATTATATATGTATCCATAAAATATATATTTATATCTTAGAAACTTGATTATTAGATATTGGAGTATAATTAATTGGACTGTTTTGTTATTAACAGTATTCCCTATCGACTCTTCTAAAGGAATTTGTCTTAATTCAAATACACTGTAGCTCAGTGTCCCACTTCAACAGACCAGCTCTCCCATTAAACCTGAAAATCCTGAATAAACTTTATATTAACACATTGTATCATTTCACAAAGACATGAATATTATGAGTGAATATTTCTTACAGTTGTTGTCACAGGTCATTTGCCATAAAGAGGTCCACTTTTTCCAAACCCCACTCTTATAAAAGTGCAAATAGAACAAAATGGACAGAATGTGAATGAATGGACTGCTGTATAGTGCCTGTTATATATGAGAGGAGCTACTTCCATGAAGCGTATTCACTTCAAGTAGCTAATGATGAAGCCAGCACCTGTGAAGTTATGCCACTGTTAGCATAATCTATTCAGTGTGTTTGAGCCTTTGAAATCACTTGAAAGTGAGCAGTTATGAGCACATTCACGTGTCTCCGGGAGCAGAGCGGGATCAAAGCACAGAGTCGCAGAAAAACAGGTGGGTCTTAATGTTGTGTCTGTCACTTAATTAAATCCGTAGCAGATGTATTTTCAATTGGGTTTCAGAGAAAAGGCTGGGGGAAGCTTCCAGCTCAGGAACAACTTGTTATTACAGAGGATGATGGTGTTTTCGAAGGAGACAGATGGTGCAACAGTGACATCGACTACCTTTACATGGAAGACAATTTTCCTACAGGTTTTCTGAGTGCGACATTGTTTTGATTATGATTTTTACACGAGTTGCTGATAGAATATTCCATTCACTATCCCATTTACATGATACAGAGCATAATCTGATTATGATGTCAAAATACAGCGAGTAGTCCAATAGGATGCTATAATGTGATTAAGATGTCTACATGTCTACATAATGCTGCTCAGAACAGAATACTGAACATGTCTTAATTCGATTATGCTTATTCAGAGAATGACCCGATTTAGTTTACAGTCATCAGGGAATGCCGTTTACATCACAGTGTCTTCTTATGTGTGCAGTAATGCATTGCATTGCACATACATTATTTAGACTATCGTTGTAAACGTACAATATGTAACTTCGGCCACTAGGGGTGCGTCAATCAAAACAATAACAAAAGACCAAGTTTCGTGAAGTCGTGAAGCAGCGTGGGATCATGGGAGTTGTTGTCTTCACCACGAGTGCAGATGAAAATGTACCTGATGCAACTCAGGCACAAATCATGTTCACAGATGAGACAATGCGGTAACGTATTTTTCATGTGACGCAGACTAACTGACCGATACAGTCTGACGAGCAGTGTGTTTGGCGACCAAAATGAACCGTGAGTAAACCAATAAAATGTGGGATTTTCTGGGTGTGAACAATTCTAGATAATTTAAGTACACAATTCGACAAATTATATTAAGCATTGCTACATCTTCTATCTTTAATTTGGCATAACATAATACAAATAACTGTCCATATACACAAAGCCACTGAGGTGAAAGTGGTAAAAGGGGCTGGGAAAGTGCTGCCATCCATCTTTGCCATTTACTGGGGCTACTGAGGTAAGAGGAGCACATACAGTGTAGATGAGTGACTCATGTCTGTGCAGCACATTGTTAGGAGGTGTTGTGTTCAGCCACAAGACAATTTACACACTGCAATTGTCAAGGAGAGGTGGCAGAATACCATTTATAGACAATATGTGCTGTGGAATAGACAACATACACAATGACAATGGAGTTTCAGATGGTTGTGTTGGTCTGTTGAAATGTTTCAAATGTAAAGACGTCTGATGGCGCTGGCAAAGAAACAAACAAAGCTGTTTATACTAAATGAAGATGTCAAGAGCAGAACATGGCAGAAAAATAAGAATGAGGAATGTCACTATTTCCATTTATTAGACAAATTATATAATTAAATAATGCGTGTCTAACAGCTTCAGGGGCAAGTAGTATGCAATATCTCCTCCCCTGAATTACAATGGACACCACACCAGTCCATTAATCCACATTCTGTACATTAAGTTATATCAAGCGAAACAGGGAGTTCTCTTGTGCTCTTGCATAAGGGAACCAAAATAAACGTGTCGCATTTATTCAGCCTCTCCGCTCTGTGTCTCTGCATGTGTCTCTGAGGCCAACAGGTTCATTCTATATATTCAACTCGGCTTTCCCATTATGCACTTTAAAATGAAACATAAAACTACACAATACAGTCTCGCCTCTGTAGATGCTGGGTTTACAATGATTACATGGCCTGAATAAGGTTGCGAAGCTGTACCTTAGACTGCTGCTATGAAAAATCGACCCCTTTACGAGGAATAGAACTTTCTTCAATGTGCGTGAATCTTAAAATCCAGGTCTGACACGTAACATGCAGCTCAAAGCAGGTTAATCTTCCTCCCTGAGCAGCGTGTTTATACTGGCTGTGCGATACATTATCTGTCTGAAATGATTCATGTGCTGGAGCTTCGTCTGTAAAAACATTTGTTTAATAGTTTCAGTTCAGGGTTTATTTTTCCTATTTTGTAGCTGAAGCTCAAAGTTAAACTCTTAATTGTTACTCTTCACATTCTGTCTTCCATCTACCCGTCAAACGCTGCGAAACACAGTTGGGCACTAGTCTGTGCTCAGAGGCCCGTCCAGAATAAGCACACGCTGATATCGACTCCCACTACCTCCTCTATTAAGCTCCAGATACGCAGACATATCTGGAGACTTTTGCACATACCAGCATGACTCTGAACCATAAATCTACTTTCTACTGTAATATCATGTCAATCATCTGCAGGGTCATTAGGAAATAGAGGGATTAGACATGTGAAGGCAAATTTAAAGTCCTTCGAGATGCTCTGATTGGACTTGATGTGCTCAGAGGTTTAACTTGTGCAGATAGAAGAATAACAATTTTTTATAGGAGCAGAAGCTGATCACCTTCATTACTAATTGAAAGCAAAGGAAATCCTCGGCCTTTGTTCAGGGTTACGATCACAGTTGATGAAATGTATCGATGCAAAAACTGAGTCATGTCAAATAAAAGACTTGAAGTCATTACAACGTTCATTACAGTCTGTTGGATGAAGAGGTAACATGTTGCAGCTCGATGACAACGCCTACATCCATCCAAACTACAGTTTCACAATAAATCAAGCATATGTTTACACTTCTCAGTGACCACCGCCATATCAACACTTACCGACACATAACGACCTGATGCTGTGAAGAAAGATTGTATCGTTCTTAAATTGGTCAAATCTTTCTTCATAGCAGGTCCGCAGCAGATTCATTCAGCCCCTCCTGACTCCTCTCTCTCGCTCTACCGCTCTCTCTCTCTCTCGTTCACCCGGTGATTGCATTTAGAGTGGGGAAGTGAGATCCGATCCCACTTGTGATCTAAAGCCTCTCCTTGTCAGGCAAACAGAAACGTAACATTAGGAAATTGTGTTCGACAATATTGTTTCTGTTGTAATCTCTTCAGAGCCAAAGTTTAGAACAGACGCGGAGCTGTGGAATAAATCTGTTTCATATTATGCAATTAAACAATTTGCATCTGTGGGCTCATTATTAACTGCTTGAAGTGAATAAGCAGCATGAAATACTGCTATTCACCTTATGTTCATTAAGTTATATCAAGAAAACCTTAAAAAAGGAAACTAAAGATGATTCATTATATTCATTCAGTCTTTCAGCTCAGTGTGAGTCTAAAAGGTTCTTTCTCTCCTCGAGAAGAGGCTTCATTATATCTTTTTATATAACATTACAAATGTGCGTGTCCGTGTCAAAATACGGGCATTATCGCTGAGATGCTTCAAGTACTCTCACACTACTAAAGACCCAATCATGTGCATGTGAATCAGGTCTTTGGTATTTCCAAAAGAATTAAGTCCAATAACTCAATTTATTATTTAATTGGTTGCAGTTTGGCCTCAGTTAGCTGTAATGTTGCGCTGGTATTCAGCTTCTTCTCAGACGTTCCTCTTTCAACAAAAACACACAGACACTCACACAACTCATGTCTGTTTTCCACAACAGAACATGTGATTTTTTAATTTTTTTGATAATCACTCAGATTCCATGTTTGGAGTGATGGTGATAGCGAAAAGCTTTCACTGCATTGACGTAATGTATTTTTGCCAGAACATTTTCAGTGTTGTGTGGTGCAGGCTTGTGAAGAAAGAGTCTGTTTGTAAATGTCAAGCTCAGGCAAAAAAAACAACGTAACTGCCACAAATGTAATGTAGAAGAACCAGTTATAATGACAAGCTCTCACTGTCCACATGAAAATCGATGTGGTTAAATGTTTAATGGACGTCTCACTTACAAAAATCTAAAGTGGTTTCTGGTAAAGAGGAGAAAAAATGCATGTAATTAATGTAATCAATGTCATTTTTTACACTTTTAATCCAGTAAATATTGTAATTTTTCATCCGGAGATATTTCTATTTCCTTTTTTTTTTCCATTTTCCATTTTCCGCATATAACTCCTCAGGGAAAAAATGTGAAAGATCTCTGGACAGCGCCTGTCAACAAGCAGCTAAAGTGAGCGACGAGCCAGGGTTTCCAAGTCTGTGTGACGTAATGGCCAAGAAAGTCAAACCCAAAAACCAGCCAAACACCAGAACTTAAAATAGGCCTCTGCCATATTATTATTATTGCAGCATTACAACAGGTTTAATGTTTGGCGTCTAGGCTCCAACTTAATCACTCCCCCATATGATTACACAGGAACAATGGGAGTGATGAGCAAATACTTGCAACCCCCCTGTTGGAGCCTGCAGGTGGATGCTGGGGTGGTGGAGGGGCTGAAGCAACTGGTAGCAATACTGCAGCAGCAGTGCTCAATCCGTCTGATTGAGATGGTGAGCTTCCCTACCTCCTCTAAAATCCTATTTTAATAATGATCATAGCAATATCCTGTCATGTGTGGTGTGCAACTGTTTCTCTTACAAGTTTTGTCCTTTTGCTTCCTCTGACAGTGTTTTCCTTCCACAGTGTCAAGTTGTCCCTCACCACACGGGGCCTGTGAAATGTGAGATTCCTGTCACACGTCTGGATCAAACTCCACTAAACCCCTCTCACATGCAGAAATGAAAAAAGACTGTGGAAGATGTTTGCACAGATGATAGAAAATGAACTTGACAGAAACATTGAAAACAGATTCTGCTTATCGTTCCGAACTCCTGATTAATGTTCTGTGTGAGAAATAAAAGTGTGCCCACACATTTTCGGAGTAAAATCAACTGTTTTAGTGTGTGTGAAGAAAGTGTAGAGACGCAGTGTGAACGAGGAATGCACGTGGCTCAGGAGTGGATAAGCTCCACTGTTTAACCGCAGAAAAAACTGTGCCAAGCCTGCTTGCGTGGTGCTAATAGGATATTTATCCAAGGAAGCAGATGTGCTGCTTGGTAAGGAAAGATTGGTACTTGTGAAATATGCATATTGCACAGTGTTTTCAGCCTTACATGAAATCATCATTTTACAGGCATTAAGAAACGCTTCCGTGCCTTTCATCCTCTCTGCAATGACTCCGTCTTATTGAAAGTTTCCAGCAGCGTAGACGCAAACAGTGAGTTTGACGTCATGTTTTGCGACAGACTGACACGCATGTCAGCATCAGTAAAATGAATTAATAAGGTCAGAGGTTGATTGTAAGAGTGGTTGTTCCGGACAATTCAAAACAGGAATGATTTTGTTCACAACATAAAATAGTTGATAACAATTAACGTAAGGCCACCCTACTTGACATTTTAAGTGGTAAATAAACATTTAATAAATAGTGTATGATGTAAGCATTTATAAATGTTAATATATGTGACAACACTGTTGTAACTGTTGTCAGTGGAGAAGCAGAGACAGAGATTTTCTCTCTTCGACAACATGACTGTGTCAAGCAAGAAAAATCTGGTCCTCCCAACTAAACATGGAGCTCACGTTACAAAGACTGTGTTACCCAAACAGCAGGCAATATAAATGTGTGTGTAGAACACCCTCCTAACCTCTGACTATGATAAATGAAGTCCATAGAGTCAGCTACAAACATCCCCCCCAGGAATCACCAGAAGCAAAAAAAAGTCAACATGGAGGAGGGCGGACAGCCCAGCAGCTCCACTGAACAGGAGTGGAGGCCGAGCGCCTGCTGAGGGAACCTTCAGGACCCTGCAGCAGCCTGGGGTAGGGTGGACATCTAGGGGCCGTATGGGGGGGTAGGGGCAAGAGAGGAAGGAGGGCCAGTCCAATGGGTTGGTCCAAATCCGGGTCAGTCGGTTCAAGGCTCTCCATGGAAAACATACTACAGCTTGATATCTACATGTATGACAGACATCGTGTTTGTCCCTGACGACAAGGACATGGAACGACCCACACCCGTGCTCTAACTGAAGCCCCATGACAGTCATTCTGAAAGCTTGCACACATTCTGGTTTGGCAGACTGGTCAGCTGGGTGTAGTCAGTCCCAGGTGGACGGTGCCTACGATTACTCAGGAGAGGCAGCCAGTACCAAGGTTGGCCTTGCCAGTAACACACCGTATGTCTGTGGTAAAGGAGCGCAGCTGAAATATGTCTCAAAGGCCTAGTCTGTGTGTGTGTGTGTGTGTGTGTGTGTGTGTGTGTGTGTGTGTGTACATGCTTATCTGGAGATTATGTAATTAGCATTCATAAGTAAACCAAACCAAAGCGATCATCAATATCTTTGCTGATCACTTTTTATTGTCAATCAAATAGTTCAGTGATCAACTACTACAGTATTTTTACCTCTATTGTTCAGTAATCTCCTACATCATTATTTCACATGTACAATAGAAAGTATTTATTAACCTCAAATAAAGTTGTTATTCTCAAGGTTCCTGCTGCTGGTTAAATATAAACACAGACAAATAAAGATCATCATCCTCTTGTTTAATAATTCTTAACAAAATATTCTCCAGTATATCACTGACTTCTTCCCTGCAGAAACACCATCACACATTTGTCTTTGATTAAATCTCAGAAAAGATTTAAATCTCTTTCCTCCAGAAGCATTGCTCACCAAGCAGATTTATTTCACCTGACGAAAGCCAGCGTTTAAGATCTGCAATTCAGTGCAATCTCACTGATCGTATCCGACTGGGAGTCAAATATTTTCATCATTTACTGTCAATTTATTTTGCATTTATTCAGAAACTGTGGTCTCAGTCTGGAGCTGATTATCTGCATGGCCATGGAGCCAAAGATTAATTTGAAAAACTCACCAGCCACAACTTTTCCCAGAGTAAACACCCACTGGATTTTTGTCTGTGTGGTGAACCCTTGTTCTTTATGAGCAGATTGAAGTGAACACACACAATTTTTCTGGTTTTCCTATGTTGTTTTGTTGCTGTAATAACTTACATGACGTAAAAGCACAATTAATCAAATAAAAAAAGTGGAATTAGGTGGTAGCAAAGAGGACGGATTACGTTTTTATTCTATTTCATTGTTTTATTTGTAAAAAATGGTTTTGGTGTGCATCCCTGAAACTAGGGCTGACATTTGTAGCCATATCGTCCAGTCTTACCTCAAACTTTCAAATTGTACACAGAGTAGAATGAATTAAACTAGAGCTAAAAGTTCCATCCACCCAACCCAACCCAACCAACCAATCCTCCATCCTTCCATCCTTCCATCCTTCCATCCTTCCATCCTTCCATCCACCAAGCAAGCAAGCAAGCAACCTGGTTGGCATTGAATGTGAGTTACGCAGCTGGCTGCTCATCTGTGTTATGCAGCGAGTGGAGCGACGGCCCCCGAGGCACGGCTCTGATCTGCCATCTCTCTCTCTCTTTTACCTGCCGTTAAAAGACATCATTACAGTGTACGTACGACACCTGAGCAACAGACATTACACCGTCACCCAGTAACTTTACCGCAAGGACACAGGAGGAAACACTTTCTTGTGTCTTTGTGTTACAGAATGCTGCCGCTGGTGCTGGAGGTGGAAAGCAATAAACAATGAGACAGACATGATCCCAAAACATGAAGTCTGTCCTGAAAAGTCTGCCAGAGAAATTCTGGAGGGAGGCAGAACAAGGACATGAGTAATTTTCCAGGGGAAATAATAAAAAATATATACACAGATACAAAAGTGATTAAGTCTGCACCACTGGGAAAATGCTGAGCTGAGTGATCACATTCACCAGCAAGACAGCTGCCTCCTGAAATATATCAGCGGAAAAGATATTTTATTCCCAACCATGTTTAAGGCTTCGGCTAATTTACATATTAACTCAGCTCCTCTCGGGTCAAGGTAGTCAACTTTTAACTTTTAACGTTGGATTGATCTCAGGGGGGAAAAAAATCACATTACTATTAATAACAGCAGAATTATGGTAACTAATGGTAATAGAGCCTGTCAGTTTTCCCAAAAATCAAGTTCCAACGAATTTGACAGGACACAAATGATTCAGTCAGACGAGGTTTAACATGGTGGTGCCTCCTCCACTGCTGCTGCCAACAGGTGAGCTCACACAATTTGCTTTAAGGCAGTAGCATGGTACAAAGACGCCAAACAGCGTCACCTTTGATCGTTACTTTGCTGCCTACGGTGTAGAACCTCAAACACTTCCACATGCCGCCTCTCACATGCTCTGGTGTCGTGATAGTAACATATTTTTGACGTTAATGACCAAAGTAAACTTCTGCACCTTGTCTCTGCTCCGTTTATAAACTTATGGAAAACTGGCCCGTGTTGGGAGACTTTGACCAATCACAGGGCAGTTCAGAGAGAAGCACGCTCCTATTGGCTGTTCCACTACGCAGCTGCCCGTGCACATCCCTTCGGCGGAAAGCCTGAATCAATTGCAGCAAATCCAACCAGAAACGTCACTGTTCATTTTAAACAACTTAAAAAAAGGAATTGTTGAAAAAAAAAGTCGGACGATAAACGCAATAAAAGGTTTGTGAGTTGTCGTGCGCGTAGGAAGCCTCTGGTGGTCGGGGCTCAGGGACAGATAGCCTCCATCCAAAATGTGTCTATTTAATGTTCTGCGAATGAGACTCAACAATCTACTCTTTTTTGGTCTGGAAACGGATCCACCCCGAGGTTACACTGAATCATTCCAGTTAAGATGATAGTGTGCGCTGTCAGTAACGCAGTTCAAGCTCTGCTGATTAAGTGCAGATCTGTTTTTCTAAGATTCGTGGAAATGTCTAGGGAGGTGCAATATAAAGATGGATGTTTACTTTATGAGGGATCATTAAAGCTGCACATACACACACCTGCACAGATGCATTAAAACAGACACAAGCACACATAACATTAGGCTCAGTAATCATTACCAGAATCACTGTTTTTTTGAAACCAGAAACCAGAAACCTCTTTAATTTCTATCTAAGTCAGAAAAAGTCAAAGTCAAATCAAAACTAAACTGAAATGTTAGGGTGTAATTCATCTGGTGTTTGCTATTGAGGGACGAAGACGGGGCAGCAAACTGAAAAGGCAATAAGGGAAGGCTCAGAATAACAGGGTGGGATTGCATGTTTTAAATTCTTTCGAGATAACAAAAGCAAGGTAGAAATTATGGCACGAGAAAACGAGCACTCTATCTGAAAGACTCACGGCAGAGAACCATTTTTGGCCACGCTCCCCTCTGTGCCATTTTAGAAGATGAAACTTGGCGTCTGGCAGAGATGTAAGAGGAGGAGAGGCGGGAGAGAGCAGAGTGTCTGAAACAGCGATGTTAATCCCTCCAGCGTTTCTACTGTAAAACATCCAGCTGCAGCTCAAGGTAAACGAGGAGCCAGAAACAGAGCTGCCCTCTTAAAATGACTGCAATGCATTAATTCAATCTTTATAGTATGAAAGGACCCCAATCAAAGAACAAGCACCGACTACTAAGACGGCACTTTTTGAAACACAACACATACTTTATAATGTACAAGCATCTTGCACTGCAGCAAAGACAAACATTATTGACTTTGTATAATGGAATCAGACTGACTTCATTTGAAAATACGGCCTTTTCAAACCATATATTAAAAAGAATCACTCTGCATTATACATTTTAGCTCCTATGTTCTTCTGCTGTGTACTTTATGTATATTATTCCACTATATAACTATAATTTAACTATTCTGCCATAAAGGTAGCATTTTATAATACAGCCTGTAATTTACAGTGTAATTTCATTGTATGAATCAGGTGAAATCATACATTAATTCACCTTCTGTCTTTGGTGAGGTTGATTAAAGGTGGACGCAGCAACCAGGTCCCAATCCCAGTTCACATTGTGTGAGAAACAAACAACCTTTCCCTCTCACATTCAATTGAATCACTAACTGTGGCAGAGAGCTGGAAAACAACCCACAGGCAGAACACCATGATCCACACAGAGAGGCAGAGGTTACACAGTGTTCAGAACTCACCCACCGTGCATTTTTTAAAAGACAAATACCCCTTCATCAGTGGTAGAGCCCACCTTAATCAAATAAAAATAAAAAACTCCCCTATCAGTAGTTGGTCGGATGCTACAATCTTTATCATGTGACGAGAGGAGAGCGAACAACATCAAGACGGAGGATTTGATGTCGAAGCAAAAGACAAAATGCGCCTACTGGCCAACATTTTGGATTTAACCTGAATGCAAGGAGGGGACCTGAAAAACCTAATCCGGAAAACGCCTGATGAAGGTGTCACAGCGGCTGGTCGTGAGACTTCAGCACGTGCACCACCAGGAGTGAAGAGTAACACGAAGAGATGAAAGTGAACGCTGTGCAGATACTCTGAGCTGACAAATGTCGTCTCTTGTAAAATGTTCCAGGTTTCCTCACAACTTCACAACCTGATGGGAAAATGTACCCAACCCAGACTCCCAATTGGTATTTATAGAATGTGAGCATTTCTTTATTATTCTTTTGATCAAATGGAAGTGAATGATTTAGTTAAGTGTAAAACACATTTGCTGGTGCAATTTAGAAGTATTAATATATATATATATATATATATACATGATTTCTATGGGGAGAACTGCCCTTTCCTCGCTTCTCGGTTAAAACTGCTGCCTTCTGAATATGACTCAGAGAGAAGACAGGGAGGGAGGGAGGTCTGATTATAATACTGTTTTCTTCTGTCACTAGAACTGACTGCGGTAAGAGCCGCTGACTGATCCAGCCACTGTGGCTCCCAAAGCCTCAGAGGGGACAGGCCGACCCACTTGCTCCTCCTGTGTCTGACGTTTGGGAAAGGAAATAGAAACGAAGCGAGCTATCCCCCAGCTCCTTATAGGCTCGTCACGCCTGACACGACACGTCAAGTGCACATGAACGCCCGGCAGACCGTGAGAAAGCATATTAGAGGGGAGAAGAGGAAGCCCTGTGTGAAACAGCAGAAACTATATTGAGACATATTTTCTGGAAAAACAAGCAGTGATAAGTGAAATCTCGTTTGGCGATCAGAACGTGCAGGTGATCCAAATCTGGCCTTGACATGTGAAAGGTGAATTAATGTGAACATGGGAACATTTAAAGCCAGATGGAGTCACAGTGATGCTAATAAGCACGCTCTTGTGGATCCAAGTAAGCTTGTTATAATTTATATTCCCACATGACATGCCTCTGCTGGCCCTAAACACTCACCCCATTCATATGACACAGTCTGATCAGCTCTGGTTGGCAAGGAGCTCAAAATAAACACTTTTTCCTCCTCAAAAACCACAGAAAGTGAATAGAAACAGAGCCTGAGAATCATTCATCCTTTTTATTGTGCTGATAACGGTCTCCACGGTTGTTTTTCTATGAAAAAGTCAAGAAGGCACATCTGGATTAACCAGCCTCAGTGAAGCATCGCCTTGAAATCTTTTTTGAAGGGAAATGTCAAAATAACCTGCATTGTTTGCTCCACAATGAACACTGTAACCAAACAGCACATGATATTCTGTAAATGGAAGCCCACTGAGCGCAATGAGAACTGTTGCAGAGCTCGGGTCCTGCCAAGTGTTGTCATGCTGCAGTGTAAATGAAGATAAATCCAATTCCCTCAAGTGTGTTTCAGGAGAATATGACAGCTGGACTGGTGCTGTTTTTCACAGAGGGACGTAAAAGCCCCTTTGCATGAGAGAGAGAGAGAGAGAGAGAGAGAGAGAGAGAGAGAGAGAGAGAGAGAGAGAGAGAGAGAGAGAGAGAGAGAGAGAGAGAGAGAAAGGAGAGATTGCATTTACACAGGCACAAATCAAACTGCAACAGGCTCTGTCTAAATACTGAAGCAAAGAGTCAAACCTGAGGTGAGCAGCAGCTCGTTTATTTCACACGCTGTTGGAAAATCCATTCAAGAAGAAGAGAAATAAGTGATAAGAGGCAGAGGAGGGAAAGTTGAAGTGTGGTTGTTAAAGCACCTCATCGAGGTAAAAGTCCCTAATTGATGTAAAAGCCACTTATTCCACTCACCTATCAGAATGACGATGGAGAGACACATTTGTTGCTTTCTTATATAATCCATGGCTCCTCAGAGAGTCCGCGTGGGGTTTGGCACCTTCAGGTCCTCATGGACACGTTGAAGAGAAACGCAGCACAACTCCAGACGCAGGGGACACACGCACCAAACACTCCAATGCACACACACAGAAAGAGAGAGGCGCGCTCCTCCGGACAGTTGTTTCTCCAAGTTGCGCACTGTTACTCATTCCAGCGATGATGCTGATGCTGCTGCAGCTCCCGGTGACGACACTCCCCTCCACTCCCCCCTCCTCCCTCCTCCCTCACTCTGAATTAGTCACCAGTCAGAAACAGCTCTTCTTCTTTTTCTTTTTTCTTTTTACAGGCTTCACTCCGCCTGCTGTTTTATGTTTTTAATTCTCAGACATGCACTGAAGTCCGGACATTATCCAGACTTTTTTCCCCCAGAGGTTCTTTATGTGAGAACGCAAGTGTTTGAGTGTCAGTTGCTCCAGACATTTTCTGGAACTTTTCCAGCCAGCACCCCTTGTTAAATGTCTGGAAAATGCCCCTGAGTGAGCCCATGTAAGAATAAAGCAGGAAAATGTCCAGAAAATGTCCCTGAGTGAGCCCATGTGAGAAAAAAGCAGGATAATGTCCGGAAAATGCCCCTGAGTGAGCCAATGTAAGAATAAAGCAGGAAAATGTCCAGAAAATGCCCCTGAGTGAGCCCATGTGAGAAAAAAGCAGGATAATGTCCGGAAAATGTCCCAGAGAGAGCCCATGTAAGAATAAAGCAGGAAAGTGTACGAAAAACCTATGTTTTGATGACATTTATAGCATGCAACAGAATATATCTCTCAGGATGATAACAACGTTACTAACACGTAGAAGACACTGACGGAGAGGTCGATTTGAAGAAATAAAAAAAAGATTGGAGAGCTTTTGGTGATGAGGCTCGACTCCAGTGACAAGTGATTTCCACAGCGGATTTAATGCTTTATGTTCTGGCATCTGTCACTTATTCGGATTTTGTCCTGTTGCGAAGGTGTCTGACCCAAACAATCTACTGTTGCGTTCACGTCTGAAAAAGGATTTCAAATTATCTGTGTTTTTCAACATATTTTTCAGGGCCTGATCATGCTCGAAAATCCTCAAAGCCTTTTGGTGCCATGTGCAAGACCCAACAGGAAATCTGTCATTTTGATGTGGCGAGGTGCCTCGTTAGCGCCCCCTATACATTTTATCAAAATAGCTCTCAGTGTACACTTCCCCTAGATTCATGAATTTGGGAGGCAGATATATTATCCCTATTAAATCCAACAGGAAGCCCACATTTTAGATTTTGGGTGAAATTTCTATGCAGTTATAGGGTCTGTTCTCTAAGAAACTTCCAGCAGAGGGCAGTGTTCCTGGAGAGACCAACGGTCATTTCATGGTGACAGAAGATCTTGTTTTCAAGTAAAAGAAGCTATGATATAGATTTTGTGACATATGTCCTTTAATTCTATTTTAATGGTGCATTGAAAAGTAAAATAATTCTTACGGGGGCTCTTCAGGGTGATTGTGATATTGTAATCTTTTGTGTATAGGTTTGTAAAAAACACAATTACTATCAATGTCAAATGAATTGCCTCAAAGAATTGTGTGTGAGTATCTTCCCACCTGAAATGTACAATTTATAGACGTAGGATCAGATGATGTCCATATGCAGTAATCACCTGAGCAAAACTAGAAAAACAAAGCTTAATTGGTGCTGTTCTGGTCTGTAACTGAAGGAGTTTATTATGTATCCATTATGCTATATTTCTAAACTATACCTCGCCATCTTAATTATTTATCCAATCTGAATTGTTTTTAAACCTTCAATAATAATTTTATGAAGTCTAAACATATTGCAGTAATGATTTAATTAGTCAATGTTCGAATCTACAAGAAGCAGAACTGCAGATGTTACCACACTGCTTTTCTTAAACAGCTTAAGTACCTAAAGTTAAGGTCATTTAAAGTACAGAAAAAAATTAAACACTAAGTGTAATTGTCAGGGTTGATTTTGACATACTTTCTTCTGAAGGGTTTCAAAGTTTTTGGTCCATCTCTATAATTGACTGCGGAAGACGACACAAAACAAGCTGACAGGTTTCCAAAATACAATACATTTTTCTGCTGCTGTTAATAAGATAACATTTTATTTCATTCTCTTGTGTTTTTGTTGAGAACATTTCTCTCAATACGACTGCTGTTGATTGATGTATCTTTGTGTGCGTCAGACTTTGGTGCTTCAATCATACTTCCGACTTCTCTTAAGATTATCTTTATGTTCATCTGTGAACCTGTCAGTCAACGTCAGTTTGTAGAACATATTTCAAGGTCCAAAACTGCACGGTGCGTCACACTCCTGATGTACTAAGTGAGGAGTGGGAGGAAAATGGCTTCAGGATAAGAACATAGACCAATCAGAACATCTTCTTTCAATGGTTAAAAATGGCACTGATGTCACTGCGGTGATAAAAGCACCGAAGAACATTTCAGATTCTAAAGGGTTATCCTCTCAGATCTCAACACTGTCAAAGAAACATGAAACACCTAACCCCCCGGCTATCCAGCCAATCATGTGAACAACCCACCATGCTGGGGAGAAACAGTTGAATAGATAGATGTGAAACATAAGCCTGTAGTTTAGAAAAACTGCTTTCAGGCACTGATGTCCAGACAGTGAAACAATGCCGACTCTTTATACAACATCAAAAAAAAATTATAACGTTGCCACAAACTGTAATTAAATATACAGACAAGGGAAAAAACTAGTCTAGAAGTTTTCAAATATAAAATGATGGATATATCTGTGAGAGGGGATAAAGGAAAGCTCCCTGACTGGTGTGGTTTTCAGGTTATCAGAGCTCAATCAGTATAAAGCTCTGATTGTGACTGATTCTTATTCTCCAGAGACGTCTCTATCAAACCGACTGTTAAAGCTTCAGTCAGAGCTGACCAAAGAATAACCCCAGACGTCTGCTGTTCTAAAGGAGAGCTCCTCGTGTTCGCAGTATAGAAGACAGTCGTAATTGCCTCCCAGCACCCAGCGTCTCCATACGTTTTATTAGATCTTTGAATCTACATCCAACGTAAACACAGCGCTGGACCTCTTCTCATGCTTCCAGCTTCACTGCTTTCATACAGAAGTGAAGCCTAACAAGGTTTAAAATAAAAATCAAGTCGAACAAAACAAATAGGTGTCAGATTTGATCAAAGAGACGGTTTCTGCAGCTGCTTCTTCAAAAAGACTGAACGCAGAGCAACTCAGCTGAGATCAAGGTGGGATTTGACAGCTATTGCCGGTGAAGCTGCGTAAACAGCGCACAAGTTACAGTTAAACAAGTAAAAAGCACCATCAACCTTTTCTGGCAGAGAAAAGCCAAATACATTATAGAGGTTATCCTGTCTTTTTTTTGGTCTGATGTAAATGATGTAGAAACAACTGTTTTAAATCAGGCTAAAATTAGTACAGCATCTGTTATCATTACATTAGAGCAAGAGCGTTCATGATTATATATCTTTTCAGTGGATAACTTAACGTGGGACGTGTCTCAAAAGTGTAATTATTTTATTTAGATTTCTGCATCATTTAGTTAGTAGGCTTCATCAATCAAGAACCACTTGCAGCAGGAATTTTATTCCAGTGATTCAATGCACTCTATAGGGAAAATGTTATTAATATTTAGAAGATTTTTATGAATCCAAAGAGAAGCTGCAGATAAAGAATTTCATCAATGACAGAGTAGGAGCTCATTAGCTTTCAGGTCAGTAACTCAGGACACTCACCACAAGGTCGGTGGTTTGACCCCCGGCAAAATTGCCCCTGACTGTTGTACCAACAGTATATGAACGCTGTGTAATAAATAAATAAAATGCTGCCTATATACGCGCTGTAGAAATGTGTGTGTGAATATGTGACTTTTACTGTAATTGTTGTTTTCATTATCTACTACTCTGCCACTTGTTTTCTCATCTAAATGATTCTTCTGGTCTTTAAAAAGTTGATAAATATAATCCGCATTTCCCATTCTCTGACAACCCATAAAAATCATTTACACACATAAGACAAATCTTCGGATCATCTGAAAATGTGGATCTAGCGAATAAATAAAGTATCCTATTGTCGTTCAAGGACGGATCCAGCCATAGAACATGCTGTTCTTCATTGTGTAAAATCCACACATAAAAAAGGGCACAATCCCAGTAATAGAGAGCAAATAATAATAATAGACATATTACATTGACACCGAAGAGGGAAGCAAGTGGCTCTGTTTCCTGGTGTTGTCGAGGTTGAATATCATCAATAATAAAAACACTGTAGCAGAAGTATGAAAACATTCTCTTTACTCAAACAGAGCATCCGTGGAGATTCCCCACACACACAACAGTGAAACTCCCTTTTCTTTGGCACAACTCAAGGGAACAAAGAGAGGCCTGTCCTTTGAGATGAGCTGACACTAACCCATGAGATTTACAGGCAATGTCTCAGTCTTAAATACCCATGGAATACCCCCATGGTGCTGGAGACAACACAAACACTCACTAATAGTGCAAAGCGTTACACAATATTCACATACTGTTATCTCGTGTTCATTTATCATACATAAAGAACAATTATATAAAGACCTCATATAAGGATATTTTCACAATCTAATGCTTTCACACTGGCCAATATCAATACAGCGTGTGAGCAGTGCACGGAACCACACTTTGACTTTGTAAAAACAAAAAAACACCTTGTTGTTGAGGCTGAGGTTCGTGTTGTTTCTGTGGTAACCTTGGAAACAGACAAAACAGATTGCAGCACTTCCAGCGTGGCTGCACTGACATAGGATATCAGAATTAGTTCAAAAGTTAAAAACAACTGTATCCAGAATCGCAAGTTTCAGTTTCACGAATCTGCATTTCTCTCCGGGCCCAGTGGAGCAAAACTTAACAGAGCGCAACTCACTTTGTCTGTGAAAATGAATAACATGCACACGTGTAATCTGAACTGTCTGACTGCAGGTCACCGCTACATTTCTCTCTCTTCAGTTCAACTTCATCAGGGCCCAACAACAGTTTTCAGTTTTGGCTTGTGACGTGATAATAAAATAACTTTGTCTGTATGGCACTTATCTAAACAAGGTTGCAAAGTGCTTCACAAAAGAAAGTATTTTTTCTGGTTTGGATCTTCCTGATCCTGTCTCCTTATAGAAACTGTAATAGTAATAATCACTGGATCAATTTGACTTTGATTAATGTGAAAGCTGTTGTGACAAATACACAAACAATTATCTCCCGCTCTGCAGATTTCATAATTGAGCTCATTGTTTCTGGGCCACAACTGAAGCTTGCTGTTTTGACTCATTAACTGCTTTCATGTGTCATTTATTTGCTGAATAAGGCAGCTACTTATTCTAAAGGAGAAGATCCCATAAACTCACTGCATTCTATATACATCCAGCACCAGGGCAATATAGTGGCTAGCTGGTGAGTGCAGTTGAGAAGAATTGAAGCCAAATATTCTGGATACGAAACACTGCCAGCTTGTGCATTTGGAGCCAGAGTCTGTGGAGTAGCAATCTGGGATGGAGCGACTTTAGCGAGGTCCTGCTAGTACATATGCTCGGCCAACTTTGAGTGAATCAATCACCTCATGTTTTATCTTCAAATTATCAAAACAACTAGGACAGAAACCATCTTTGAGAAAATCTTATTTGAATTGTACTTGACTGTTAAGTTTGGTCCATGTCCCATCCACTAACTTGGATGGGGCAGGCTTTATGACCTGCCACCAGGTGGCAATCAAGGTGCTTTGTCTTCAAAGCTGTCATTTTGTTCATTGGTACGTTTGATGTCAGGCTGGACCTGTGTAAACGTTATTTGATTGGCTATCACCTGCGCTGGAATATTTGCTTAAATTCAATTTAATTGGCTGCCGGCAATGCAGCATGAAAAGTTGAGCTTCTACCAAACACAATGCAAGTAAACAAAGCAACAGAACCACAATGCAGTGCGGCGGTGTTTCCTGAGAAGCCTCCAACATGGTCATGTGAGTGCTCCGACCCAGTTCCTCATCTCTTAACGGATAAGATGCTTTGCGAATAACTGAATTTGTACCCGTCTTAACTGTGAAGGGAAATTCTTAGAAAACTTCATGATTCTGAGAGTTTTTTCAGAGTTTTATTAGATGGAGCAGCTTTTTGTATCAGGAAGCTTTACGACTACTGCCTCTGGAGTGTTTCTCTGGAGTCTCTTACTGCACTTCCCTAAACTACAGTCTTGTTTGGAGTCTTGAACCTTTTCATTAAGGAGAGCTTTGTGAGGTCTCACTCCAACATCTGTTTGTGGTCTTGATGCTCACCGTGAGGCCCATCTGGGGTCTTCTGCTCAGATCACTGAGATTACCTACTGCAGGCATTACAGGCTCTACCACCTCCAACATGCATCCTGTCCTACATTTCTTATTAATGTAACAGTGAGTGAGCTGAGGTCATCACGGGCTCAGGGACCTAGCAGCCATCTCTCTCTCACCATGTTCCCCTGACTTTTGTTTGAGTGCATATACCGTCTCTCAGGATGATCTCTAATCCAATAATGTAATTCAATTACAAGAACCTCATTACTTTGAAACTCCTGCAGAAGTCAAGCTTTGTGTCAGCTCATTGCGTGACATTTCCTCTTCCCTGAATGCGGCCTGGATTTTACGCAGCAGGATGGGTGATGGAGGATGAGATGGAGATATTAGAAAGTGGGCTTCTTCATTCATTCATTATTTGTGTTTGTTTCACTCATGGTAATTCACAACACAGAAAAAAATATAGAAGAAAAAGTGATTCACAATCTAAAAAACTTTAAGTAAAATCTTATTTCACTTGCCCCATTCTTGAAACATGGATTAACATCACTAATAGATGGGCTGTCATTTGCAGTTAAGGTCCATACTGTAAGTCGGGAAAATGAAGAATCAATGTGCGATATACAGCATAAATCCCCATAATGAACAAAACAATAACTTAACATATTCAAATTGTCATATGTTTTTTTACTTTACTCGTTAAGATCCAAATTATGTTTTTTTTACCCAGTCTGAGTTTACAGATGCATCCCATGACACTGTGTCTGTGTGTAGGTGTGAGCTGGAGAGAGAGACAGTCAGGAGGGACTGAATGAATGATATATATATATATATATATATATATATATTGCAACACAGACCACCTCTTTCGCCACCTCTTTCCTGTAAGATTCGTATGACAGCTTCACATCATAACAAATGCAGAAAGATATTGATTTTTTTAAATATTCCCTTTGAAATAATGTTGTTGAAGCTCATAATGATCCGTTTGTGACCTGACTCCGTGAGGAGATTTTCTCTTTTTTTCAAACATATTGTTCATGATAGTGTTTAAAAGTTGCCCTCACTTGTGGAAAAGCGAAAAAAATAAATCAACGTGAGACAAACTCCAACAACTTGTGTTTGTGTTTTCATTTGGGGCAAGTGTACACTGGCCTAGCGTGTGGTCTCAACATTTTCTGAGTAAAATCTGTTTAGCCCGAAGAGCAATGATGTGGCAGGTTTTTCTGGTTATTCCAAATAACTAAACGTTTGAACAAAATTTCTGGAAATGGTGCTTGACTTATCGGAAAGATCTGACCGTTTGTTTGCGTTCGATCACTCGCCAAAGAAACATAGAAACCCAGATTGAAACTGTCTCTTTCTGTTGACAGCCTTGGTTTCAAAACTCAGCCTGAAAAAAACCCTGTAGATATTTCATTGTCCGCTGTGTATTTTCATTTTATGTACCCTCCTTTTGAACGTATGTCAAAGTCCTGGGTCAACTGTATGTTTTGTGAGGCTGAACACTTGAAACCCACGGATTCATTCGACCACGTAAATATCTTGATCCTTTGAATGCAGCGCTGCAGCCACATCAACGTGCACTCAGGCTACATCTGGTTAATTTCATGTGGCATTAGGTGGAATATCAGTGCCAGACTTTTTACATTAATCCTGACCTGAACTGCGCAGAATTACTTTGCACTAGTGCAGATGATTGTGCAGATTGCTTTAAACATTTACTATTTATGAAGTTATTTCCATATTCAGCAACGTTTATGCAGCTGATGACTGAGCACAGCTGCCCCAGAAAGACGAAGAATCTGGGGAATGAGTCCTCATGTTGTATTATTGAGTTGACTTGAGCTGATTTATTCCCTCTGTGCATATTAAACTTATATATGTATATATATTTCATTTATACCTAATCCACGCAGTGATTTTTAACTTCTGTTTTAAAAAAATGTTCAGGGGCTGAAAGACCAGGGATGACTTTTAAAACTGCAGTAAATTCTTGATTTATTGACGTATGTGTTTCCCATTCACTTACCACAGGTTTTTTTCCTCCTTTAAAACAATTACAATAGACTTAACATCACTGTATCCATCACTTTTAACTTTGTTAGCTAACAGATAGATGCATTGACAGATGTTGTCATGCAGCGGTGAGCGTGTTGTTTACCCCCAGAGTCGGCAGGAAGCAACTCGCTCTTGATGTCTAATGTAATAAATGTGAAATACAAAGCTGTCTGGGTCTGTTAGGAAGAGTATCCTGCATTGCTAGGTGGTGTGTGTGTGTGTGTGTGTGTGTGTGTGTGTGGTTTCCTCTTATCTGGGGGCCATCGGGAAGTGTCTCCCAATTTACTGTGTCCCAGTCACTGTAAACAACTCTCCCCATGCCTCGTAAACTTGTGCTGTTAAACAAAGTCCTCCGCAGAGATTTGACATGACAGCTGATGAATCAAAACGTATCTTATGTATCATCGTCCTGTTACTCAACAAATGGGACCTGAACCATTGCTTCCATCTGTCTTTACTGGTTCTGTCTCATTGGTTCAAACTGTCTGACATGTTGACACACTTAAGACCAAGAAGATCACATTCCTTGCCAGTGCAGGTTTGCACAGGAACCTCATTTAAGGCAATAAATATCACATTTCCTGCTTGATTTTGTTCTCTTTGCTCAAGGCCAGTTGATTTAAACTCCTGTGGGGACATACAAGTCAGTGTGTGTGTGTGTGTGTGTGTGTGTGTGTGCGAGCGTGTGTGCGCGCATGTGTGTAATGGAGAGAAAGAGATTAAGGCAGATTTATTTTAACGAAACCAAACAAAAACAAAAATGTTACAATTCTCTGTACAATTGGTGTTCGTTTTGCTGCAGGAAATTTGGAAGCAGACATCAGATCTTGGCGTGAGAGGTAAAATCTCTGGCTGGATTTAATTTCCTCCCCTGTGGCAAAACACCAATGCCTGAAGAAAAAATCTTAAATAGTTGGAAGTGCCGTTGGAAGACCCTGATGCAGAACAAACAACGAGGTTATGCTCTGAACAAAAGCCAATAATCAGTTGAAGGACAACCTCCTTCAGAGGACGCAGTCCACACGGGCCATAAAGGTCTTGGCAGACCACATAGATCACTAAGGCCAAACCGCAATGACATGTTCTGGTCTTCATAGGATTTCCGAGACCTGTGTCACCAGCTTGACTTGTGCTGTCACCAAGGTTTTTCAACATATGAACCATTAGCTGTTAAGCATCAGACGTTTTAATTATCTCTTTGCACAATGAATCCTGGGATAGGTTGTCCAGAGAAGGATAAAAAAAAAAGGATGTTGGAGGAGCCTTCGAAATGGGACAGTCGCGTTTTACCATAGCCGGTCTTCAAAGGCAGCCTCCGATGGATGTGGCCCCTGAATTTGGACACAGGCATAGAGATAACAAAGAGAGGAAGGGTAAACTAATAGAGTAGCTTCATACACAGACAGAGGTGAGGTTTAAATCTTGTCATCTGATTCTCTGTAAGAAAAGAAATTAGCCAAAATCCCCAATGTTGAACTCCTATTTCTTTTTTTTAATGAGGCTGGAATGAACCACTGGGGCAGAAAATGGTTTGAGTGTGTGTTCCACTGTTTATCAATGGTCAACCCCAGGACCGCAATCACATCTCTGGCTGCCGGCTCTTCAATGCTGCTAATCAGGCTAACCACAACCGTCTGAGGAGGGAGAACTAGATTTTTGATAGCAGAAAGAGCAGCAATGGTCTTCTTCTTGTCTGCATGGTAATCAGTTAAGTCCTATCTCTACACTCTGTGTATTCGCAGAGCCAGATAGAGTCCCAGAGCTGGAAACATCTTATATCTCCATTTCTATTAGATGTGAAGGTCTTGGCACCGATGTGAGCTGCATAAAGTGAAATTCATTACTATGTGTATGTGAGTGGAATATACAACATTAAATTGCATGAGCACATTTATTACCTATATTTAGACCACAGGCCTGTCAAAACAAAATATTTTTTCCCAGCATAACGTCCTCTGCAGAAAACCCCATGATAACAGTGTAGTCACAGGGAGGATGTTGCTCACAGGAAATAACAGGTCATCTCTTCCCATCAGTTTGCTGTGGCTGCACCAAAACTAAAGACCAACGTTTTCTCATGCATTGTTTTTAATTACTGCTAATTTGACAGATTTGTTTCAGCTTTATCTATTAAATGTGCCATTTCAGAGCGTAACTTCAGATTAGCTGAGTTTATACAGTTTTCTCTGCTGTGAAAAATGATGGTTAAAATTTCATGATCCAATTTAGCATATTTCCAACCCAGTCGTAGGAATAAGAAATAAGAAAAAAAATGTGAGACAATGACTTACTGCTCTGTGTAAAGCTGTACAAAGCTACTTCTCAAAAATTTTAAACAAAGTATTTGATGAAAATTTAGGGAAATTCTTAATATCTATTTAAAAAAACAAAAACATTTCTCTTTGAAAACCAATGATTCCTTTCATGTGTGGACCTGATATCAGATGTGTACATTTGTAGGTGATCGGTCAAAAGGGAATTGAAGAATCTTTATTCTGATACCCTTTTAGCAACTCAGAAATATAATTACATTCTCATCAAAGCAAATCTTTTTGTTCGTCATAAAAGAAAATAATATAGAAGACAAACACGTCTGTCATGGTGGTTCCCTCTGACCTGTTTGGTCACTGTCAGGGCGAACATGCTGTTATCGAGTCATCGCTGACAAGCATCAGGGAGATTGTCAAGAGAAGCAGATGCAAAGTGTTGTGCTTTCCCAGAAAATGTGACAAATAATAATAACTATTATTATTATTTCTATGTTGAGGTAAGTGACAAGCCAGTGTGTAAAGCTTCATAAGAACTGGAAACATGAAGCGAATCTGGATGATTTGCAAGGTCAAGCCAGCATCTTTCACAGGAGAGACAATGTCATGCAGGCAAGCTGTGCAGCGGGCAAAGTGATGGCTGAGAAGCACAAACCTTATTCAGAAGGAGAATTTGTGAGGAAGTGCCTTGTTGCAGCTGCAGAGCTGCTAGAACCACACAGAATAAAATTTGACATTTCGGGCAAATGCCGCAAAACTCCTTCAGGCATTTAGCAAAAGGTTTGTGAACATAAAACGTAAACAAGCGGAGCTAAATACATTTGCAACCCTATTTAATGTCAAATCAGCTGATGTGCCAGGCACCCAACATGTAATCATTATGCCCCAAAGCAACAATCAACTCAAGGCAAAGCACAGCACCAATAAACTGTATATGTTTTTAGGTTTTATAGGTTTTTCCAGTTTTGAGGAGACATGCTCTGAAGTTCACGTCCCTCTTTGGAACAACGTGCTGCTGTGAGTGGTTCTGTACAAAACTGACTCTTGCAAAGAGTCGTGCTCAAGTTTGATTTCACCCAACCTGGAAAATCTGCCTTGGCAAAGAGTAGCAATTCCAGCCACTGCCTTGGACAAGCTACAGCGATATACTCTATGCATGCAGTAACACACTAAAGCCTTCAAGGGAGGTTTTAAAATGATATGAAAAAGCTTCTCCACCAGTCCTCCATTGACTAGATAAATAAGCACTTGTTGAGGATTCTGTGTACATAACGTGAGTATCTGATCTTAGCTCCTGCTTTCACATCTCTGCAGTCCTGAATCTGCTGTTTACCAGATGCTCGTGTCAATACTCTGCCTCATGGTCAATGGGAAACTCTCTGCTGTTCACAGTTGGCCTTTGACATAATTGCCATTAATTAGAAACTGGTTAAATAGGCTTGCTGACCTGTTCGGGCCTGTGCAATCTGCAACAAACAGCTCCATTAAAACATCAATGGGAAGCCATGCCAGCATTTCACTGCTTCATTAAACCCCACCTCCCCCCAACCACCCCAGTGTGGCTTTGACTGTGCAGTAAAAGCTAATGTACTTTTCTGACTCAGAGACATGAGACAAAATGCCTGAAAAACAAATGTATTAAAATAAAAGATTATAGAAGTATAGAAGCAGGGATTGTAGTGTGTAAAAATGAGTGTTCATGCCTACACAGGCACTAATACTCATTGGAGAGGCTGTAAAGCAAGTCAGTCGCTCCCAACATTTTCCAGATATTTTTTTCAACCAGGCCTGAAGTACAACGTCCAAGGGAGCACATGTGAGAATACATAGAAAAATGTCTGGAAAATTGAAACTGGACTGAGTGGGTTTGTTGATGACATTTCTAACATGCAACAGATGTAAAAAATAAAATAATAAAAAGCTAACAAAAGGCAAATGTTTCTGGATGAAACAAAGGTGCCATAAACATATCAGATGTAGACAAAGATGTGAAATTGGAAAGAAAACTAGATTCAAGAGCTTCTGGTGATCAGGGCTGTAAAATGTATACGTGCTTTCCGCAGTTAAATTTAAACATTATGGCCTCATGCATGCTCTGATCACACTTGACTGATTGTACTGACCCCAGAGATTGTATTGTTGTTGTTGAACATATCTGTCCCGTACAATCTCCTGCTGCATTCTTCGTTTCTTGCGTTTGAAAGGCAAACTCTAGAAATATATAGATATACTAGTCTTGTTTTCAAAGAAATTTCTCATAATATTTCTTTGGTAATTGCTCAAAGATGGCGGTATCTTTTTTTTGTCAGAAGAGTTGCCTTTTATATTTGGGATCACATGAAAGGGCTAAAATGCTTGAAAATGCTGGGGAACCAAAATATAATAAAACAAAAATCTTGAAGACAAGCTGCTGTGTTTAGTGTCAGTGTGTAATCACACGGAAAGAAAAAAAACATAAACACCATTAATATCCCAACCACTGTGTCATAAAAACATCTACGAGGGCTGCCTAATGTTTCCTCACAGGGGACACTGGTGATTTATTATGTTGCCTGAAACCTGTAGTCAGCCAATGTGTTTAAATGACTGAAAACAAACAGCCGAAAGGAGAAGCATGTTAACAATTAGGCCACTGTTGTTCAAACTAATACACAGTTCACGGCCACGGCTGCCAACTTCAGAGTTCAGCTCTGAGTGCAATTTGTTCCCCAAAGGGAGGTGGGGGGGGGGGGGGGGGGGGGGGGGGGGTTGTGGGGGGGGGGGGGGGTCTTGGGGCCTTCAAAAATAAATAAAACAATTGCGACACAAGAGGTGGACGTCCTGTACCAGACAGACTCAATTTGACTTATCACCTAACAAAAATGATTTGTGCAGTAACATTCGAAAATGTGGATTCAATTTTGATGGGTGATTAGTTTTGGAGCAATAATCTAATTATCCATCATCTACATCGTTAATGCTGACATTCACGCAGGACTCACAGGTTTGTGTTGCGATTAAGCCTTGGTCGTCATGACGAAATCAATCTTCAACTAGAGGAAGGAGGAAGCCAAGCGAGAAGTTAGTGAGAGGAGGCCTGTGTGGAGTGAGACTGGGAGATCTGTGCCAATTGCATGAGTCCCACACATCAGTTGAAAGCATCAGAGTTCTACTGTGAAGAACAATGTGTTGATGAAACACAAAGTTTAGCAAATAGCTTCATGAAATCACTCCTTACATTTGTTTGTAATCAACAGGTTCTCTGTGATCTTGCCGTAGACCAAATGAAGGTTTTCACCAGCTTGTCCTGCTCTTCCCGGTGTAATGTTACTTCTTTGAGCCACTTCTTTGTGTGTGTGTGTGTGTGTGTGTGTGTGTGTGTGTGTGTGTGTGTGTGTGTGATGCTTACAATTTTGGGCACATGTGGTCAGATTGTGTCACACAATACTGCATTTGTTCTGATGAGCTTAGTCTGCCTCTATTCATACTGATCAATGAATCCCCCCTGAAACCACGACATGTTCAGTCTGACCTATAAACCAAGTCATTCAGGACAGATGTGTGTTAACTGTTCATTTTAAGTGACCAGCTTTGAAGAGCAGACACTGGAAAGTGTGAGGTCCAAATTGTGTGAATATAGTTTTTGTCATCGCAATTTGTGTATAACTTCCTTAAGTTAAAGCTGATTTGACTTGAAGATATAAGAATCCCTACCTTCTTTTATCTGAATCTCATACCACGTGCTAACAAGCTATCATACTTTAAACTGGTCTGGTGGTTTTATGTAATCCCCAAGTCTGAATTTTGCAATTTATCCTATCTCCTGGAACATTGGACCATCCTTTATGAAAGAAAAGGGGAAAATGCACGTCCCACACTTCTATGCAACAGCAGCAACATTTAAAGCGACGCAACCTCATTGGTGCTCCTGATGTCACATCTGTCCATACCAGTGTGCAAGGTGGGACATCCTTTGTCCTTCACCCTCAACTAGAGTGAGGAATTACTACAGAAAGATAAAAAAGCATAATCCCAAGGGGAGTCACATGTGAGATAGCCCCTCCCAGGACGGACAGATATGGGATAGATGTCACGTGCAACAGAGCACATCTATAAAATAGCAATATTTAAAAAGCCTAACATAACATAAATGTCAGCAGAAATGGATTAATAAATCCAGAATATTAAACTAATTATAATGTAATAAATAGTAATTTTCAAATTGAAAATGCAAGAAATGTGTTTCTGCTTTGCATTTCCTGCTCTCCAACAGAAATATCCGCTAAGATAAAAGTCTATTCTGGTTAGGAAATAGCTGCAGTATGGAAGTGCTACAGCCACATTTACAACTGCCCACACATGTTACATCCACCAGTCAATCATCCCATAACACGCAGGACACAACCAGTCGTCAGGACTTCATTAAACTGAAAGACACCTTCCTGACTCCAGAGTAAAATGGTCAAATCCCACGACAAAACTTCAAAAAGCCAAAAGATGCAACTCGTGTTTCTCCATATGTAACTTTACCAGGCTTTCAACAACCGGAGCTCAATTCCCTCAGTCGTCTCATCCCTCTGGACTCAACGTTTACTGTATTTGCATATCCATGCAGAGGAAAACAAATCCCAGGAATTGTATAGTTTATATCCTGCACCTACAGTAGCTGGGTAATCTGACAGCTACACAAACATGCAGAATGGAGCATCGGAAAGCCTTGTCTCACTGTGCCAGCTTTATGACGTGGGGGGGGTTGTTGGTCCAGGAAACATCCAGCTCGTCTGACATGTCAACCTGCACCCTGAGGGACTTATTGAGAGAATATCTAGAGCTGTTCTTTCTACACGGACCTGACAGTAATGCTACAGCTGGTGTGCATTTCATTGTCTAATGTGTTCTGGAGGAATGATGGACAAGTGCAGTGATGAGCTCAGAATAGTTCTTCAGATCCATCGCTCTCCTCCAAGCTCGGAGTTTGGAGGTCAGGTTTTCTTTGTGTGGAGATAATTTATGATGTCTTCGCTTCCCCTCCTCGGGGAGAGCGATAGACATTCCTGCTGAGGAGAACTCAAGCCAAACATTTTGTTGGCACGTATAACTTTAAAACAACGTCAGCCATAATTTGTCACCCTATCAGTATCCTCCTCATAGTAACATGACCCAGTGATTGAATCTGCCGTGAGTCAAATTCTATGACCTGATATCAAGGAGCCCAGTCGACTTAAAGAGAACTTTAATGCATTAAGGGAAAATTGGCAGAAACAATAAAAGTTGAAGGACAACAGTAAGTAAAAAATATAAATTCATAACATCAAAGACAGCTATTTGTTGTGTTTTCATTTTGCCAGTGAATCCATTTTAGAGTTGTTGATATATTCTAATCTGGAGTAAACAACTTCCAGACCAATGTTGTCATGACTACATTTATTTTACTGTAGCTTTCCTTTTCCCGTGCAAGTATTTAAACAGTAACAGGTTGTTCTGTTTCTCAGGGCTCTGTGTTTCATCACATTTCATTTGAAATAAAATAAATGATGCGACATTAAAGTGCAGTTTCAGCTTTAATTTCAGTAGGTTTACATCGATATAAAAATAACTGCATGGGAAATAGAGCCCTTTTACCCACTTTTCATCACCCCCAACATGTCCATCTATTGCGTATGTATATGCATACGCAGTTCTGAAGCATGCATACCTTTCAAACTACATGTTTGAATCTGTTCTGGGAACTGTTAGTTAGCTGTTTCTGTCTGATGTGCAGAGCGTTTCTGTGAGACAGACCTGGGAAGCTGTGGAGTCTACAAGGTCAGAGTGATGTGATGCAGAAGTGTCATGGACATCTGCCCCTATGGAATGTAAACACAGCAGCACACACGCTGGCACGCAAACAGACACACACACACACACACACACACACACAGCAGAACGAATGTGCTGGTCCTGCCAGCTGGCTGTGAGTGAGTCAAAGCCGCAGGTAGATGACCACCTATGCTATCTCCCCTGTCCAGAACATTTGTATGCCTGAAGCACATCTGAGCCAGGCTGCTGGAGAGAGATCTCCAAAACTGAAAAACAAATCAACTTCTCTAATTCTATATTTCACAGATTCTCAAATTCACACAATGAATCACACACCATGTGAAAGTAAAATGTCTGGATGAGGGGATGAGGACGAGGGGAAGTTGGGGTGAAATTCCAGATTTCCCAGGTGACGCAACCACATTATCTGAATAGTGCACAGAGGTGTGTGTGTGTCATCAAGTCGTCAAGTAAAAATACAGGATGAGGTTTTGTCTTTCAGGATTAGGTCTTTGAAGGTAAACGTTTCCAATAGGGATTATAAAGATTTGCATTTGATAACAGAAGAGAGACAGCAAAATTCAGGAGGTGAGAGTGAGGTATCACAAGTAATAAAAGAGTCACTGAAATGGATGTTGACACTGATCCGTGAGGTATGCATTATTTCCCCCCACATACTCAAATCATTTTTTTTATTACAGGTATGAAACTATATGTGAGTTAACAATCCTCAGTGTCGACTGAGTTTTCAAGTTTCTGTAGTGGAGGCAGTGAGATGGAGAGTACTATGTTTTTGGTGGGTGCATCAGGAAAGGAAGCAACTTCACCACCTGGGGAATAACAATGCAGGAAATGAATGAATAACTAGGAAACAGGTACTGCCGTATATCTGTGATGTTAAATCCACAAGGTGCAGAATCATTCATCGAAAGGGCAGAGACAGCGATTCAAAAACACAGCATGGTTACTGAATTTAATAGAAGAAACTGGAAGATATCACTGAAAAACAGGGGGTGGAAATAAACAGAGCAGATGCTGGATGAAGATAAAATGTCTATTCAAACTTTGGTATAGATTTGATTTAAATGTTTTAGAATTAGAAATTATATATCAAATGTATCATTGCTTAATATGGACTTACAAACCAACTAGAACAGCAATAGTCCCCTTATGAAACCACATTTAAATCGTTTTTTTTAACCTTCACAAAATTGCTCACAAATAACAGTCCCCTAAAAAAGCTTGATTCTTTTCATCATGATCCATGAAGTGTTGGAAAAAATGTCAAAAACAAAATGGATTCTTTCGTGGCTCATGTCACATCCTACTCTCATCCACGTTTTCATGAAAATCTATGGGTGCTATCATTACTGCAACTGTAACATCCAGCAAACAGTTGACCCAACCACAGCAAACCATGAAGGGACTTCACCCAATGGATTGATCAATGGATTGCATCGTCCACATCTTCCATCATTGTTTACCGTTGCGTATATTAGTGGTAAATTGACATTTCTCATATTTAAAACTTTTCACCAGTAGGGGAACGTGTGTTCTTACATTACGGCTCATGTTGCCTACCATCACATTTCCTGTTGTCCCATCCACCCATGCAGGCCAGGCATTCTGGGAGATCCTTAGGTCTCCTGCTCTCCAGCCACCAATGTGCTGTTCATCGGCTGTCCCGTCCTCAGGCTGTCCACCTCCTGTTCTGCCTTTGTCCACTTGTGGTCTCCTGCTCTGCTGATCTCACCTCCAGACCCCCTCCATTCCCTGAAATGGTCAGACTTCCCACTCACCTGCTTGTCCTCTGCATACACACATCTGTTCCTGGTTTCCAATCAGTCCTGCACTGTTTAATCCAGCCCTCTGTCCCCAGTCTGTGTCAGATCGTCATCGTTTTTGTTTCTGGATATGTTCCCTCGTGTTCCTCGAATGAAGTATCCTTTTGTCTGGTTCTGCTTGTCTGCCTGGACCCTTTTTCCACTGGTCTTCCTGTGAGCCTGGTTCTCTTTATCAACAGCCTGCCTTTGTGTGTCCTTTCCGCTGTGTTTCTGGCATCAACTGTGTTTTTCTCTCTCAATAAAGCTTGTTTAATTGAGTTTTAATAGTCTGATGTGTGACCCCTGATCTATAGATAATCTGAAGTTTCTTGGGGATTGGAACAGATTAGATCAGAAACTGATTTGTGAACAGGTCATGAATATAGTTATTGAATGCGGCAACTACAATGACACAATTACAACTGGTGTGAAGGTCGCCTCTGAGTCAATGGTGTATTTTGGTTAGAGTCCAGACACAGACATGAGAACAAGTACAGAAACACATACACTGCCCCGGGGCGTCGCTGGGGCATTACAGGGATCCACTTAAATCTAAAGTATGATCATCCTGCACATCCTGCGAACACAATCAATATCTATCTGTGTTTTAAAGGCCTCGTGTGTGTTTGTGTTAGTGCACCACAACACACTGAGGGTGTTGAAGTTATAATGATTAAACAAAGTTCTTTTTCCAAGTCACTTTAGTATTGATGCTTTTAATGGATTTAAAAGCGTGTACACACACAAACACATATACACACACACACACACACACTGTGTCTGGTCTGATTAATTAGTGGGCACTGACTCATTCACTCTGACCTCTTGTATCAGACAATCATTGTCCTTATTGTAGGTTAATGGCTGTAATGGAAAAGCTTTATTGACTTTAACACCTTTACAATTTACGTAAATGTAAACGTTTTTAATAGGTGGTAAAGACAGGACAGGATTGTGGGTGTTTGGATGTTTGACTCATCATTTACGTATATCAGCAGTGCAGACGTGTTCTGATTAGAAATGTCCATCTGAGAGGATGTCGTCATTGATGTCGAGAGAAATCTGTTGTATTTTCTTTGTGTCCTTGGTAAAAACTCATTATGTTCTTTTACATAAACTGCAATGAAATTGAGTCGTACCAAACCAGCAGCTTTCATTCGCTACAGCTGTTTTTTATAATTAGTAATTTGATGGATCACTTTAAAAGGAGTGCGAGCAAATTAACCGAACACCCTGTCCACACAAGTGCGGATATTTTTCAACACACCTTTCCCTCTGCGTTTGGGCCTCTCGTCTACACGCAAACTGCGTTATCACTATAACAAAGAAGATGAAAATGTAGGGGCTTTAAGTACAGATTTTCAAAATATGAGCATTTGGAGAACGATAACATCACAACTTTCTTGGCACTTGCCCACTGTTGCTTTGTTTTATGAGTGTGCACCAGAAATGACAAGTTTCTCCATGTTTGCAGCTAAATTTAGCATCACTGAATCATATCGCCTCCATTCACAGGCGTCTGCCTCACTCAATGTTATTCAGACCACAGCATTCTTCTCTGGTATTTGACAGATCATTAATGTAGACTTTATCGCCACCTACTGGCCTGGCATGCTTGTTTGAGCGTTTGTAGTAGTTTTTGTGTTCTCGTCTAGATGGAGATAACGCATACAAAATTTAGGGGAAGATTTCCATTCAAAACAATACCTGCAGTAATGTGGACAATCGCCTATGCCCAAGCAGGCAGATTTCAACTGAAAAGAAATCTGATAACCTGAACGTATGCGAGCTGTCCAGCACCAAACAGCAGAGCAAAGTTCGCAACATAGCAGAACATTTACCAGCAAAGAGAGAGATATTATCCTGGGAGACCAAACTGAGCAAATTTTGCACTTTCATCATTCATCAGGGAACAAACGTGAAAAAAAAGGAATGTTTCTGTTTGATAAGATGCTAGGTGGTGAGCAAAGTGGATCGACTAGAAGAGTGCTTGGAGAATACCTCCGCTAAGGCTTACATCATATCTTGCCAGAATCCCAGGATTTCTGGATTATCCAGAACCGCTTGGGTTCTTTCTTGGGTTATGTTCCCAAAACCCTCACCAAACAATTTCATGGTAATCAGCCGAGTAGTTTTATGAAATCCTGCTGACTGACAGAAAGACAAAACACAATATTAACATATTAAAATCCCTTAAACTTTCTTTGGCAAGAATATTACAGTTTTTAACAGTTAATTAGATATTTGGCATTTGGCATGAATTCATATTCACTTTTAGTCATGTCTGTTTACCAGATAAATGTTCATCACTTTCAGTTTGGCTCTAAGCTGCTTTCCAAATAATATTTCCAAATAGCATTAAAATGTCAAGTAGCTCTACAAAGTCGAGTGTTTCTCCTTGGCAGAGTCAATCGAATTTCCTGTCAGTTCATCACTGCAAACATCACCTTTAACAGCACTTACTTAAACTGTGTACTGTCTCTAATCGTCATTTGGGTTTGTGTACCTGAACCCGGTAAATAAGAAACAGTTAAGTTACATAACCTCAAACAACAACCCAGATTGCTCCAATGCAATGCTTCTCTTTTTTTCCTCTCCTTCTCCATCTGTGGTGATTTCCTCTTCTTTGTGTTTCTTTCCCTAACACTACTCCAAACACACACACACATCGCTGACAGCGGAAGTGGAGGAATTCGCGATGGCCTCAAGCTAAAATAACTCATCTCTTTAAAAAACTGGAGCCTCTCATCACTGGACGGGGCCAGAAAGAATAATCTGGTGAATCTCATTCTCTCGCTTTCATGCTGGGACACAAGGGCCCTTCAGATTTGCACGTCTCAGCCCAGCTTGAGAGTCCCGACCCTCGTTAGCTGGGGTTTAAATATTTAATAATCCCCTGAACTACAGAGAAAGAGAGAGACAGTGTACAAGCAAGAACAAGATACGAGTGGGCAACCTGACGCAAACACGTAGTGGAAGCCCAGTTTGAACATGTGCCCAGCATTTGACGTAGGTTGAGGTTGTTCTTATGCATGAAACTGGTTTTATTGGGAAAATAAAGCATGTGTAAATGTAGACACGAGAATGTTTTCTGCCTGGTTAGTCTCATATTTCTTCACGATTAGCCCAGTGAGAGAGCGCTACTGGCGTTACAGAAGTAACACACACACACAAGAAATGAACATACCAGCTCCTCAGCATTTGCATTATTGTATTCAGCGTGTTCTTTTGTTTGTTTGGATGCATTTTATCAAATACAGTTAATTTACACATCACGCACACATAAACCTGCGTTAACACAGTAAAGGCGAATATGTAAACTGCATATGCCACACGTACTCCTTTCTAAAAGTTTAACATCAGCTGCCGATTGCATTTCTGGTCTTTGCATTCCGTCTCTTTTCGCCTTACTCTCTCTCTTCTGTTTTTTTTCAACCCGCCATAACACCGGCTGTGGCCTGAAGGAGGGCTTTGTTAGCCAGACATCGTGAGAGCATCATGTCCTCTCCCTAATATAATCAGTTTCAGTGAATACAGCGCCTAATGCATTAGGACCTGGTGACACTCATTTAGTCCACTTACATCCCAGCATGTCGGAGACTTGTGAGCGTTGGACCAGAGAGCTGGGAGAGTGACAGCTGTCTAAACAGCATCTCTTCCTGGTGTGGCAGGAGAATTACAATGAGGGTTTCCCATATGCAAGGGGTCTTGAGCATAAAAATCTTTCTGCATAAAGCCGTCAGAGTCTTTGAAGTAGACGGCTTATCTTGACTTGGGGCGCTCTCTCAATCTGCAGCTATCTGTCTGTTGATTTTTAATAAGTTTTAGTGCGTTGAGATCGATTTCATCAACGTTTTGTAATGTGAGAGGGAGAAGAGAATGAAGGGCTCTCTGACCACACTGAGGCTTATTTAGCTGCTTTTTTCATTTGATCTTAAAAGTTCTCTTAAATGTGAGACAGAGACAAGCAACAAATTTCCATTTTGCAGCTGGAACCATCACATATTTGGCATTTCCTACATGAACAACAAGTGTCCACAGTCAGGCTAGTAGCTCACAACAACATTGCTAACATTCTGCAATTTTTAAAGTTTACTTACATCGGCATGCTAGCGTGCTAACATTTGCGAATTAGCACTAAAGACAATGTGCAGATTTGGCTGATGGGAACTTAATTTTGAAGGTATGTAGCTAAGACATTATATAAAGATAGCCAACATCACAGCTCCCCAAAAGTGAAGTCAAAGTGTCTTGATCACCCTCTGGTGGCTGGCTGGAGTATAGGTCATAAACCCCGCCTCCTCCATGTTAGAAGACTGGACATAGCATTTTAGGACGTTCTTAGCACACTGCTATATGTCCAAGCACTCATTTTCTCGTAAGTTTGGTATTAATTTGTTATTTCAACTATAAAATACAGTAAAAATGCCATGAAACGCACAGACTCCGAATTAGGCTTACAGGGCAAGATGGCAGCATTCGTATCCTTTATATTTTGGCTTTATTTCTGGACAATGGGAGGAAGTGGAGACGTGTTTTCCATCTTTACAGACAGTCTATGGTATGGAGTCATAAACCAAAATATTCAACAGTGTGAATTTTTTGCACTGGTTATCACCAAAGTCAATCTGGGGCCATACGTCTGTAAAAGAAATCATGGCAATCCATCTTGTAGTTGTTGGAATAAGAGCAACTTTCCTTATAGCTACATTTAAAATATTTTCAAACCTCAATATCTTTAACATTATATTGTTTTTAAACCCCCATAAAGATAATTAAAGCTGAGAAATAATGGGCGGAAAAAAATGGTGGGATTGACGATTTGGTCGACGTAATCAACCTTTTGAATTACAAATACGCTGAGGGCAAATCATCATTTATTCATACTGAAAGTCAGCCCCTGTCACGACTTTTCTCTGATAACGAGGGTTTGATCTCAGCATGTTAACACAGCCCTTTAAAGACGCTCTCCATGCGATTCTGTAACTGCGGTGAAAGAACTCATTCGGGAATGTCATTCGGCTTGGAGGCTCACTTCATTTGACGTCAAAAACTAAACAAATGCAGTGAGAGAGCTACAAGCTGTCAGTTTAGAAAGCAACGCAGTGGCCAGAAATAATAGGCAAACTGACTCAGAAACATTTAATCTTTATAACCTTTCAGGAATCTTGGAAAAACAGCTTGAATTATTTTGATCGTCATTATCATTTTTTTTTGCATGTTCTTGGACATGGTTCCAACATCTGATACTGCAGTCACTTCAAGTGGCTTCAAAGTATAACTGGACAACTGATGAAGGGAAAAATGGACTTTAGATCTGGTTGGCATATCTGATGAGTCCTTTAATATGTTGAAGAGGGTGTTTTTTTTTGACTCAGCATGTTTGAGGACAAACTCCTCCAGAGCTACCCTGGTCTTTTAATCTTTAATGATTGAACTCCTCTCTCATACTAACTTTCAAATCTTGTTAAAGAAATTCATGAAGGGACACATCAATAACTCTTTCATCTTTGAAGACACTTTCATTTTTTGTTCATATTGATTATTATAAAGAGGTTATTATCATATTGTCATTGTTTTTTATAAATTTCATATTTGCCCTTATTGCACTATCATGCTGTCAAAAATCCATAGTGTCTTCAAGGACTTTGGGTGTGTGTTATACCTCCACCAGGGAGGTTATGTTTCCATTGCTGTCTGTTGGTTGGATTATGTGTTTTAAAAAAATTAAAAACGCTGCACCAGTATTATTGAATACTCTATGGAAGGCTGGGGTTTGGGCCAAGGACGAACCATCTAACTTTAAGAGCATATTTTATGATAGATCCCTTAACTTTCTTTAGTATTGAAGAGACCCTTATGAAAAATACGAGGCACATTTAGGAGAGTGATATCTATGAGGGTGCGCAAGTAGCTGCGCCTTGATTGAATCAAAGGGGGATGTTGGGATTTGGCCGAGGTATGGGTGACATTCTAGTAAATACAGTATTTTCTGTGCTGAGAGCAGGTGGAGCCCTGTAGAATGTGGAGAAAGTTCATACAGTGATGTAGGACTAAACAATGTGGTTGATATCAACATCACTGTGTCAATAAGGATCAAGATATCCCAATCTGGAAATGAACAGTGGTTTGAAGTTATTAGATCTCTCAATACCACTTGTGGTATTATTATTAGTGAAAGAAATGCCTTCAAAATGTTACTTATATATGTATACAGACTGCTAGTGTGTTTTATAATTCATCATAATATTATTTATTTTATCTGAATCTTCAAAGTAACTCATAATATGAGTAGAACGATAAAGTAGCATAAAACAGAAATACCCAATTAAAGTACAAGCACCTAAACATTACACATAAGTACAGTTATTGAGTAGATACTTTCCACCACCAGCAATAAATGCCATGGCTCATATTATACAATAAAAAACTATTAGCGCAGACCAGGATTTTCATGCATTTATGAGTACGACAAAGTGTGTAATGATAGAATTATACGAAGGTCCTTGAACAAATAAGCTTTTAACTGATGATGGCTTTGAAATCAATTTGTTACTCATGTATATATAAAAGGAATTAACTGCAAAGCGTCACATCTACCATCACAATGAAGGGGCCATTATTCAGCTGCCAATAAGTAAAGTTAAAGGAAGCGAATCAGAATAAACTAGTGCTGAACAGCAAATTGGATTTTCTGGCCCAAAGAATATTCGCCCTCAACAAGTACTAAAACAGCTGTGGCTTAATCCATAGTTATGTTTTTATCTTTAATCTCAGCCTCACTGTCCCAACCCAACTCGGCTGCAGGGAGAAAGGCCACTTTGTAAGTTGGAGCCGTCAGTGTTTTGGCTCCGTCCTTTTGAAAACTGGCACTGATCGACTTCTCCGACACCTGAGTTACTGAACCTCACCGTGTTGAAATCAATTCTCTCCTCAAATCAACGACGTGCAGGTCCCACAGGTCTCAGGCTGGGTTCTGCTTGTTCCTCCTCGTCTCTTCCCAGCTCTGCCACTGTTGGCCAGTTGGAGCAGATATTTCTACACATCGCGCTCACACAGGCTGTCGGCTACAGGCATGTGGGGAGCACACTTGTTGTTGAATTATGTTGTTTTCCACCACATAATTCTTGAAATGAGCTCATTGTCAGTTTTGAGATTTGGAGGGATTCTCACCGCACTGCGGGCCGGATCGAAGGGAGACACCAAACCGCTCCCTGTGGTCAGATCACCTCCACCACCTCCACATGATGGTGTCACCCTATGCACGGCACATCAAGTTTATATCCATGTTTATACCCAGGTCGATCCACACAGCGGACCACATGTTTAATTACTGACTAGACTATTCGAGAGCCAAGATTGTTGGGAAAACATGGGTTTTAAATTAGATTCCACTTCATGCTGCTCTTTTTGGCTCCGACTTTGACACCTGAGAAGAATATTAAAAGACGGGGCTTTTATTAGAGGAATAATTACAGGATATTGAATCTTTCCCTCCGTGTTTAGGCGTCTCTCAAAGCAGAAATTAAAACAAATCAACCACTTTCTAGTCATTCAACCTCTTTATTTAAAGGTTTAAACTCAGCGGTGTTTAACGGCCTCTTGATTATTTTTAATTTCCTGGCTTAAAGCAGCTGTGGAGAATACGATGCCCGAGGGTTTCGTTTTCGGCAGTGTTCAAGAGTTCAAATTTCTAAAACTGCTTTAAAAATGTATCAGCTGGCAGAAGATTGAGGCGTCAATGAGAAAGAACAGATACAGAAACCACCGACATTTTGATGAAGTGTTGGAATCGGAGTTGATAGAAGATATTTTAGGACCTCACAGGAAACGGCAAACTGGTTCCTGCCTTCACCAGATAAGTGTCAGAAGAAATGTGGATGGCAGATTGTGAACACACTCATGCACTCTTTAGTTAGTGATCATGTGAGAAAGTATTAGCTCGTCCAAGGAGGTTATGTTTTCATGGCTGTCCATTTGTTTGTTTGTCAGCATGATTACCAGTAGAGGCTTCGTCAACATCCCCTCCAACAACTTGAGGAAAAAAAAGCCTATTTAAACATGTTGAACATACCTCGATTAGATACTCGTACAATGCAACTGGTAGACCGCAAGCGCCTGTGAGCATTCAAAAGAAAGGGTTTTCAAATTAATATTTGGTTAACCTCTGTCTAAATACATATACTTCGGGGTGCGGGAACAGGTCAAATAAGAGTGTCAGAATGTAAGTCCATAAACTTTTTGGCAAACACGGGACCTGAGGCTGCTCTTTAATCACCAGCCGCCTCTGACGATTAGGCATTAAACTACAACTACGACGGATTTCCACAGAACTTGGTGGGTGGATGGGACACAGACCAAGAAAGAACCCGTTGAATTGTGGCCAATCCAGGATTTTTATTTGCTTTCTTTTGCATATCCAGATTTTCAACACTTTCATTGATTTCTCTGAGAATTATTCCTGGATCAGGATGAAAAAAATGTGCGCACATAAAAATGCGGCTCAACTGAATTTAAATGTGGTTTCATGAGGGGACTGTTGGGCCTTGGCAGATGAATGTGCTTCACTGAGTGCCATTCTAGTTTGTTTGTCAGCAGGATTATTCAAAAACGTCCTTACAGATTTGGACGAAGACGGATGGGACATTGGGTGTGAACAAAATATATACATATTTTTGGGGCGATCCCCAAAGGAAGAAAGGACTTAGGTCTATGATACCAATCAAATGGTTTAAACCTGAGTCATAGTCTAGTTTGCATGTAGTTAACTTTTTGAATCACATCGGTCAGTTTTGCAGATGGTGCTGTTTGCAGATTCCTGGCTGTTCTAAACAATTCTGCATGTTTCCCCATGATTGTGACCAAACACAGTCCAGATGTGAGGAGAACCGTGTGACCACTATTCTTACCCACAGAAGGTGCCATTGTCTTTCAGACACTAATTACACGCCAAGTCATTAATTGGGAATAAGAATCCAGAGCAGCAAATAACTCAATTGACTTTTTTTTCCATTAAAAAAGATCTGTCGACCAAAAAAAGGTTAGTGCATTTTACCAGAGAGACAAACAAACAAAGGGATGAACAAACAACTTGACATCAAGCTGCCTGGTGCCAGTCACGCTCTGACATGTCATGTGTCAATCTGGACGGACATCAAACCAAAAAGTGAAAACAAAGCAGTCTATTCAGAAACAGAAATTCACCTTCACAATCGCATTACCGCTGGACTGCAAACAAAAAGATTGATCTTATTTCATACATAGTATCAGAGGGACTTTGTTTCCTGTCTGGAGGCTGTAGGAGTTTGTGTTTAACTCAAACCTTCCAGTTCAGCTTGACAGAGACGGACTCCACCTGTTGCAGGGATTGAAACAGCGGCCATCTGACATCCAGACTGTATGAATACAATCTGGAGAAGCATCAAATATTCACACGGTGATAAGAGGGAAGGAGGAGGCTGGGTTTTAATCGATGTCCCAAAATTACTTGCAAAGTTAATGAATTTATTCACGGGTCTCTCCCCCTAGGCGCCGCATTTGTAATTTGGCAATTACGTCATGTAAAAAAGCAAACGCCGTAAAAACTTGTGGTGGGTTTATTTGTTCTACTTTGGTTTTGCTTTGTAGATTGACTTTTTTTTCCCCAATGTGATGAATGCCATTATTTTCCAAAAGCAAGAACAAAGTAAATGCAACTTTATAAAAGTAACATTAACTTAATTATCAGGACACACTGTGGCCTCAAATTCACGATTGGATTAAAGACTTTTTAAAGAAGCTGAGTGAAAACATCAAAACTCCAAACAAAGGACTCATTTGTCGCCACGTTCCACGGAAAGAAACTCAGGTTTACATTAATTTAAATGATAAGGAATATGTCACGTATTGTTATTGAACTGTTTTCTCCAGTCTTGCATCAAATAAGCTTACTTTCAACAAAAATAATTCTAAACCCTGGAGGATTTTTTTTCTACTTCTGGATCAGTACCTGTTGAAGAATCATTTGCATTTCTACCTTCATGTTATTTCCTCCTGCTGTATTTGAAGCTGCTATGCTGCAATGTTGCAGAGGGTCATTATTCAAAGAAAAGACACGCTATCATCTCGAAATAGAGAAAACTACAGCGGATCTGCTCCGTCTGAAACCACCAGCTGCAACCAGGAGGAGGAGAGGAGCCTACGATGTGGGTGAGATGATGAAGGAGTTTGCTATGCTTACAGAAATCAAATATTTAACACATATTTGCAGTTACGCATGTCCGAGCTAATAAATGAAGGCAATCTAGATGTTACTGGGGTGGGACGGAATTTTTATGATACAAGATAATGAAATCACCAAAATCTAATTTACAAGTTTCTTCTGGCAAATGTACTGCGTCTATTTTTAAATGCTTTCGTTATATTTAAAAAGCAAAATTAAATCGTCCCGAAGACGGCTCTATGTATTTACACTCTTTGAAGTTACGGCCAAAATGTGCAATCATGTGTTGTGTTTAACAAGTTTGAATTTTGAACTTCACCAGTGTGTTATAACAAGTCGTAAATGTGATGCAGTTCATTTCTTATATAACCGAGCACAATAGGGGATGTACAAGCACATGGACCGGAAACGCATCGGCACCTTGCGGGCATTTTCCAAATGTGATTAAACACTGATTTTTTTTTATCGCAGCAGTCGCGGCTTCAATGGAAAAGTTAAAGTCTTTGTCAGTGAGGGTCGTCACAGTGCGTGTTATTGATCAGTGACGTTCAGAGGGAACAAAGCATCCTGCTCATCTGGATGCATTTTCTTTGATTACTGGTTTTTGACTCCATTGGAATCTAAGAAAACCCATTGAAGAAAAGCCATGTTCGCTGCAGTTTCCATCAGCGTGTATTTGTGATGCAGCCACAGGTGCAACAAAATTTGCTGCAGAGTTTACACACATTTCACATCTGGTTTTATTCACAAAATAAGACAATTGCAGGCACTTGTTCAGTAGGATATTAGTCTTTATGCCAAGAATCGTACTGTGTTGTTTTTACAAATGTGGCAGACACACAGTAAGTGCTCGTGTCACAAAGAAAAAGATTGAATTCCTCCCATTTGCTTTAGAGGAAACCTTGCTGTGTCTGCACTTCATTATTAGCTTAGCTTGAATTTTGCTTTAAGCCGTATTGTGGTTCAGAGAGGTTGGAATAAATTTAGAACACAAACATTTAGATAATTTCCAGGGATAGTCCTGTACTATTACCAGCCGTCACAGCAGGAATGGCTTTGTTTATCTGTTTTTCACAGCAAAAATCATCTCAACTGTGCAAGATACAGTCCAGAAACGTTACAGTTTTGTTGTTGAGATCAAAATAAAGGGCGATTCCGATGACGGGTGTCATCTGAGCAAAGGAGCGGAAAGTGCGGGGTTTAGAAACAGGGGCAGGGACCACTGGCAGATCACTGAAGGTCAAACTACAGACCATCTTTTGATGATATCACACGTCAGTAATGACGACTGAACCCTCATTGGTCAGAATGTCATCATGTTGCAGAAGATGTGATCAAATTCTAAGATGGTCTCTAGTTTAACTGCTTCTTCACTCAGTTCTGTCTGAGTCGACCTCATGTCTGCTTTCCTGTCGCAAAAAAAGCCCACAGAACATTTTCTCGTGACCACGTTACTTCTTGTTCCAAAACATCTTGATGAGACACTTTTATTGTTTTAAATTATGGCCTCACTATCTCTCCATTGCCAACTTCTCTTTCCCAGAATTCTCTGCTCTCCCTCATCTCTCCTTCCAGTCCTACACTGTCACTTCTCTGTATCGTCTGTTTCTGACTCACTACACTTAGTTTGTCCCACTGTCTGCTTCACTCAGTCTCCTTTGACATCGCTGATGTCCTGCAGACCCAGCACACCCCCCAAACGCTTCGCCCTGATGGGAGGCAACTGCTCGTACATGTCGAACCCGAACTCCGAGTTCTGCTGGGGAAGACAGAAGAGCAGCAAGTGGTTCCTCAACACCTGGAAATGAAGAGGATAGAGAGATGGAAGTGAGAAGAACATAGAGAGTTTATAGACGAAACTAGTGTATTATAATATTTACTTTTATAATTAGAAGTGCTAAATCAGGTCAAGTTTAAGCAAAGCAAAAACTGTCTGAAAGCCTTTATTGAAAAACTGAACTCAAAGTACCTTCTACATGAAAAGACTAAAGAACGAGAGGATCGCCACACACATAATTAATCAAAAGACATAAAAGCACAACAGCTACTGAACATTTGTGACAAATTAAATAAAAACTAAGCTCCAAGAGCCATAGATGGGAAAAGAAAACAGCAGTCCAGCAGTCCAACAGTGATTTGGACGTGGTTCAACGAGATGGAAAAACAGCAGGAGAGAGATTAGTCTGTGAGAAGAACGTGGAGAAAACATCTTTAGAACGTGAGAAGCGAGGGGAACGATTGGTGCGATCAATAAACACCTTGCAGCGTCTAAAGATCAGAGAGAATGAGGGAGTGAAGGAGAAGAGTACCTTGTCAGTCAGGTAGTAGATTTTCCTCAGCATATTGTGTCGAGCTGCTTCGACCTCCTGGAAAAGGACGAGGAGATTAAAGATCAAACCCCTCCCGCATGAACTCGAGTGACGCACTGAAGTGTTCGAAAAAATGCTTCATATACGAATGTTTTCAGCTTCACTCTCGCTCTGAAAGATGTGTTTCTTATTCTTGGATGTCAGCTCCAGAAATCTCACAGTTAAATAGCTGTTGCATGCCGTGACACAAATGAGTATTTATGAACGCGAGGAAGTTGAATTTGTGAGAGTCAAGTCTGTGGCTGCTCCACTGACAGTTAATCAGTAATGTGAGGATTGCTTTTGTAGACTCATAAAGCACTTGCACCCAATGAGTTTATGTGATGCAGAAAATGCACGGAAATACTTGTGAATACAAATACAAGTGCTGAGGCACTTTCCACAAGTCCACGGTGCAGCCGCAGCACCTTCTGGGTCTGCTAAATCATCACACATATGGAACTTCGCCTTAGGTTCCGCTGTGGCCAATTTAGAAAAGCCACAGAGCACAGCACTTATCATAAATACATAATCAGAACATATAAAAGGAAACGGGACAATAGATTCCACCAGGAGACGGCTTGGAGTCATTTTAGATGCCTTTCGGGAGCCGATTTTATAAATCACCAAAACATTTCCAGCGCTGAAAGAGATCACTTATTTGTGTCAATGCTGATTCTTTATTAAATTCCTTCAATTTATCTTTCATATGTTATTTAGACTCTAGGACATGTGCACACATATAATCATACAGAAACCATTCACCAATAACAACATTATCAGCTCTTTCGGGACATTTGCGATTCTATTAGAGCCCAACCAATATGGATTTGATATTAGGGAGGTAAACTATATATATATAAATCTTCTCGTCGTCAGCTCAAGATAAAATATGGACAATCTACTGTGAGCTGGACATGAGGCTTCTCACATCAGACATTAGGTTTAGGGTTGTGACAAATAGAGTTCATAAATAAAGTGAATATGAAGCAAGAATATTTTCAGCATTGCTTTGACAATTTATTTCACTTTTTCAGGCTCCAGGCTTGGAATCTCTACTTCAGCCGTTTCTGCAGCGAATGCAGTTAAGATTTCCGCATCTTCAGCTTCTTTAGGTGCTAAATTTAGCTTGTGTCATTGTTACCGTTTATCTTGCAGGTTATTTGCAGATAATTAGCTTGTTTCTAGCAATTTGTGGATGTTGTGTTTGTTCCGTTGTGTGCCATGCAGTGTTGTACCTGTGCTGCAGCATCCTGAGAAAAGATGAAGGAGTTGACGTGAGACAAAGCCACCACGTACAAGATCGGACACCAGCGGAGCTTCAGGGTCCCGGTTAGTAGACAGCAGAAGTAGAGGCGGAGGAGAGGGAGGGAGTCTTCGGGGGGAGAGGTGAAGCGCTCAATAGGGATGGACAGCTTCAAATGAGAAGAAAGAGATTTTAAAACAACTTCTAATCCTCATCACTGAATCATCACAGAATGTGTAAAAGAGACAGACAACAACTGTAAAACTGCTGAGAAAGATGAAAGGGCAGCTAATGACAAATAAAGGTATCATCAATATTACCTGCTCCAGAGTGACTCCCAGTGACCTCAACATCCCCATATGTTCCCCAAACACAGCCAGCCTCATGGTGGCGTTGTACCTCCTCTGCAGGGGTAAGAGGACCCAGCAGCCAAAGAGTCGGTCTCCAAAGGACACAGCTTCGAACTGAGCCAAAAGAGCTGTATACAAGTCCAGGAAGGAGGCTAAACCTGGAGGAGGGACGTTCAGGTCCAAAGAGTCCAGCCTGGAGCGCCTGCAAATCGAGAGCCTCTGTTTATCAGGATCTAAGCCTCGCTACTTTGGGCTCAAGAGCAAGGATGTTACACATTGTATTAAATGTTATATCAGACCTGGTCAGCAGTCTGAACAGACCCCAGGTCAGTTTCTGAACAGGTCTCTCCAGGAACAAGTCACTGGAACACAGGAACACACAGGAGAGGCGGGCGAGCTTGGCGACCGGAGGGATCACCTGCAACAGGACAAAAAGCCACACTTAAAGAGAAGCTTCACCACCAGAAGATCAGAACTAAAGTATTTGTGTAACATAGACATATAATTATGGCTTCAACTATTATTATCAACTAGTCTGTTCAAATGATTGATTATTATACTTTCTCGGAACCCTGAGAAATGTTGTTACCTCAACATCAACCTAACAAATGTTTTCGCTCGTCTGTTTGATTACACAAAAAATATTGATCTGATTTCCACGATACTTGATGGAACCATGCGACACGGGCCAAGAAACAACCCATTCAATTTTGACATGGATCCAAACAAAGGGGAGGATCCAGGAACGTTTTAATCACTTTTTTAATGTCTTTTCATGTCTGGATCTCATGGAAGATATCCATGAGTGTGTGCAATGTGATGCGGCTTGATTTAAGGGAACTTTTGGGCCTTGGAGTGGAGGTGAGCTGAGTGTCATTTTAGTTTAGTTATAGTCATTTTTGCTATTTTCTACTTGACAAAATAAAACTGACTGGACTTGAACTCATACCTTTAGAGCTTCCTCTCTCCAGACCTCGAGCAGCAGCAGCCACTGCAGACAGTGGGTGACCATCTGCAGAGCCCCGTGAGGCAGCTCCTCCACCGCTAACGCTCCACCATCAGGCGCACCCGCCCTTTCGTACAGGCTGAGAAGCGGGAGGAATGGCCAGTCAGACGGCAGGGTTGGACCTGTGAGCTCTGGGAGGAGATGGGAGTTGATCCAAGGATTGCGGCCCAGGAATGCGTCTCGTGACACCAGTACGGTGGACTCCAGATGGGCCAGGTGAGTGAGGAAGCAGCCCCGGATGGATGGCAGCTGGACACAGGCTTCTCTCAGGAGAGCACCAACGGTCTGGAGGGAGGGAGACGTGAGGTGATGCGTTTCCTCGTGGAGCTTCAGCTCCCCTAGCTCTACAGCCTCCGGCCCTCCGCTGTGGCCCTCACTGCACGGTAAACGAAACAAACACAGACTGAGTGACACTGGATTACAGAGGAAGTGAAGAACGTCAGACAACACTCTTGGGGGAAATGAGTCGTAGGTAAATTGAATCTAATTCCAAAGAAATGTGATTTTGAATATAATCTAATTTGTGAAGTTAGATTATAACAATGAGCCGTATTCATGAGGAGTATAATCGAGTGGCAAGTGGACGAGGTCTTGGATACTTGAGTCGTCACTTCACGTCAACCAGAGTCTTCAGAAAATGATGAAGAATCTCCACAGACAAGTATGATACATGATTATTTATAGGAATGTATGAAATGGTGGGAAAGAAAGTCAGAATCACATCTCAGGCTCATTAGGCTGATGATGGTGTTGGCACCAAACCCAAAATAATAATAATAAAAAAAGTAAACTCACGATATAAAGTCCTTGCTGAAGATGACGGTGGAGAGCAGTTCATGTGCCAAGTACTCACTGCCTGGTAGCAACCATGGCAGGAGAACCAGCGCCACCTGGTGGTAGAGTGATGCATGTCTTGCTACTTCTGCATCAATGGGAACCTGAGAAAAGAAAAATATATGAAGTACAAATTTGAAAAAAAACCATCAGGCTGGTGATGATAAAGATATAGATGAAATTAACATCATATAAATACAGATTCAGTCTGAAGCTGTCCAAACATCATGTTTTAAAGAAAACCTGCACTTACACATAATTATACATGTCATCCTAATTTACATATCACATATGTAAAAGCCTTGGTCAGGTTTTGATTTACCAGTCTGTGTGCCAGCCTGAGCAGGAGGTAGAGGAGGTGATGCTCATGTCGCAGAAGCCAGGCTCTGGTGTGAGACAGGGTGGGTGTCGCCTGACTGCAACTACGAAGGTAAACAATCACAGGTTCTGACAGGAGGAGACCACTGAACTGGAGAGGGGGAGTGTGGAGAGAAAAACAGAGAGAAACAGAAAAGAGGGAAGATGAGATAAATGACTATGAGATTGTCTATGAGTCGCCACAAGATGGCAGCAAAATGTAACTCAACAACGGGCCACAGGAATAGAATAGAAAGCCTCTATTTTCATTATACTATGATACAGCAAAATGTACAACTATAAACTATTATAACTATTATAACTATGTGCCTGGTAGAGCTGAGAAGATGCAGGTTTTTATTCCAAACAAATACCACACCTTTTACAAATTACTTCTTCATCTTTGACTGGAGTTAAGCAGTTAAATACCCTAATGATCACCTCACCTCTTGTCCCTGTCCTAGCACAATACATAGTATAAATAATTCAGACTCTTCTGTACAGCCTACCTTACAGCTTAGACCTTTGTGGATGCCTGTGACTGTCTGTAGGAGGAGACTCAGACTTGTGAGAAGAGGGAAGGGGGAGCTGGGGCCGACCAGGCCTGGACGATCCCTCCAGCCTGGGCAGGCCAAACCTGGGAGGCTCGGAGTGGTCTCTGGGCCCTGATGACTACACTGGGCCGTACACACCACTGAGGAAGACCTGGTGTGACCCCCCAAAAAAGTAATTAAAGTAAAATACTTAATCAAATGTTTCGTAAAATGGATCCAAAACATTTGATAGGAAAAACTAAATGAGAATTACTGCCTCATGTGTGTAAGCCAAGGAAATATGATCACAATCTGTCTTCTGTTCCTGAGTTATATCATTGAATTATATAATTATATATGGCAATACGTGTGCTGTGAGGTCACAGTGACCTCGACCTTTGACCATCAAATTCCAATCAGCTCATCCTTGAATCCATGTGACTGTTTGTGACAGATGTGATGATAAATCACCTTCAGAAAATGTGAGGTCCCAGTGACTCTTGATGTTTGACCAACAAAATCTAATCAGTTCATCTTTGGGTTTATGTTTTCACCTATTACTGATATTTGCATTGTAAAGAATCAGGTAAATAGCCAGCCGATGGCCATGAACACGACCTGAATCCCAATATCATGTCAACATTTTTGTAGTGTGAATGACATTAAAAATGCTTCTTTTATTTTTAAGTAACGGTCATCTGTTTCCACTATGTCGATATTGAGTCTAATATCTGTCAAAAGAAGTAACTTTAAGTAAATCAAACATACCTGAGGTTCTTCATCAGGTCTCGCACAACATGGTGAGAAAACAACGGGAAGAGAACCTCAGATGTGAGCTGCTCCAGTTCTTGAAGAGTCTCCACTGGTTTGAAACATTTCTGAGGAACCGAGATACATTACACAAACGTGTTGTTGATTAAACTCATATTCATTATACTATTGAGGCTTCACAATGACTGACACATACACACACACACACACACAGGTAAGAAGAAATGGTACCTGTCTGGAGAGCTGATGATAGTAAGCTTCTAGGTAGACGAGGTAAGCTGGTATCAGAGTTAGGCTGCTGTCTTTCTGAACGGAATTATCAAGGCTCTTAACAAATCCCTTTAAATGGCCCAACAAGGAGGTTTGCAGTCCTGCGACATGACCCCAGGACACTGGAGGAGGAGGGGGACACTCTTCTCCCTGAGAGCTGAAGTAAAAACAGAGGGAGAGCCATGTAAATAACGAGGAGAGTGGTGTGATGTCCCCATGTAACAGCGTGGGTTTCTTTATCTATTTCAGTTATTCCTCTGTCTGTACCTGACCATGCCGGCCTGTAGCTCCTGATGGCACCCTGCAGTGTGTGTGACCTGTGTGAGCAAAGAGAGCAGAGCCAAAACTCGCTGGAGCTGCAGAGGCAGCAGATGATCCGAGGGGTTCAGCGCTCGGTGAACAGACTGCAGCTCCTTCACTAAGGCCGAGTACAGGTCTCTGAGGAAAAATAACGACCGCAATCAAAGACGAGCAGAGGTGAAAATCAAGCATCCAGCAAGACAACGGATCCGGAGCGATAGATCCAGAGCTAAGAAGAAAGTAAATACGCTTTGTAGTGTGAGCTTACATGTATAAGTTACAGGCCTGTCCGTACGCGGCTGCTACAGCCCACAGCCTGTAGGCCTCAGTGGTGATCCTGAGGGCCTCGCTGGGCTCCAGCAGCAGCTCACTGACCTCAGCACTGAGCAGACGAGACACACGCTCCCTAACGCCCAGAGAGTTTAACTGGGGAGAGGAGAAAGGAAGATACATTATTAATGTATACACGCTGTGTAGGAAAAATGGAAAAACATTAACACAATCTTAGCAGTGAAATTCAACAGACGATACAGATTAATTACGTAAGAAGTATATTTAAGAAACTATAAATGGTTTTTTTTACGCAGCTATTGTTCTCTGGCCCCATAATACAACTTGTGATCCATGTCCAGTCGAATCTCTTTTTCAATGTTTCTCTTTTCAAAAGTTGGGTCTGCCTGTGTTTTCTTCCATGAAGGAAACTTTCATTGGACACTGATGTACCTTTGATCCCAGCCATTATCTGTTTTGATGTTACCCTATTTCTCCATAGTTCTTTTTAAACTTTTCTTCTGTTCAATCAGGGGTATATTTTCCTCTGGTGGCCACAACGTCTTAATAATACTGAAACCTCACAGGAACACCAAGGAACATGGAGATCACCTTGTAGCCTTTACCTGGAGCAAGCTGCAATTATGTTCTGCCTCATCGTGTTTGACGTGCACACAATGATCCAAAACCGACAACTGTGAAATGAACTGAAGACAATCGTCTGCTTGAAATATCTCTTCAATACACTTATTTATCACCACTTCCAGGTTTCTTTGTTTGTTTAAGATCTTTGTAGAATAAGCAACAATTCAGACCTTTTCACAGTTTCTTTGTTGTATAATGTGTCAAACCAAAGCCTGGTTGTGAAGTTTATTTTCCCATTTACTTTTCTTTAGCAAACATGGAAAGCTAGCGTGGTGCGTTAGCAAGAGAGCCAGCTATGATGTGTGTCCCTGGCATTGATGTAATGTGCACGTGTGAGTGCTCAGCAAAAGGTACCAACACTTTTAACCACGTCTGCATACAAAATAGAGACATTTAACATATAAATACTTAGTGATAATCTCTTTGAGAGATTTGATTACAGACACGTACCAGTCTGGCACAGGCATGTCTGCCAGAAGTCGCCAAAACTCTTAACAGCTTCATGGCGCTGGCCTGTGGGAGTCCATAAACAGACGGCGGCAGGGGTGAAGACGGGGCTGTCCAAGAGGTGGGAAGAAACTCAGACATCACTGTCTCCATCAGGCGAGGACAGTCCAACACCTGAGGGTGAAACACAGTTTAAAATATCTTTTATATATATCATATATTATAATATTTACTGTGTGGAGGTGTTGCTATAGTTACCTGTGTGGCTGAGGAGGGCGAGTGCCTCGCGATACGAGTCAGGATGCTCAGGACGTCCTGGACCACTCGAGGAGATGGTCGGAAAACCTCAAGGATGTAACGTAGCCTGGGGAGCAGTTTCATTTTGAGCAGACCCTAAAACACAGGAATGAAAAAAGAATAAACAAATAATCATTCAACCTTCATTTACAGGACTTCTCCATTACAGTTACTATCATAATACTACTTTAAATAATAATACATATGGAACAGAAATGGAGACAAAAGGATTTATTCTGCTCGTTTACCTTGATAACATCCTGCCTGGCCACATCATGATCAGTCTTCCTCTCCTCCTTCTCCTTGGCTGTCGTCTTCATAATCTCGTCCAGCACTTCATCCTCCTCATCTTGTTCCTCCTGAGCAGACGGCAGCAGAGGGAACGAGGCCAGGCCGCGAAACCAGGAGAAGGTGGAGTCCAAACACTCCTGAGAGGAGAAACAAAATGGATAAAAACCAGTGGGGCAAGACACTGGACTGAAATACTCATATGAACAGTGACAATTTGTTCAATATAACTTTATTTTTTAACTGCACTTGACAGAATAATAATCTCTGGATATAAAATTAAGTTAAATCTGTCTGTCAATGAAAAGGACTGATGGTTTTTGGACATGCTGTCAGACATCAGGTTGTCTTACTTCATCTTCTGCACACACAAGAAGAGTTTTCAGTGCGTGCACCGCTGCAGACATCACTCCCTCCACACTGTCGTCCAATGCAAAGCGGAGCAGGAAGAGCAGGCCAGCGTCGAGCAGAGTGGACGTCACCCTGCCTTTCAGAACTGACTGGTATTTTCCAGCACATGCCTACAGGATAAAAGAAATGCAGCATGAGTGAGAACATACAGAGTAGGTATATGTGACAGAAAGAAAGTGAGTGTACCTTTGAGAGGATGTTGGCCAGAGTGCCGAGGGCCAGACTCCTCTGCTGGATGACCTGACTCCGAGACAGCAGGAAGAGTTCCTGCAGAGAGTAGCCTGCCCTCTGGAGGGAGAAATCACTAAGGGTTGAGAATGAAATCGTTACAGACAAAAAGCAAACCATGATATGACAATGATTCCAGAATGATGCTACCTTAATAACACAAAGGTTAAACACTAAAATATAAATGGTTGTATTTTGACTTGACTGACCTCTGGTTCCTCCCCATGATGGTGCAGACCCAGGTGGGTGGGAAGATCCTCAGTGGGTGGAATCAAGCTCCCAGCTAAAGTCAAAGCGAGCCTGCATCTCCTGTCAGGGCACACAGAACCAAAACAGACTGTTGGCTCAGGTAAACAATGTGCGTTCACTCAGGAAAAGACTTTTCACCTGCCAGGCTGCCACTAAGGCTTTGAGTAGTATTTAATGAAAATGGCAGGCTTCCTCAAACTCCCACCTTTCTGGTTCCTTTCCTTCTGGGAGCAGGCAAGTCTCTCATCCACTCCAGCTTCTCTGGCTCCAGCTTATCCATGTGGACCCATTCTTTCTGAGGCTTCACCAGCAGATCCTCCTCTGAATGACACACACACATTTTTGATTGCAAGATTAATATCAACTCGATCATATTATTAGTATCACATATATTCTGTTACACATGTCATATCAAGTATGTAGTTGTGACAACACTGTAAACCACATCATGATAGCACCATATAGCCAAACAATATGAAAATATAAAAACAGCATAGTCAGGAAATCAACTCTAAATAATGAGATAATAACATTGGCAGCAAATAGTTGCTCACGTTCAAATACCATACAGCCAGATGCTGCTGCTGGTGTATTGTATTAGTACTAATATATGCTGTCTGAATCTGGTCCAAACATTTATGTCATAACTGATCAAAACATAATATTCAAAATGTGAAATGAAACCAACAGTAAAGATGACGAGGAGATGTAGGTTGTAGCTAAACTTAAAGATGCTCTGAAAAAGAACCAAGACCTTTTAAAGCTTCAATTTGGCATTTTGTCCAACACATCTTGTTTTTTTTTTGTTTTTTTTTTTAAATCAGAAGTAACCATACCTGCCTAAGTGAGAGCTTGAAGAGACTCTACCCTCACCTACACCCATTGGACAGTACTATCTGTCAATCACACAGCACCCATGCCTTAAAGCATACATGGTTTATCATCTATACGATTCGAATGGGACCAGAATTAACTAAATGAAAATCATGCCGTGTTAAAGAAGACTTGAAACTAGCGATTGTGACCATAAACTCCAAGTGAAAATATTAAGTGATGTTATCAAGTGGGAAGTTGGGTTTATTGACTTCATTTTGCAACCAGTGCAGTCGCCCTCTGTTGGTCATTCGAGAGAATACTGGTTTCAGGCCCTTTCCGCAGTGGCTCCACTTCTCATACCCAGAGTCTACGTCCAATTTTAAATACAATCTATGGTAAGAAGCTGAGGAGTTGTCAGGTTATTTATTCTCAAACCCAAAAGAGGACATGTTGCTTTCTCTTGAAGAGAAAGTAGTAGGCGAGGCAATAAATAACCTTTGTCCAGAACAACAACCAAAAAAAATAGATATAAAGATATAAATTAATCATGTGCACGATCTGTCTTCATATGATCCATTAGCAACACTTGGATCAGGACTGGGACTATTCTCTGAATCATCTGCAGTAACTTAATTGTGGAGAGTGGCTACTTCTGGCTCAGCCCGGCCGGCCTGCTAATCACACAAAGTGAAGTCAATGATCAGCTTTATGTCTGGACTTGAGCCATGCAGCACAAGCATCCCGCATGAGTTATACAATTAGCATCCAGCCTTTATACACAAAGGGGGGGGGGGGGGGGGGGTGCTTGAGAGAGTAGAGAGTAAAGCAAGAGCAGGAAGATCAGGACAGATGAAGAGAAGGAGAGGCAGAGAGCCATATAAGTTGGTGTGTGAGCTGCTGAGATGAGATTTACGGCATCACTGATCCAATAATAATAATTATACAGCCTCAGCAAAAGGGGTTACAACTTCACTAATCTGAAAAAAGCAAGAGGTGATGTGCAATGATTATACGGTTTAGTAATCCGCATAATCTAAATCCAGTTTGTTCATATCTTGTGCAGGAGCTGTTCAGGCAGACGTGATTTAAGGGTTTAGTTTGAACCAATCATACCCGTCATAGCAGGTGGTGGTGGCAGTTTCCCCTCTTCCTCCTCCTCCTCCTCGTTTCCCTCCATCTCCACCTCTTGGGCTCTCTGAGACAACACAGCGGCAGCGGAGGAGCATGACTCTCTGCTCACAAGAGGACAGTTCTCTTTGCTGCTTTTGCCCCCGGGCTGTTTGGATGGGGAGGCAGAGAACGGGACACTCTGGGCTTTGCAAGATCTAACAAACTCCACCAGTCTCGGATCTGGGAAGCAGAAATAATCGTGTCACACACTGAGGTATCGACAAAAATAGAAGAGGTTTGGATGCACGAGTCGAGATACAAACTCCACCAAATTACTGTCCATGACGGTTCATTACTTCATTTAAATCTTTGTTGGATGCCTTTAACTATCGTGTGGATAAAAGTGCTGCCTACCAAGATGAGTCAAGAGTTTCTTCTGCTCCTCCTGTATCTCCAACTGAGACATTGTCTGGAGTCTGGCCTGGTTCTCCCTGTGGATCCTCAGCGTCTCTCCTGAACTATCTGGGACCCTGAGCCCCTGACCAGACACAAGCCTAGGAGCAGAGACCAAAGGTGGCCCTGGAGAACAGAAAGGAGTGAGAATGCAATAATGTCAAGAATAAAACAATGTATTTTTAATTTTAAACAATAATTAGGACATCAATCATACACTCCTTAAGAAGTCCAACTTATCAGCCGTCACATGAAGTTAATTCATGATCACCTGCATCGTCACACTGATCTGTGTCCATGCTAGTCTCAGGAGGGAGGTTCTGCTCAGTGGGTTCAGCTGCACAGTGTAACGGTGTCTTTCCTTCCTTGAGTCTCTGAGCTGCAATCTGACGAGCAAAGATGCTTTTCTTTCCTCCAACTGAGGACAGAGGCACCTGTGTGTAAGGTGAAATTTACTTAAAAACGAAAAAACCAGGATCATTTCACAATACTAATAAGTATGAACAAAACAACAATAACTTGTTAGTCAAAGTCTGCATAAGGAGAACATATGTATGACCATGGTTAACAGCAATTGAAAACTGTTTTCAACCCTTTCTCATTCAAAATTCTGGCAGTTTGAGAAGAAATGAATTCAATATCTGTACCTGACTGCTGTTTTCTGAGCGGTGCACTACTTTGGGGAATGCCAAGCCTGTGAATGCCGGTAGAGAGATTGGAGTAGAGCTCGTATCTCTCTCCTATTCAGGGGTGAAAAAAGAAAAATGAACAACTGAGACTGTGAAATGTGACAAGAAACAAGACCCCAACAAAAATCTGAAGAACTGAGAAAATCTTCACATCAAAATGAATTAGAAAAACAACTTGTATTCAAACTGGGAGAGGTCCAACTGAGAAAAGAGCCACTGATTCGCAGCATGAGTTTGGCTTTACAACCAGCACTTACAATGATCCTGGAGAGAAGAGCACTGATGTGAGTGTCATGTCTGTCCAGCCTCGCCTCAGGATCCTCGTCCTCGAAGGTGACACGACTCGCTTTAAAGCGAGACTTCTTTGGGGGAGCTGGTGTCAGAGAAGGGAGCTGGTCTGGAAGATCTACAATAAAAAGACAGATCGACATTATGTTTGGGGCTTCCCTAAAAAATATGGTGTACTGTTTATGTTGGTTAAGAAAACCCTCTTAACATGTGGACAGTCAGCAAGTTAACCTTCGTACCTTCTATAGTGACCATGTCCCTCTGACGTCCTTCATCCTCCCCATTTTGTTCTCCTCCTCCCTCGCCTGCCTCGCCTCTCCTCTTGTCCGGACGGCGGATCACATTGGCAGCGGAGGGGGCACCAGAGGTCAGAAACTTCTGCTGTTCTCTGAGGAGGTCTTCCTCTGAGTCACTTGGCTTGGGACGTCTCAACATCCCTCTGTAGGACACAAAAAGAATAAATGAATGCCATTGGCACGGTTGTATCTAATTATCATATACAAGTGTGTCTCAACCCGAGCTCAACCAGTTCACCTCTCAAACACCTGACACTACTGACACTACATCACGGTTATGTTAACACCTGCCGTCCACACAGAGTTTTTGAGCCCTGAATATGGAGACGTTTAGAAATGCTGCTGACACTGTTTTGGTTTTAAAAAAATGTTTTAACTGCTGAGTAGATAATCTGCTTCCTGTTTTTAAAAACAGAATAAAAACATAAAATGCCTCCACACTGCTCCTGTGGTGTCATCCCAGTGTCCGTGGTCACCATTTACTGAACTTGGATTGGATTTTGGCTGAAACACTGTCTACCCCTGAAACTCCAAACGTGTTTTTGTGGACTCAAACACTTCACCCACACCTCCATCGACATAGTGTTGAGTGGATGAGGGAATTTTCATGTTGGGGTGAACTATCCCTTTAATTCGATGCTTTGGTGCTATTTCAGTGTGATTGGTCTATTTTAATGTATTCCTGCGCCCCTGTAAAGCACCTGCAGTGTGTATGAATGGTGCTACACGAATAAATGTGCCTCATACTGTGAATTAAACATCAGCTCACATTGGAAATCACCCTGGTTTGTTTGGCTAATCTCATCACGAGCAACAGCACTGGATATCTGGAGGTGGAAGACGAGGCAGACAACAGCAAACTTAAACGTATCAAACGTATAAACGTCTCTTTTCTAACGTGAGCTAACTGTAACGTCTTCGTTTTCACGTGCGGTGAAGTTTCCCCCGGACATATGATGAATGTACCGTACGGTCCACGTTAGCTTAGCGGTTAGCTTGAATTCTCTAACCTCCGCTCAGTCGAAGCGTTTAAAATCTTCACAAAATCCAAAAGCCGCAGTCACCAGAGTGTGTGTTTGTTGTGTTTGTGTTGAGCAGAGATCTGACCTTCAGCGCAGAGCAGCTTCCGCGGGTCATCAACAGAACTGGAGCCGAGCACACACGGGAGGCTTTCAGTGTGACACCGAAACCTCACCCTTCAAAATAAAAGCACTGAGGGAACGGAAGGCCTGGGGACTGCGCCCGTCCGTCTCGCAGAAGACATCGGGTAATGTAGATGATATTATTGTGCTAAAATCCATTAAACCGAGTTATTTGTGAGCTATATTTAATGCATATTCTCATTCGTGTCGCTGGACGTCCGAGATGATTCATATCTGCCTCCTTCCTCCCGCACAGTCGGACAATCTGGATGAACACACAGTATATGCGGTGTTGTTTGTTTCTTTATTGATGATGCATGGTTTGATTCGGTGACTTCCTCCCCAGAGCCCCGGCCACACTGACGACAACCCTGGCCTGACTGCACCATGGTCAACCTGCTCTGCCTCTGCTGCGGTGAAATCCCTCAACTCCGCCCCCCTCAGCCAGGAGCGTCGGGAGGACCGCGGCGGGATCCCCGCTCCGTGCAGCCGCAGCCGCATCAGCATCAGCATCAGCATCAGCATCAGCATCAGCATCAGCATCAGCACCAGCCGCAGCAGCATCAGCCTCCTGGCTCCGGCCCAGACTCTGTGAAGCTGCGCGGGGCCACAAAAAGCCAATGGGGGGATCTCCAGAAAGTGAGCATGTGAAATGCAAAGAAGAGGAGTGAGTTTCTAACCCTCTCCCTCCCTGACATGCGAGAAGTGCAGGATGCTCTCCTCAGACCGGGACTCTGCGGAGGACACGACGGCCAGCGCTCCCAGTGATGCTGAGGGAGAGGAGCAGGAGGAGCAGGAGGAGCAGCAGGAGGAGGAAGATCCAGAGACTGGGAGTGATGCTCTGGAGGAGGTAGGTGTAGACTTCAACTAAGTTTCTTTATCTTAGTTTTAAGTTGGATAAAATAAAAGACATGTGGGAATAGTTGGTTATTTCAGTTTTATTTCAAAATCATATATCAATCAGCATATGAAATAAAACTAAATAAATACATTACACAATACAGCACAAATATATAGTTATCCTGCTGTAACAGGGACTAAAAACACGTTGCTCCGGTGTTCCAGTCTGTCGCCTCAGCCATTATATCATCAAAAAAGAAATTTGAGTCAGTTGAGTTATAAAATTCCTCAGCAGAGCGTGAGAGGTGCAGGGACAATGCAACAGCCACAAACATGTTGCTTGCACTCGTACATCTCGGGTTGCTTGAGCAAAATTATAAATGCATACACCATATCTGTATTACTTCCAGGAAATGTAAGAAATGATAACTGCCTGTTCCTGAAACATTAATCAAGGCCAATCTGGTGCAAGTTTACTAACTATACGTGTTTTACATTATTTACACAACATTTTCTTTTGTGTGACTCCATAAGAGACTGAATTCAGATTTTGTTCTGTAGTGGCTCATCCTCTCTGTGAAATGTATTTTAAATTACAAGTACGATTCCTTCCACCTGCATCCAAACCTGAATCTTCTCTCCCTGAAATGTCAGAATAGTACATTTCACGTAATGGCCACAGTTGACTCCAGTGATGTGGAAATGTGCCGTCACCAACAAATGGGTGTATGTTGCTCTGGATGGAGTTGTGTCTGGCTGCTTTAATCAAAGCCCCATATACCTTAGTGTTTGATCTCTTTCATTCAACCTGCATGTGTCTGCTCCATCATCCTCTTTGTCTCTTCCAGCATGAAGTAATGATTCCATCTGGACAGTCTGCTGCGTGCAATCAGCCATGAACAGACAGTAAAATGACACAAGTTCTCTACAGACATTGCATATATGTCCTTTATATATATATGTACATAAGCTACAGTGGAGTAGATTTTTGTCACAAATTATATTTCCTGTTTATCATCAGCCAACAGATTTAATTCAGCTGGCTGTGACAAAGGATATACTGGTTTTCCATCTGAGCTTTGATTTGGATAAACTGGTCAGGGTTTATAAATATAGGTATTAAAAATGTGAGTATAAAAACATGCTTGAATAAAACTACCCCATAATGTTATTAAGGTGAATGAGTACACAGTGTGTAATATCAGCAGTAAGGAGCCCTGGATGAATGAGATACTCCTTCCTCTCTCGTACACGAGAACTGAATCCTTATTTGCTCCATAAACAACTGAGGTGGAACCATGCAGCAAAGTGACATCTCCACCCCTGTGTCAGTGCAGTAATGGATGGCCACTTGTCAGCATAAATCTTTTCACTCCATAAAACACCAGAGGTTGTCGACAGCAACGCAGCCTGGTCTCATTGGAAGAAATGTCACCACGACGACCGGACAAGAATATTACAAAGTGCCCCAGAGTCGTTCTAAAATCTAAATGAATGTGTCTGACGAGATGGGATCTAATTACAATATTTAAAAAGTGAAGATCCTTAACTACCCCTGTCACAGGTTATATACTGTATATATTTCCTTTCTGGTTTAATCTCTTCATGTTTTAAGGGTTAAACTGCAGCTTCTTTCACTGTCAGTGTATCTGATGAAATAGCTTTGTCTTTGCTGAATTGGACAAATTGACTTGTTTGTTTGCATAGAGCTCACCACCCATGTCCCCATCAGATGAAGTGTAAAGCAGGGAGATATTATATTATATTATATTATATTATATTATATATTATATACAGTCAATTATTAATTACAGCATGATAATGATGATTCTGGGGGGGGGGGAATCCCTAAAAAAAACGTTCTGAATCACAATTTATTATTGTATTTAAATATTAAAATATTATCATTTACATTAGACCTATCACATAGCACCTGATGGGAAATATGAAGGTATGAGTTGATACACCGTTAAAATTAATCTACAAATTGTATACTGTAAGCCCCATTACATTTAGGTCTGGTATTAATGTGACACTAGCCGGTGCTTTTGCCAATCTAAATTAAATTAATTTCAGGATGAGAACACCTCAGTTAATATTTGTCTGTCAGCTGCTTTGACACTCACAGGGACACAACTTGGTGTAATTGAATTCTGCGGATCTTCCTTTGGTTTGATTTACTTCACGCTTAGGTATGGGAAAAGCTTGGTGATTTATCATGCAGCTACCTCATTTGCACTTCTACTGCAAGTCATGATATCACTGCCATGTTTCCCGAGGCTCATTGCTCTAAAGTGCATTTCCCTCATTACTCTCTCTCCCTGCAGCAGCGTCCAGTGCAGCAGTCCCTGGGCGCTTGTGTCTGCCGGGAGTCCCACTGGCGCTGCCTGCTGCTCTCCCTGCTCATGTACAGCTGTGTGGGCGCGGTGGCCTGGTGTCAGCTCACCCGGGTCACCAAGATCAGCTTCAACTCTGCCCTCACCTCCTCCTTCACGGCCTCCTTCACCTCCTCCATGCGGGGGGCGTCTGGGATGGGGGGCGTCGGAGGCCACTCGATGATCTACCACGACAGCCCCTGCTCTGACGGCTACATCTACATCCCCCTGGCCTTCCTGCTCATGCTCTATGTCCTGTACATGGTGGAGTGCTGGCACTGCAGAGCCAGGAGCGACCTGCAGTGCAAGGCGGACGTGGACAGCGTGTACGAGCGCGTGCTGCGGATGCGGCAGGCCCAGCCCTGCATCTGGTGGAAGGCCATCAGCTACCATTTTGTGCGACGGACTCGGCAGGTCACGCGATACCGTAACGGGGACGCCTACACCAGCACGCAGGTGTACCACGAGAGGGTCAACACACATGTGGCAGAGGGAGAGTTTGACTACAGCCATTGTGGGATGAAGGATGTATCGCGTGACCTCAGTGGCCTGGAGGAACATCCGGCCGCTCGCTTGCGCTTCACCAAGTGTTTCAGCTTCACGGAGGCAGGTCCAGAAAACGATTACCTCAACCAGAGGGCCAGGTTCTTCTCTGAAATCGAGGGTTTGGACGATTACATGGAGGCCAGGGAGGGGATGCAGCTAAAGAACGTGGACTTCAGAGAAAACCTGATCGCCTTCGTGGACCCAGATAGGATGCCCTGGTACACTTCCCATGTTGCCTTCTGGCTCGCAGCTCTCTTCATGCTGTCCTGGCCTCTGAGGGTGCTCATAGAGTACCGCACTTCTTACGTGCACTACCGCATAGAAAAACTATTTGGGTTAGAGTACAGCAGCCCGTCTCCTCTGGATGAGGACAGGCCGGTTGGGAACAATATCACTTGTGCTATTCCTCGAGTAGACACACTGGACAGCACTGAGATGGAGTGGCACATCCGCTGCAACCGCCAGGTGATCCCCAGCTACTCAGAGGCCATGCTGATAAACATGAGCACAGCCGACTCTAACTCACTGCATGACACCTCATCCTCCAACGGCTTCCTGTTGGACAGCAGCCAGGCAGCTCAGAACTACGGTGCTCTCCAGAGCCAGGACGAGTGCGGGCAAAGCAGCGAGCCCCCAGCACAAGGAAGCGGGGCAGGCAGGAGGAGGACCATCACCAGCTCCAGCTGCTCCTCCATCTTCTCCTGCCGGGGAGCACTGTTCCAGTCCCACCTCTCCTCGGACACGTCTCGCCTGTCTCTCTGCCGCATGTATGGCTCCCATCGCACCGTGGCGCTGTGGAGGAGCCACAGCAGCAACCTGACGGACCCCTGCTGTGTGGACGAGCAGTGCTGCAGGTCCGACTCCAGCCAGCTGGCCCTCAGCGACAGTCCGCCCACCTACAGGGACGCTAGTTTCTTCCCAGTTCTCATAGTGCATCGGTCGGAGGGCTGTGGCAGCGAGGATGGGAGGGAGGTGAGGCGTTATTACATACGGAGAGGGTCGTCCTGTGTGGAGACGTCTCTGTGAAGGACGAAAAGAGGTCGACAGGTCAAGATTGATCAGTAACAATGAACAGAGTCAATATTTGATTGACAGAATGACATTAACGACAACATATGGAGAAAGTCTGCTTTTTCAGGAAATTCCACTGTAAATATGATGTGAGATGTGAATTTTGGTTAGTGTCTTACAGACCATTTACCATTTCGTGGACGGTCACAGTTGCCCCATAAGACTACGTTGTAGCCACTCTGAACGTGTTACGGCTGCTGGTGTAGGCGATCTACTGGACCAATTCCAAAGGTTTTAGCAAGTACCATTCATTTACATATCCAAATTTATAAACATAGGACCCAGAAAATACTGGAATTCCCCTTTAAATTTAGAAATATGAATTTGACATGGTTAAGGTTAGGGTAAGGCTTTGATTTGGGGGTTAGATGGTCCTCAATGAATGGAAGTCAATGTAAGGTCCTAATGAGGATAGCTGCACAAACGTGTGCCTGTGTGTGCGTGTGTGGTGCACGTGTGGGGTGTTTGTGTAGGGTAAGGGTGTTTGAGACATTACACTGCATGATCTGATCATTTTCAAAAATCAAGGGAAAGAAATCTTCACCAGTTCTTATGTGTGGTAAATACATGCGTGGCGATACCTCCTGGAAACCGTCCCACTTCGAGGCATTATTGAGAACAATAAATGAAAAGAAAAGAAAAGTTGCATGTCGCTACCAAAGGAATTGTGTTTTGGTTTATTGATTAACAGCAAGGTGAAACCAAAGACATGAGTATTCTGCTTTTTGTTTATTTCATATAAGATTTTAAATTTAACACTACAAGGCATTAATCCATGAGACATATGTGAACGTGAGGTGAATGTAAAACTGCAGGAAATAAAAGTTGTTCTGAAGGACCGTTGCATATTTCACATCAACTTGTGATCTTTTTACCTTTACCTGTCTGATTGAGATGAATGTTTTCAAAGTGGAATAGTTTCAGGAATGGTTTAACATAACAGGAGTAGATTTTATGTTGAGTTTTCTCTCAATCTCTACACACAGTGTGGATTAGCTGCCTGTTGAACCTGCTCCTCCTCTGATGAAGGAGGAGCAGCACTCAGGTCATTTTTGTTTGTGTGAAGAGGGATCCAGGGTGTCACAAACAGTATGACAGTTTATAGTTTTTTTTAAGAAAGATGTCCAGGGTTGGACACTGAGGTCTCTCACAGAAAGTCATTCACTAATAATCTCCTTGGTTATAAAAATCACTGATGAAGCTGCTCTGACAACTGGTGGCCACTGGATATCGCTGTGGACCGTGAGTATGTCAAATCACAAGAGACTGAATCATGGGGAAAAGATGAATAAACTATTCATAAAACCTGTCTGAACTACTAAAATTAAAACAAATTGAAGTTATAAAAAGTGTTAGAAACGGTTTGTGGTGTGCATGTGCAGTGGGAGGAGACACAGCTAGAGAAAATAACAAATAAAATCAAATTAGAAGTAGTTTTTTTTGTTGAAAATGGTAAAATGTATTTAACGAAATAGTTTTGTTTAGTTTAGTAATAATTTTCACCAAAAAAACGAATAGAGCAGGAAGAAGAAACGTTTTATATCACCTGTCACTGCACAGTAGAGATAGCCGTCCCCAAATTCACAAATCACTCAAAAAATCACTCATACATTAATCAATAGCCATTATCATAACGTTAACTTTACTCAATAACTTTCCACTGTTTATTATTTTTTTCTTTCTAAATTTCCTTTAATTGAATCATATTTGAGCAATTGAGCAATATCATTGATACACAGATCTTCCTCCACCTCTGGATACGAATATTGGTTTAGTTTTATAATTGGTAATTGATAGTTTGATCAGCCCAAAATGAAACCTGACACCTCTATAAGCACCTCCTCCAATGTGCGTGCGAAAGAAACGCCTCTCTGACGTCACTTCCCACGCGCGCGGGCTCATGCTAACGGCGGCTTCCTGACAACAGAGAGGACATGTCCGGGACATTAACAGTTTATTGAAGAAACCCGAGGAGAACGCTGCAGTTACCGTGGACAGGTGAGGTGTTCCGGCTGTAGGCGGAGTGCAGGGAGACAGAGGGCCGCTCCGGAGCTGCTGAAACCCCGCTGGGACGCGGTGCCCCTCGGTTGTTGACGTCCAGGACGGGGACGGATGTGGCCGCAGCTCCTCCGCCGCGTCAAGTTTCCAGCTTCGTGGCGGAAGTTTCCGTCCTCTCGTCTCCGGTTGAACCCTTAGTTTGTGGCCGGGGCTCGACCCCCGGTGCTCAGTCAGCGGCTGCCATGAAGCTGCAGTGCGACGTGGAGGTGGTGAATCGGATGCTGCCCACGTTCGGGATGAGGAGTCGGGGGAAGGGGAGCAGAGCGGTGCTGTCCATCGGGAGACATGTGGACAAGACGAGTCAGCGCGGCAACATCTACATGATGATCTGCACCGCTAAAGACAGATCTGGGTCCAAATACAAGGTCTGTTGTTATAGTTCACTACCTGACGACATGACTGCACTGACTGTCACTACTGATCACTAATGGGGGTCTGCTGTTGTTTTCAAATCAGGCTGATTGCAAGTTTCTTCTAATTATATGATCTCAAAGTTGCCTGTTTGGATGCAGATGTATTTCATTCATTCTCAGTTGAAGTCAGAAAACAGCAGGTGAACCCGTGTAAACATTGCCACACAACAACAATGGCTGCATATAAAGTCAATGTGACGTTTAGCTCAGGCGTATTAAACACAGCAAATATCTGTTACACCAAATGTCACATTTACAGCTAATGGGTCCACGATCATTTTATTTGAAAGATGAATGTTCGATTTGAATCCTCACTATTTATTAAGAGCAATGTTTGTATTCATAGAGGTTTAAGTTGAGAATGTAACTAGTGCTGGACAGTATGGCCCCAAATTATGTCAAGATCAAACTTTTCACATCAGTCGTGGTTTTAAACTCTTCTTTATGAGAATGACAAACATTTAAAAACATTTACTAAATCTGAGGCAGATCAATCATATGTTTTGCCTCCCCACTGCGCTTACACAATGAAAATGCAAAACGTCGATATATGTTTGATGTGATGTTAAAATCCTATAGATATTATTTTTGATTTTGCTTTATCATCCAGTCCTACATGTAAGCTGTTCATATTGTTACTGACCTGGTGGTACAGACATAAATACATTAACATCAGCTCAGCATCAAACATATAATTATCTTGCGGTAATAAGGGACATTTACACTTTTGTTCAGTTGAATTCAACAGTTTGATTCACAGCGTTTTTCAGACAAATCTGTGAAATATTGTTCCCTTGATGGAACCAGGACGGTGGATGCTGTTTTGGTCACATTGTACAAAACCATAAGAAGATCCAATTCATGTGATCAGTCCTCTTAACTCTTACATTCAGCATAGTTTGATAAAACGTTATTTATTTATGAACTAACTTTTCTCAGTCACTTAAATCTACTTTTTTAAATTATTCATCATCTTTCCCAGAAAGACCTTGACTGGAAACTCGAGCAGTAATGTTTTCAGAAATGCTTCCGTCAAGAGCCTTTTTCTCAGATTTATAGTCATACCTCTGTCAAGTTGATATGTAAACCAGCTTGATGACATAACAATTAACATGTTCTCCTGTTGAAACTTGTTGAGTGAATCACTTACTGTCTGCTCTCGTTTTGTGAAATGTATTTTTCCACTGCTCACCATGTGCCAACTTTCTCTTGCAGCTGAAAGACAACATAGAAAAGTTCTTCACATGGTTTGTGGAGGAAGGCAAGGCCACTGTGAGACTAAAGGAACCTGCTGTCGACATTTGTTTGAGCAAGGTACGACGTCCTTCATGGTGCAATTACAGTCTGCGCGTAAAGGTGTTTAATAAGAGAGGAAGAAGACATTTAGATATCATTTCCTCTTAAAAGTAGCCACAGATTACGGAAAAATCACAGTACCAGTCCTTTGGTTCACAAGTGCATGAACAGCGCAGATTCATAGTTGTGTTTACCGTGTGAGGCGAGAACAAAACGGGACAAAGACGAGTGTCGGGCTGTTTACCCGCACATTTATCAACCAGACAGACGTGCAGGGTTGTTTTGACTGCAGCCGGTGCCTGGACAGACACCATAGAAGCCTCATTGTTTCCAGTTGCTGTTAAAAGCTCTCCTGGTTGTTTTGAAGCCTGGGTGACCTTTCACCCAGATTCTTCTATAGTTCAACCCGTCACAATGACAGAGACACACACACACACACACACACACACACACACACACACACATACACACACACATATATCTGTGAACTGACTGACGCCACATGATGCAGGTAAACAGGGAAAACAAGTCCAGTTATCCAGCTGAACCACAATTTCTTTTTAAACCTTGACACCACTACAGCAGAGTATGGCCTTGAATTTGGATGATAACCTCAATGTTTACATTTTTTTAGTAATACAGGTGTTAAAAAGGCATCTAATCCCTTTATTTTCTCATCCTGAATTTCATATGTTGTTTTCTCAACAGCAAAAAGTCCATCAAGTTCATTCAAAGGAAGTGTGTCAAGATGTTCTCGGCTTTTGAATTTAGATATTTTAAAGAATCCGGTCAGAGAGGAAACTGTGAACCTGCTGTTTCGGTCACCTGTTCATCCATCAATCCGTGTGTAACCTGATTTTATTTATTCGTTTGCTAGGCTGATGCAAATAGCTTGAAAAACTTCCTCTCGGCTGCTCGCCTGGCAGACAGAGGAAGCGACACCAGCAGCCTGCCCCTCTCCACGCTCACGCCCGTCCGCGCCAGGGACGTGGAGCAGCCCAAGAAGAAACTCACCATCGTGTCCAAGAAGGACTACCCCCTCACCTCCAGCTTCCCCTACTCTCTGGAGCAGCTGCAGGTCTCCTACTGCAAACTGTCCCGTGTGGACATGCGGATGCTGTCCCTCAAAGGTAAAGAGAAACGATTGAGTTGTCAGCTCAGTGCTGGAAATTAAATTCTGGCCTGTAGAGTTTAATGGCACTTGATTTTTTTTTTCCTTTTTTATTCCCTTTTATTTCAATATACAAGTTCACAGAACATTGATAATCTTAAGATTTGCCAGTTTTAAACACAAATGTTTCCTGCTCAGTCGGTTTTTCAAAGTAGAGTAACTGTATGTAAAATGTTGGGTCCAGTGTTCAAAGAGCTTGAACTTTAGTAGAAACAAATAGAGGAGCTTTGATGGTAATGCATGATTAGCTGGAGTAGCCCTTTAAGTTTTAATATTTTTCTTTTGCAGCTCTCCGCAAACTAGACCTCAGCAACAACCACATCAAGAAACTTCCTGCCACCATCGGGGACCTCGGCTGCCTCTCTGAACTCATCCTCCACAACAACCACCTGGAAGCGTTCAGCGTGGCGCTGTGCCTGTCCACGCTGCAGCGGACCCTCCAGCTCCTGGACCTCAGCCAGAATCGACTGCAGACGCTCCCCGCTCAGTTCTGCCAGCTCAGAGAACTGGTCAACCTCAAACTGGACGACAACGAGCTCGCCTGTTTGCCGTTTCACGTCGGGCGACTCTCGAAGCTGAGGTTCCTGTCGGCGGCACACAACCAGTTAGGTAGTGCTGCCTGGTGACTTCCGCAAGCTTAGCCTGGAGAACCTTGACTTGTTCGGAAACCCTTTCATCCAGCCCAATCCTCTGGACCACACAATGCAGCTCACATTCCCCCTCCCACTTCAAGAGATAGCCTCCAGGGCTCTGTCCAACCTCAGGTGAGCAGAGCTGCTCCGAATATCCTCTTTTATCACCTCCACCAAGGAGGTTTGGTTTTCAACAGTAATTTACTACTACTACTACTGTTTAATTAATAGTTAGCAGGATTGCGCTGATTATCATTGAATTTTGTGGAGGGGTGGGGCATGATCCAAGGAAAAACCTTTAAAAGATTTTGAGTGCATCCAGGAATTATTTTCACCTTCTTGGTGAACATGACGAGATAGGGCCTTGGCAGAGTCATGTACTCTACAACCACCCTTCTAGTTTAGTCTTGGGTTCACGAGTTCTTACAGCACGCTCATAAAATTCTTTCTTTCTGATTTACTTCACAGAATACCGTACGGACCTCACCTCATCCCTGCCCACTTGTGTCGGGACCTGGAAACAGCCAAGACCTGCGACTGCGGCCGCGTCTGCATCAGCTTCTACATCAAGACGGCCGTCAGCATGAACCTGCACCAAGTCTCTCACACAGTCGTCCTGGTGGATGACATGGGAGGCACAGATGCTCCGGTGCAGCAGCACTTCTGCTCGCTCTCCTGCTACTCTGAATTTTTGGACAGCTCCCTCCAAAGAGGAATAAGATGAGCAGGAACAAACCTGTAAACAGTGGATACTTTGACGGTATCTGTTGAGACACTGGCAAGAAGAATCCGCGGTAGTAAATAGCTCAGTGGTAGTTTTCTGCTAATGACTTTTAATAAAAGGACAATGTCGACTCTAGCTGTGTCCCAACTCAGGACCCGCCTCCTTCAGAGGATCTGGTCTGCGTGGCCCAGGAAGGCTGAGCCAAAATGATGTGGTCTACAGAGGAAGCCTGATACTTGCTGGTGCCGTTACCCCATTGAAAAACTGTTACTATCCTAGAAAGGTTTCTCCCTTCGATCGTCGGTGATGAAAGGACGCATTTGACGGACGCATTTGAAGGAGCCGTCGAAGTTGGACAGCATAGTCGCACCACTGTGACGCAGTTAGTCTTCAAATGCAGCTTCTGAAGGATGCTGCCCCTGAATTTGAGACACAGCTTCTGTTAAGCTGTTTTTATAAGTGCCTCAAGCTGCCTGTTTTACACTCACGTTCAAGTTGTACTGCACTTCCCACATATCAAGGAAGACCATCGAGACAAGCATAAACCTCACTCCTGTATCTGCTGGTCCCTCACTGTATGTAATGATAGTGAGGCAACAACACTGAGACAAAATTATTTTTCTGTTCTTCCTGCCTCTGAGAGCAAAATCCAGGTTCCTCCACTGACCTACTTGTGCTCCGCAGGGGAATAGAGACGTCAGATGAATCTCCTGAACTCAGGGTTCATCAGCATCACCTAAAGGGAGTTGGTTTTTACTGTGCTAATGACCCACAAGTTTTTATACATATATACATCTATATATATATCTATATATAGATATATATATGCACTGTATGAAAAAAAGTTAAATAAAATTAAAGCATTCGCTCTCTTGTCTTTAGTCATTTATTCTGGGATAATGACATTATTTATGCATCATGTAATAACAATGTTTTAAGATGAACTGAGATTGTAAACTGCTGTAACAGAGAAAAAGAAAGATCTCAGTCCAGCTCATACATCAGGGCGTTATGGAGGATGAACCCAGCAGATGTGGAATGATCACTGATGACGTTTTCCCTTCCATCTTCATCAATTTCCCTCAGTAACGCAGGCTCTTCGTTGTGCACTGGGGTTTGGAAGATCTGCTTCCGTGTCCAGGTCGTCCTCGTCCAGGTTGTCCCTCTTGCTCTGCTCTCCTGAGCCTCCTCTACCCGGCTCGTTTGCTGTATCTGTTGCAGACACTTCAGTCCCTTGGGAAACGTCCTCTACGACGTCGTGGCCTGAAGTGGTCGTCATGGCTGATAATTCCTCACCGGATGTGTGACTGTGAAACTCAACATCTGCTTCCACCTAGCACAGAAAGAACATGTATATAAAAGGAGAAAGAACTCGGCAGCTCAGTTTTACCACTCATAACACACCTGGGCAGGACTTAACTCACCTGAACATTTTCTTGTAGGTTTCCCTCCATCTTTTCAGTTTCCTCTTGGATCTCTGAAGTTAGATTTACTTCTTCCTCCTCTCTAGAGTGTTCAGCTGTCAATTTTTCATCATTCACATTTTCCTGTTTCTGCTCTTCTACTTTCTCCTCCTCTCCTCTTTCCTCCTCCACACTTTCTTCTTCTCCGTTCTGCTTCTTGCATTTTGCCTCCCTCTCCACACCGTTTCCCTCATCTTCACTCTCTTCCCCTTCTCTCTTATGTGGTCCCCATTCTTCCTCCTCACCTACTTCACTTCTTTCCTCCCCCTCTACACCCCCCTCCTCTCCTCTCATCTGCTCCTCTCTGTCCTCATCTTCACCTCCCCCCTTTGTCTGCTGCTTCTTATCCTCTTCATCTACTCTTTCCTGCTTTACTTTCCTCCTCCTCCTCAACACATCTTTGCTCCTCCTCACCCCTCCCTCTCTCCTCCTCGCTTTCCTTCACATTCCTTTCATCAACACCTTCACCCTGACTGCCACCAACAGTCGCAGCAGGCCATAAAGCATAATCAAACACTTCATTAGATGGAAGAACAGACAGTGTGACCGTCAGCTGTCCTCTGTGCTTGTTAAACTTGGCCTGTCCTCTGTCCTCGTCCACAGGGTAGGCCAGAGGCAGCTCTAGCCTGTACGCCGGTTTCTCGGAGTCCAGCAGCAGCCTCTGCTTCATCACCTCAAGGCTGGTGTCTGTGACGGACTTCAGCAGAGGCAGGTCAATGGTGACCACTATCTCTTTGGGCCTGGGGCTCTGAGCTGAGTCTCTGGAGTTCCTGAAGTCCTGCAGATCGACAAAATGTCGATACTTCACCGTGTAGTTGGGCCGGGTCGGCTCTTTGCTCTGTTGAGGCTGGATCTGGAAACCTTTAGGTTCTGCGTCGCTGCTGTTTCTTGATGCAGGTGACTCTGAGGGTTTGGGTTGCGACAATGGGGCAGGTCCTTTATCACCAGGGAATGGGAAGGCAAGAGGGTCAGGCTCCACTGAGGGCCCCTCGGCTTTGTATCCAGGTATGGGTTTTCGAATGACACAAGGCTGGGGGGTGCCCTTGTACTTTGTTTTCAACTGTCGCATGTTGTTTTCGTCCAGAGTGACTTTAAAGGCCTTCTGGATCCCCTGAATGGCTGTGCTGTCCACCATGTCCATGAACCGCTTGTTTTTGCTCGCTATGTGGAGGGTGTCAGGGTGGAAGATGACATCATAGATGGTGATCTGGTTCCCTTGTTTGTCTGTGTCCTGTCTCCCTGGGTGCAGACTGTGGGGCATGGACCAACTCTGCCCCCTGCGGCCATCCTCAGACACACCACACTTACACTCGGGTTTTCCAACTTTCTCGTTGGCGCAAATGTTGATGAAACACTTTCGGCTGCCGTCCACGCTCGTCTTGAGAGCCCTGAAAGGTTCCGGGTGGATGAAGTCGATGCTGTTTCCTCTCTCATGCTCGTAAAGCTCGAGCTGCTCTTCGTAAATCCTCTTGTTCTCCGGGTCTGATATTTCCTCCGCGTAATCTCGCAGCATCTCCCTGAACTTGTCATCTCTGAACGCTTTTCTCAGTCTGTCCACTTCGTCCACCGTCATGTTCAGTTCTTTCAGGTTTTGTCCGGCCTCCATGTTGGCGACTATAGTGCAATTAAGTTCACTGAAGTTCGAGTTTCCTGCAGTAAGGGCAATCTCAAACCGAGTCAGCGGCAGCTCGTAGGGGCATCGATCACTGATCGGTGAATGCAGCTTCCTTTGGAGTCACACGGTTTAATGGCGGCTGCCTTTGATTCCACACTTTTTAAAGCCCAGCTCAGAGAAGAAGTCAGATTGTAACATATCACCGCTACTATCTACTCCCGATAAAGTCGTAAACTGCGTGTCAGTTGCTACGTTTTGTACGTACTGTTATACGGGTTTAAACGCGACCTCAAACTCCAAACGGCAGCAAGCCATCGCGTAGTTGTGTCTATGTGTAACCATGGCAACTTGAGAGTCGGTAGTGTAACAAGGAAACACCACCCCGAGAAACATTTACCCACGTCACATCCGGCAGGTTTACAAATGATTTTAACCAACAAGATATATAAATGTAATTCATAAAAGAAAAAAATATACCTACTTTCTAATTTATGGGATATATCATTTATTGTTTTTTAATAAATTTCCATTCCACATCCATTTACTTTATCCTTGTGGGCAATTTGATTGTCAAACAAATAATTGTAATATATTGTAAATTACATACATGGTTAAATATAATGTTCGATAAGTGAAAAGTTCTAAATATATCTAAAAACAATACCCTTGCCATATCTATACATTTATGTTAATAATTTCTCTCCTTAAATTTGCAAGGATGTCTTCTTCATTTATAAATAAACATCAAACTTGATGTAAATGAATACACTCAATTTTATTCACAGTGATGAAAAGGAACTGCATTAAAGTAATTCTGGAGTCTGGAGGAGCACAGTTGATCATTTGACATTAGTGTCTCAATAATATATATATAATATAAAGATAATATCTTTGTTTGTCTCATAAAAAAATATATTCAAGCAATGAATAGTGTCTGACGGTTTTTTTTTATGACAGAACATCTCGTATAATTGAATGGGTATTTGATGTCATTCTACCAGCAGGTATCGCTGCAGACCAGCGATCGGGTGGCACCAGGCCAGTGAGTAAGTCGGTCAGTAAGGCAAAGGGGCGGGTACGCAGGGGAGAAAGGTGATTGGTCGCACCCCCCCCCCCCCCCCAGCAGTTCATATTTCTCACCATGTGATTGGAGGCCGGGTAAACTAGTAGTTACCGGGTGTCAGTGTGTGGATGAGCGGGGGGATGGATGTTTGATCCACATTCATCTCAACTGCATCTCGTTGTATTTTGCATTGTTAAATCTACACATGCATGCATCTTCTGATTTCTGAACATTTAAAAAAAAATCTCACAGGGTGGTGAATTCTGTATAAACAACTGTATATTTCAGTTTTTCCACTGGTAGTAAGAACAGAGGGTGTTTGCTGAAATATACTAGAGATATGTGTATGAAACCCAGTGGTGTGTTACGCAACAGGCACACAGCTCCACCGCCTCCTTGCTCCAATGGAACAGGGCCGATGCCTCAAATAATCTGCTGATGAACAAGCAACCAGACGTGTGTCTCCTGTGACTCATCAGGCATCCTGGCTCTCAGCTAATGAACAGGACACCATGTCCCCAGATTGTCTCAGTGAAAAAGCTTTACTCACAAAAACAAAAAAATATTATTCATTGAGCAGGAAGCTTCCCACAGGCTGGTCAGCACATTTCAGAGGACACGAGTGAGTTTCAGCTGACAAGGGAGAGCGGGTGGTGGTGGGGGCAGTCGCAGTGTGACGCACACAGGATGTGGGCAGACACTCACTCCCACCGGGAAAGAGCGCTGACTCTACAATGATCCAGCGCCTTGTTTTTCTAGGATTAGTTATTGGAAAGTCACAAGATGACAAAGTCGGACTTGTTTTATCCGTTTTATTTTATTACAAATATGTATTAAATAATATGAAAAGTTATACGGGGAGATATAATCAAGGTATAATCATAGTATTGTTGATTAATATTCATATATACATTTGTCTTTCATGTCAATATTTTTTCCCAGATATGACAAATAAATGCAATCATACAACAATACAATACATTCACATAGACAGATATCTGTGTCAATAGTGAGATATATATATATATCTCACTATTGACACAAAGGGTTTGAGGATGGGGGAGAAGGTGAAATGTGTAAGACAAACTTCATACAAAGGCTTTGGCAAGGGTGCATACAAATGATCACTTATATCAAAGTAAACAAAAGAATCCTTTAGAGGAACATACATGTACAAATTAACAGTAGAGAGGAAGAAAAGAGTCCAGTGCATGTTTTTTTTTTCTCTTTCCCATGAGTAGAAGAGCAGCAGCTTCATGTGCTTGGCTACTCCCCGAATCCCTGTGGTATCTTGGGATTGAGTGGGATGGCAGTGTTCAAAGTTTATTTCGAGGCGGCAGGTACCAGCATGCTTATTGTGGCGAGGCCTGGTTTTGAGGGAGGCGTTTTGCCGACAGCCATTTTGTTCAAGCTCCTGACATCAGCCTGCCAGGAGGGAATTTTCTTTGTGGTCATGTGGCGCCGCGCGTGTTTGGTGAGGTGATCGCTGCGCATGAATCGCCGGTCGCACACGGGACACACAAACTTCTTCTCGCCGGTGTGCGTCCGCCGGTGACGGGAGAGCTCGTCAGAGCGGGCAAACCGCTTGTCGCAGCCATCCCAGCTGCAGCTGAACGGCTTCTCACCTAAAGGAGAAAAACAGGGGGAGTCAGCAAGTGAGTCACATTGCAGTCATAAAAACTTCTTGCATCACATTGCCCGGTTTGACATAACAATGAGCTCAGTCTCTTTCCATCGGGAGAAACAAGGCCAAAGAAGGAATGCTTTACAAACAGGATGTCAGCCTCAGCTATGGTAGTCACATTATACTCCCTATTCTCAATGAGTTTCAGCCAAACCACACTCTCTTAAGTGCTGCTCACCTGTGTGTGTTCGAAGGTGAGCCTTGAGGTGTGAGCTTTTGAAGTATGTCTTCCTGCAGCCGGGGAAGGTGCACACATAGTTTCTCCTGCGAGAAAAGTCCATCTTTGCGGGGGCCGTGCTGCTGCTGGGCCCCGCTGGTACGTACATGGGGGCCGGGGCCAGAGGTAGCAGCTTGGTATTGCCCAGGGTCATGACAGTCTGCGAGCAGTGAGAGGCCTGAGACACTGAGGACTGAGGGAGGACCAGCATCACCGTGCCCTGGGGCATAGCCGAGCCCACAATGAGGGACTGCTGGACATTGCTGGTGCTGGCTGAGGTGTGTTGGGGGAGGATGGGTGTGGTGGTCTGAATTCCAGTATTGGATGTCTGAACCGTGCCGGGGATGAAGGCTGAGATTATCCCTGATTGGCTGGTGACAGGGAACATCTGGCAGATGATTTGAGGGCTCCTGACTGGAGGTGGGGACAGGGTTGCGGTAATAATGGGAGGGGATGGGCTGTTTTGCGGTTGGGTGTTGAAAGGAGTGGGGGTGGAGACAATGTCCAAAAAGGGTTTTGAGGGACTGGGCTTGAATTCTGTCTTTAGTGGTGTGAGAGGAGAGGGAGGTGAGGTTATCTGCTCAGTCCTTGTGATGTGCTGCTGCTGCTGCTGCTGCTGCTGCTGCTGCAGTTGTTGCTGCAAGCAGACCATTGTAGCCATCACTGTGTCTCTAGTTTGCTCTGGATTGGGGGCCACTGGAATGTGGTGTTGGCAGGGGGTGCTGTCTGCGGTGTGGCGGATGACGCTGGTCGCCATGGCTCGGCAGGGCTGTGGCGGAGCGGGGAGGGAGGTTTTTTTTTCAGCAATCGGTGCCAGGAAAGGTTGATGGAGACCGGGCCCACAGCGCTGTGAGGACACAGCCAAGCTGGACTGGAGGCCAGTGCTGGATGTTGAAGTCTCAACAAAGCTGGGGCTGTGAGGCGGAGTCATACACTAGAAAGAGAGGGAAAAAAGGGAAGGTAGAGGAGTGTGCCATAACATCATAGTGTGTGCCTTTAGTTTACAAGCACCTGTGTTTGCAGAGATCACGAGTAGCAGCACACAGGTACATATGAGGATAATGATAACACTGAGCTATAAACTGAGATTTTTATGACCCTGTATCTGCAAGAAGTAACTTTCTGAAGGTCACTCTCATGCGATAAAGCACTGTTATCTATAGATATTACATCGAAAGGTTGCAGGGTTCAATGAAAACCTTGACGTTCAGGAATACCTTTTACTACTCAAACACCTGATATCTAAGTGGTTTTACCAAACTCTCGCTCGCAACTCCCCCTTGCAAAACCTGACATGCACTTTATCGAAATGGCCCGACACCTGTACAGTATGAGGAGTGTCTCACCAGGGAGGAGAGGGACACAAAGTCCTTCGGGGGCTCCGGAATCTCTGGCGTCAGGAGGGAGTCGCAGGAGTCCGAGGCTGGGGTGAGGGGTCTGGGCTTGCAGGGGTTCTGCCTGTTGTTGCTGGGAAAGAGGCCCTGGCCCCAGGAGCTCATACACACCAGGGCCTCAGCTGCCTCCAGGTCTGTGTACTCCAGGCCAGAGACAGAGTGCTCGCTGTCGTGCCTCCTCCTCTTTGCAAAGGACACATATTGATCCATGCACTCGGTCTGGAGGGAGGAACAAACGAATATCAGACAAATGAAGCAACATTAACGTTCTTGCGGTTGCCCTAGTCACACTGCATGATAGGTTGTGTTGATATATGACGTTGGCATGGATGCAAACAGAAGGTGGGGGGGCTTTGCAATCTATATTGACCAGAGATCTCTCAAATTCCCCAGTCAGCATCTGAAGTTCCCGGGTTCACTCTGCACCACGCTGCCAATAAAACGAAAGGGGAGGGGAGGGGGGAGTAGTGCTGGCGACTTCTCCTCAGCCCAGCATGCATTGCCTGTGGCTCGCAGCCAGGACACCTCCCATCGCCAAATATAGACCAAACAGTGACGTGCTGCAGAGATGAGCCATGTGAAATCCCCCATAAAGCGGGTTTGGATCAGGAAGTGGCTACAACTTTTATTATAAATCCATACGGAGAACAAAGCGTATTATTGACGCTCCGCCAAAAATAAAAAAATATTGAAAAGAAAAAAAAGAAGTAAACCCGGTGACCCTGACAAGACTTCCTCAGATGATACAATTGTAAATGATCCCAAACAACACGTATATGATTGCCTTTTCTTAAATATAGAACAAAACACAAAGTAGAAATGCAGCAGTGACATAAATAAATAAATAAAAACAAGTGTTTACTTAATGAATATATATTAATTTAAGAGGAGTGATTCAGCTTCACGGGGGATGTTAATTGTGACACTTAATAATATTAACAGAAGGACACATACACCCAGCTTGTTGACAGAAACTGCAGATCGCTGTGTAAACAACTGGACGTTAGAAACAGAAACTAAGGCAACGAGTGGGAATGAGCGTCTTACCCCGTGGGAGTCCATGTCCGTGGATCTACGCGTTGGCATCGGTGAGTGAAAAGAGAGAAATCGGTGGTCGTGGCTCTTGTTGTCGCTCAGGAACAAAGAGACGGCGGTCGGCAGCGCTCGGGTCGCGCAGGGTTTGTGTGACTAGAGCCGCTGCTGCCTCCTCTCAGCTGAGAGACTACAACACGGGCGAGAAACACTCAGACACAAAAAGAAACAAAAAAAAAAAAAAAAAAAAAAGAGAAAAACAAAACTCACAACACGCACTGGCGGGTGGCAACACTCGGCCAATGGCGGTCGAGTGTGTGCGGAGCCCCGGCCAATCGGGGAGCGGCGCGCGCGTGAACACTGCGTGCTCACGGGGCGGTTGGAGGAAACGGGGTGCGTGGCCGTTGGTGGGCGTGGCCGCGGAGTCAGCAGTGTCAGAGTAAACCCGATGAACCTCCAGCAGCTAAACTGGGCGAAAGGTCGATTCAGTCTATGAGGCGTTCCAGGGCTGTGGGAACAACGCGATCGCACAACTCCATGCGGCTTCCAGGCTGTAGTCCTCCGGTGCACGTTAACGCAGGGCCCACGTCCATCAGTGCAATCTAGTGCCGTGTTTAAATTGAAGATAAAAAACAGTGGTATATTCATGGTGTATGCAAGTTCTTAGAGATATGTTCGACTGGACTTGGTTGAGTTCCTCGAAGTCGTTTCACCTCTTGTTCAAGAGGCTTCTTCAGTTCTAACGGACTAAATGTAGGGTCGTTAGGAGTCATTAACGAGAGGTGAAACGTCCTCAAGAAACCCAACCAAGTCCAGTTGTCCTGTTTTTTTTAATACTTGGATATACCATAACCTGAAAGACTGAGAATCTCCACAGACAAATAAAAACAATGTTGCTTTGGCCCGGTTTTGGCCCGCATTCAGCACACGTACCACCTAGAACGATGGCACTTCAGCGACCTGCTCCTGTTTGCCCGATGTGGGCCACAAGTAAGCCATAGCAATACCGCATGTCAACCAAAGGGGCCAAAGGGGGCCTGATTCTGCTTTGTGCTATTTGGGCCATAAGCTGTTTTAAAACCCGGAGAATTGGGTCTGGAGTTTACCCAGTTTTCATTTCACACATGCACAACATAGTTGCACTTTTCAGGCGAGAGGTGGAGCAGCAGGGTGCAGCACCTCGAACTCTGTTGACATCTTGGTCTGTGTCTTCTACATGTGAGTCACCCCTTTTTCACCGAAAGATTTGTTTCCTTTTTGTTGTTTTGTTGTTTTTTCCAGTCCAGTGCATGTCTGAAAGCAGCTACAGTCCCCATTTACTTTATGCTCACATTCAGATTACATCTTGCCCAGAGAACCACATGTTTACCAAAAAGGCCCATATTTGTTTTTGGATATTTGGGCCACAATTGCTGTTTTACAACGGATTTCGAAGCCTGGGGTCGTGAGGTTCCTCTGACCTTCCAAGTAGAAATTCTGACTTGAGGGGGCGTTCCAGTTGCAACTTCCGACTGTGGGGGTTGGAAATTCCTACCTCTGTTGCAAATCTGCAAATGTCTGCATTACACAATATTAACCCCATATTAAAAGGTAGAATATAACCAAAGGCTTCAAGTCCTAGATGACATCAAAATGTACAGCGTTGATTTTAGATAACTTCATAATTACGAACCAAATTTTGCAAGTTCTTCTCTGCCAGTGGAGACTGTAGTTTACACTCTGCAGAAACTCTCAAAGAAGCCACATGTGATCAGCACTTACAGTCACATCTTATTAGGCTATTAGAAAACGATATATTACCACTGTTTCGATTGCATACAACACATTGTTGGTGATGGAAAACTTGTGACCTCTTTAAAAGCATTAAAAGCGAAAGGGCCTAAGTGAGTCTCATTTTCCCCACCTTTCCCACAACACGTGAACGCAACACCAGTGTCAGATGAAGCGCATGCTCTCCGTCTTGTTGTTTTTGAAGCTATTTGTGCAGGTTTCTCACGCAAGACAACAGATAAACACGTCACTTTGATGGTTCATGACACAAACACAAACACAAATTTAGCAAGCAACAAAGTGAGTCGAATACGTTTTGAATGCACGTTATTGCTGCAGCCTGTAACCTTGTAGCAGTGTAAGAAATGTTACATTATTCCTCCAAATGTGTCAGACATGTGATATTTATTGAGGTTTCGTTGTAAAGTAGGATACCTATTAGAGGTCACCAGTTAAACTACAAATAACAAGCGAATGAGGCAGCAGTGGTACTGGTGAACCACACCTATGGTCAGGAGCTCGATGCGTCTTTTGTCTGTGGCTGTAGCTGTAGCTGTTTTAAAGGATGTCTGGGTGGAGGCAACATCAGAGCTCCCTTTACATCCATATGGGCTATATGAGGTTTTTCATTTATATATCATCACAGTTACACCTGCAGACAAATTGAGCCTTTAAAATTGCCCATGATGCATTTAGGTTTAGATGCACTGCAGTGAGTTTGCACTAGATGTAAAGCAAAGATCACTGCGTTCTCTCCCCCCCCCCGATTCCAAATGTGTTCTTTAAACTTCAAGTAAATGTTAACGTATGTTTGGCTGCTTCTCCTCTGGGCCGCTGTTGAACCGTCTCCATGAGTTCATTCTCGGGCGGAGAATTCAAATTGGTCCTGACCTACATTTACTGTTACATCACCAACTGCATTTGGACAAAGGGAGAAATGTGTCAGAAAGTCCCAACGAAGTTCTCGGAGCCATGATGTGAAGAAGATGCTGTGATTATGCTTCTAAAAAAAGTTTCTGATTTGATTTAAACCCAACCAGGTCCACTTTAGTAAAAGAAAAGAAGCACAGTTGGCCAAGTGTGACTGTCATGCGCACACACCCATGACCTTTTATAGTCTGTGATTGTTTTGCTTATATATCTACTAATCCCCACATGACCAAGATGTACCTTATGTCCCTCTTAAACCGGTCTTTGCAGCTTGCCTGCAGCATAAGGGTGTGTAGCAGGTGCGTTAGCCTTGCCCTGGTGCCGCGCTGCTAATGTAGGCTGCACCACAGTACATGACTCACATAAGCATGACCTCAGGGAGCAATGAGGTCCCGGAGCCGGGGCAGCGCAGGCCACAATGCAGGCAGTTAGAGAGCAGAGAGGGGGAGAGGGAGGAGTAACGGCATGACAGACAGGCCAGGCCTAAGTTCAGCAGCCTGTTTGTGATGTAAGTGGGGAAGTCAGCCTCAACTGGGTTAGGGAATCTGGAGGAAAGGTTACGCTGGCCCTACGTGGGCCTCTGCTTGCTCACCTCCCCTGTACAGCCAACTCCCCCAACTCAGGAACTCCAGGAGCGGCTCAGAGAGGGGGGAGTTGTCCCAGCAGAGCAAGGGGCTATGTTTTAACCAACAGCTCCAGAGCTCCAACAGGCCACCACAGGGAGTGTCATATTGACAACAGTGTTACCTCCACATGAAGTATTGTCACTCAAAATCTATCATTATGTTATATAGAATAACATAAAACAACTCATTATAATGGTGTTTTGTATAATTATTAATTATAATAATAGCAATTCCATTTGTACAGCACCTGAGGTGCACTAATGTGCTAATAGTGTACATTCCTCATTTTATTATATTTGGTTTCGCTTTACTTCACATGGTCTGGTGAGCTCTCTCTTTTTTCTCTTTAAATTACAGAAGTGGATGCTGATGTGACACAAGTATCCAGACTGTCAGCTTCTGTGTGCTCTCTTTTGGAAAACAGTGTCAGTCAGTAGCGCCTTCCCACCGTCACAACAAACTGGCATCTGGGTGAAAGGACACAGAGTAAAGAGATCCCAGGATGTCTCTCCTTCCTTCCATTCTTACTTCCTTCCATTCTTACTTCCTCCTTTCTTCCTTCCTTCCTTCCTTTCTAGTACTCTTTCTCTTACTTTACAAAAAAAACACAAAAAGACAATGCTTTACTTCTGTATGTGGATATTTTATATAATTTTATTATATTGATAATAATAATAATACGAATAATAATACTAGTTATTATAATGATTCATATTATTATAAACCATGTAAGGCTGAGGTTTCATTTCTTAATTTTTAGTTTCCTGTTAGCCTGTGTAATAATTACATTAGTGCAATCTACAATCTTCCTATACATTTAATATCCTACTTGTTTTTTAACAATTGTGCCTGCTTTTTGTGTGGTCCACTGTATCTATACAGCTGGGGAGTTTTAACTTTCATATTTATATTTTAGCTGTGAAATTACAAATAAAGGCACTGTATTCCATTTTGTCTGTATTTTTTAAGGATAAGTGACAGATTGAATTATTATTAATTGAATCATTTATTACTGAAAAGGTTTCAACACAAAGATGTTTTTCTGTTATTGTCAACTCTGCATTGAGGCTTTGTTTCACAACAGGCAACACCACCCACCCCTCTCTGCAACACAGTAGGATGGAGCATCAGCAGGGCTTCCTCTACCAGCGCCTGGCTCCTGATTGGTCAGAATGGAGCTCTAAGCCAATCTGTTGCTATGAGACACTGATTCATGTGCTGCGAGTTCGCAGTCTGTTGTCCTGGCAACAAAAAGAACAGGAGGCAGGTTTGAGGGCTCCCTGGAGGAGTTCCCTTGGAGACGGTCTGAGCATGTGTGGTGCCTGATGATGAAGGCTGAGAAATCTGTGAAATAATCAAATCAAGCAATCAAGTAGGAACAAAGAAGAACCAGTTAACAGAATATATTTCCCCAAATAGGTGGGAAGCTATTATCTTTTATGATCAATAATTACACCTTTGCATAAGCATTAGTGCATGTTTATAGTAGACTGACAGAGATACAGATTAGTCAGCTAGACATCGTATCAAATGATAACACCTGCAAACATAAAATCCAACATTTACACATACTTTTTACTCAAAGTGTTTAATTTTGCACCTTCTATTCAGACCAGTGGGTAAATGCAATATTTGAAATCCTTCAAATTCTGCTACTGGAGATATGCAAGGAACAAAAGCTATTCACACTTGTAGCTCTCTAAAATAGTGTTGTAGATCTTAGAAAAAAATGACAGGAAATTATTAACAGATTAATAACAGATTATTTTTGTAGGCGCTGCCTGTCAAAACGTTTTTTAATCATCCCTTTTTCTATGTTGATCTATGAGGAAACCTGCTGTTTGTGGCCACTGGGAAGAAAATGCTTCAATGAGCAGTGGTGCTGTATCCAGTTTCTTACAATATCTATGTTGTTGAGGTATTTCAGTCTGGAAAAAAGTGGTGGGCTGGCTAAATACTTTGAGATTATTATCCGTACAGCCATGCTCTGACCACAGCTTAAAAAAATTCAAATAGCCAACAGCTTTAAAGGCTCAGAGTGTAAGATTTAGTGACATCTAGTGGTGAAGTTGTAGTTGCAGCTGAATACCCCCTCACCTCACCCTCCCTTTCCAAAATGAAAGAGAACATGTGGTAGCCCTCAGTTGTCATAAAAACTCTGTTTAGTGTTTAGTTTGCCCAGTCTGGGCTACTGTAATAAAACCATGGCGGCCTCCGTAGAGAGGACCCACTCCTGATGTAAATATAAAGTATTTAAATATAAAAGGCTCATTCTAGGGTAAATAAAACAACAATTCGTACAATTTAGATATTTTATATCAAATAAATCTAGTGAAAACATCACTAGGCTTATTTGATATAAAATCTCTGCCAATAGATCCCTTTCAGCAAAATCTTACACACTGGACCCTTCAAAAAAATGTAGCCGATACTTTAATCAGAGGGTGTATGCTGGAATTTGTGGCCAGGTTTCTCTGCACCAGGCAATCCTGTCATGCCTGTTTCCTGTCCACAGGGTTAGAGTTGAAGCCCAGACATCTGCTCCTGTGGATGGACTCGGAAAACACTGGCACAGTCTCACAGTTAATCTCTGCTGCAGCTCAACACCTCAACCACTTGACAGACCAAATGTTAATGAATGAAACCATTCCATATAAAACATATATAAAGTTATTAAAAGGTTTATTGTAAGGTGAATGTTTATAATTGAAAAAAAAGATGATTTGAGAGAAGATGAGTAAGAAAAACAACCGAGACAGCAGCTACTCGAGAGCTTTTATTGGGCACTTTGTGCATCAAATCTTTTCCAAAGCAGAAAAAAAAAACATCAGTTAAAAACATAATTACTTTTGTCCCTTGACATATGTTAGAATAGCTTCATATAAAAAGAAAACACATTATATTATTAGGAATAATAGACATTTGGGTACGTATGGAAAAAAATAACAATGACCCACATCCATTCTCTTAATAAATATATACACAATAAGTACTGAGATACAAAAGGATGGATCATATAGATCCTTTTTTTTCAGTATATATATTTACAACAACAAGGAAACTGTTTTATCAGTTTATATGTATTTTTATACTGTAGTTATGGCAACATCGGAACTTCTTCTGTGAATGACCTAATTATTATATTGCACTTCCAGAACAGACTTTTATTTTGATTTTTTTAAACTGTCCTAGACATTCATTGACCTATTTCACTATCATTCAGAAAATGACTCTACAGTAGAAAGGGTAGCGGTGTTTTAGAATTCTAATTGACATATTTAGTAACAATTTAATACTTACTAAGAGGCCGTTACTTGAGTTGATCTGAGGAAAATGCCATTGCATTTAAAAACAGCATGAATTCAATGCTAAAAAAAAATACAACAAACATTCACACTACTCTACCCTAATTGTATGATGGTCGAAGAAAGTTTTTACACACTAAATACTGCCGTGTTGTTTAGCATTAATACACCGAACCACTCAGGCTCCATAAACAATTTGACTTCATTTTGTGGCTAAAAACCCAACTTTACAGATTGTAATCATCAGTGCTATGGCTTTAGGAAGGGACATATGGGCCGTGTCTCCTGATAACAATTCCAATGTAGGAGGAACGATGCTGCTTGCATAGCGTGAGGTATAGCAGCACCACTATCAGGCACATTTGAAAAAAATGTACAAAAAACAGGCACCGATATTTGGTGTGCAAGTCATATTCTCACTAAATACAAAACAAAGGTGTCATACGTGTCCTCATTTGTTGTTTCTCATGCAGAAAATTTTGAAAACAAGCAAAATGAATAACTTACATCTCTAATCAACATTGTCTGTTAAGAGCTATGGCTTTTTAAATAAGACTTTTGGGACTTTGCGTTTTAAAATCTGTGTGATACAGCACACAGACGACACGATTTCAATCATAGATCAAGTCCATAATCATTACATAGCTCAACGTGTAAACCACTAATTCTGATGGCTTCGTTTGTCTTGCACCCCCACTGTTCAGGATGACGTCACCTCCTCACGTCCAATCAGATTTCAGTGAGGGTGAGTTTGTACATGCCACCCATCTCCTCCATGCTGATCTGGAAGGTGTCCTCGTTGGAGTAGTGCTTGATGATGTTGTCGTCCATGTGGACTAGAATTCTGTTGTAAAACAGATACAGGTGAGATTAGTGTCATGTTTACATCATCCTCACCCCATAAAACTGTTTTATACGTGTGCAGCAGCTGCTTAGTTAAACTAAGCTTATCTTATCTTATCAGCAAACGTGAAAACAGGAGGGGAACATCCCAGAAAAACACATACATTTTCAATTACTGACATTTCAAGGTACTGGTATTAGTGAAGTTACGTTTGGACAGAGCCAGTCCAGCTGTTTTGAGCTTTTTCAAGTCTTAATGCTAAGCTAAGCTAAGCTAACTGGCTGCAGCTTCATTTAAACACTCCTATACACAAATAAGAGTATTAGGAGCTAAAACATTTTCAAAATACCTCAGAAAATAGAATTATTAAAATCATTAAGGTCAGACTTACTCTTCATCCATGCTAATATACTAATATCTCCATCCAGACAAGTTACAGCAAATAATTCAGATGTGGTACAGCAATGGTGAAAAGTAGGATTTCTTTTCTTGAACCGACATCACAACGGTTACCAGCAGTAAGTGTTGGCAAAAGTTAGTTAACTGCTGGTTGAGTCGGGACTGATAAGAACCAATCAGGAAGCGAATGACTGCATCATCATTTCCAAATGGATTTTGCCCGTTCAGACCAAAACACAGCCCTGGAATTTTCAAACTAAAACTGGAGCCAACACTGTTTCCAAAATTCTCCATTTTGGGTGCTTGAAACCTGGAGCAGAGTGGACGGCAGATGTAGCTGGCGCAACAGCGACGCGTTTTAAAACTACAACGTAAACAGGTGGCTGTAGCAAAAGTTCCAGATACTCACCCTTTCTTGCATTTCTTGTACACTTTTCCCACTTTATCCAAAGGCAACTCGTACTTCTCTGAAATCTGATTGGGAGAAAACAAATACAAATCAGTGTTAAATTCATGAAAACAGATTCCACATAAATAGGAGCTCGGTCCTTTGGGTCTGATCTTTCACGAACACATTTCACCTGCTTTAACACATCAACTCCACAGCTGGTTTCTCCATAATCAGCGGCTCGTGCACTCCATATGTCTTTTTAAACCCCTGAAGTAACCGGACACCTGCCTCTTTGCCTGTCGGCCACCCCTTGCCCACTGCCTCATCTTCTTCCCTCTCCCCAGGAAGCTTTCACCTCCTTTTTTCCACAGACCTGCAGGAACCCTTAATGCAATAAAAGCCATTACCGACAGAGTAAACTGAGGACAACTTACAGCACCCATCAGGCCTTTCAGCGTGGGATTCTTCAGCATGAGGGCATCGAACACTTCCTCTGTCTCCTTGCGCACGTACAGCAGCACTGTGTGGTGGAAGGAGAAAGGAGGCAGGTGAGTGTCAGGGCAAAGTACAAGGGTTGAACACAAACGTAAACCAAAATCAGACCTCAGACAAAAGTCAGTTGCAGGCAAACAAGATTTATTTGTGTGAGGCCGAACAGTTCAACTGCTGGTTCGGTGTATTCCTGTAAGTCTGAGGGTTTGTGGCTTTAACGCATCCCTGCCAGACTGCACTGATCCAAACTCAAAGGGGTTTAGTTCTAGGCCCAGACAAAGCCCACTTAAAAAGGACCCACCTCTCATTTACTACACACAGTCTTCTCAAAATAAATCTCTCTCTCTCAACACATTCTCTCGTACGGTTTTCAGACATCAGTACCTTGTGAGATTTGTAGCCTCTACATAAGAGGAGAAACTATTTCTGTATTTAGAAGTGGGCCGCACTTCAAATACGTTATTACTTCCACAAGACTTTGATGCACTTCTTAAAAGTAAAGCGAGTAACTGTATGGTGATGTAAAAACTTCATATTGAACAGCCAGAGGTAACTTTATCTGAGATGTCATTTCAAGGAGGCTGCACAACCGACAGACTGACGTTTCACTCAAGACGTCAACACTGATCCCTTTGGAATCTCAAGGTTGCAAATTCTTTAACAGGAAAAACATGATAGCTGCTTTCGTAAAGGTGCTGCTTTGACTATATCTAGGTTCATTCAGAGTGAATTTAAAGTAAGTAATGATAATGAAGATACAGATAATAAAAGTCATAGACGTCATATGATAAAAGCTTTCTAATAGAGATCTGTGACGAGAGATAGAACAGGTAACTGATTATGCTGGTCTAATCTTCTGGCAGAATGTTTCAAAGTGAAGGGGCCTTCGCGGCAAAGGCTCTGTCTCCTTTGGTTTTCAGCCTAGAATTTTGGAATGGCTAGCAACACCTTACCAGAGGATCTCAGATCGCGTCCTGGCTTGATAACAGGTCTGAAATATAGGGAGGGGCCAGCCCATGCCTGGCTTTAAAAGTAATTAAAATAATTTTCAAATCAATCCTAAAATTAACAGGCAGCCAGTGCACGGATTCTGAAACAGGGGTGGTATGGTTAAATTAGTTGGATTGTTTTAGAAGCCGAGCGGCAGCATTCTGGATTAACTATAGACGGTGGATTGATTTCTGAGTAAGACCACTATAAAAGGAGTTACAGTATTCGAGGTGAGAGGAAATACATTTTTTTTGGTCTGTATGTGAGATAAAAACAAAGTGGCCATGATTTTTGCTGAATCAAGCTTCATTACCACCACCGAGGGGTTATGATTTCATCCGTGTTTGTTTAGCAGACTGATTTCTGTAAGTGTGAACTGTTGGGCCTTGACTGAGGTATGCACTCTACTGAGTACTAGTCTAGTTTTGTAACACCTACTACAAATTGCTCCAAGAAAGTTATGGCATCATCTAGACAAAGTTTTGTTGGGCTTACAACTCCTTAAAATGAAGTCACTTGAACTCTCATCACAGGTTCCTTTGTGTGGACATAAGTTGTGGGCAGTTCAAATACCATGACAGAACCATAACAAGAGTTTATGTGATGGGCCTATTTTATGGGCTTAGAAATTTTTTTTAGATCTGAAAGATTTACATTATTTTGTCCAACAATTGCATCATCATCTCATTATTTCTTAGGAAGCTGTCACACTTGGTTTGGTCTATATTTATTCTGAATGGAAAGATTCCATTCAAAACCCTGCTGAATTGTCTACATGCAAATGTTTTCATACAGAATCAGTGTGGAGCAGGTTCTGAAAGAACCTTTAGAACCTGTTTAAGTTAAAAAATGTTACTCCTCCAGCTTCCACAGCCTACAGTTACATATTTGGTATTGAAAAAAAAATGCGCCTGTTGTACAGTATGCCTATGAATAGGATATGGGCTAAAGGGCACAGGCTTGTTTGCATGCGTGTGTGCACGTAGAGATCACTGGTATTTTGTTGGGTTAAAGGAGGCCTCAGGCACGTGTGTGTGTTTTGAAAGACCTGGAATAATCACATGGCCCAGGGAGAATGTGTGGTGGGTGCCTTCAGGGGCTGGCCACAGCCAACACACACACACACACACACACACACACACACACACACACACACACACACACACACACACACACACACACACACACACACACACACACACACACACACACACACACACACACACACACACACACACACACACACACACACACACACACACACACCCCTGATCAGCATGTGAACAGTCGCAGCACGAACACACACAGTACCTTTCTTTGGTTCGTCCACTCTCGCCATCTTGTTTGGGGGTGAACTGAACTCGTCATCGCTGAAGGGTAATCTCTTCATCCCCGAGCTGCAGTGGACAAACAAAGACACACAGAAATCACTGCTTTGCCCTTTGTAACCAGCTAAAACACACACACACGCACACACACACATACATGTGCTCAAACCCTCAGAGGCTTTTCCTAGAAACAGCATGCATTCCTTTTACCGTGAAGCTGCCACTCAGTTCAAAACTACTAAACCAGATTGGGGTCAAAAACCTGCTGTGTGGTTAGACGTGGGGTCAATGTGTGAAATCAAGCATGAGGTTGAAAACATAAAAATACATAAACAGACCATTTAACTGCTCTGGAATCGCAATAAAACCAATTAACATCATTTACATCACATTTAGTGTCAGCCAGTTTTTATCTGTTTGCACATCGGCTCAGTCGAACATCACACAGACTTTACACAAGGGAGCTGGCAGGGTAAAGTCCATCTAATGTCCAGTTCAGACATTCACTTTCACGCACAAAGCTCCTCCGGGTAATGTCCAGAAAAGATCAGGGTTGCTGTGCAAGGTTGTTTTTTTCTCCCACACAGTGCACGGCCTCTGTCTGATTAACAAACGGCAGCTCTGCCTCTCTGACACAATCGATAAAGAGAGGTGTACAAAGATAGTAGAATAAAAATATCCAATAATAGAATCAGTTCCCTCAATTTTCATTTTTTGGGGGTAAACTGCCAGAACTCTGTCACTCAGTCAATCTTGGACCTTCAGGGATGTGGTGCCAGACTACGGTTGAAAGGGAGTGTGAAACGACAAGTGCAAAATCAAGGCTTCCATAAACTCACCTCTCCTCTCCATCTTCTGTTGAGAAAGACTGCAAGACAAACAGAGAGGGAGAAATTGATTTAATGGAACACAGGTAAAAAATCTAACAAATCTATACATGTTGTCTCAGAGATGGTTTGAATAGCTTATTGTAAAAGACGTCTCCGATCTGAGTATCAAATATTTATGATGAAAACTGTCATTTTTGGCCACTAGGGGTCTCACAGTCAAAACAATTAGGAAACTGGCAAGCAGTGTGGTTTTCCTTCGCCATATGTGGTTTGTCCCCGGGACTTATAGCAGAGACGGGCAAAGCCACAGATAAAGAAGTTATGAGGCAATTCAAATTTGACCAAACTTAAACCATTACCTTCAATAAAATTGGGGATTTCTTTGGGTTTGAACACAATTGGAAACACTGGTAATGTAAGTACACAAGTCAACAACATAAATAACGTAAGTCTAGTTGTTTTCAACGATGAATTGTTACATTTTACATCCTTGAAATAAACCTACTACACTGGAAGTCTACGTTAAAATCTATTACTTGTGTTGGTACCTAAATCAGTCAACCAGTCCACAGACAAAGTCAACAGCCACGTCGAAGAGGTTTCCTGTGTTGACCCATTTATTGCTCCTTATCACCGGGAGCCGAGCCTGGTCAACACGTGGCAGCAAATCAGCTGTGGAGTTATATACGTGGAGCTGAGCCTGTACGGTTACAGCTGGAGAGACGGTGATCAAAGAGCAGCAGGGCCCGAACCCTGGCAGGGGGTCGACGGTGTCCACAAGATTATTTCCAGGATAATGGAAAAATCTGATCTGATTTTATGATATTTTGGATTATTGTCAATCATCTTTTTTGTGAAAAATGCTTATTTCAGTTTTAAAAAACCTCGAGCAGCAGTCGTAAACTGAAAGATATAAAGTTTACGATCATATATGACGGAGAAAAAATCCTCACACTGACCTCACAAGACCAGTGAAAATTAAAAAAATTAAATGAAGTATTTATATCCAAATAGTTGCAAACCTTTTTTTTAGGTAATTGAATAATCAATGTCGCAGCTCAAAAATACCAAATATGTTTGAACTTTTCTTCTAATTGAGCAGATATATTAAGTAGAAGGAAATAAATATATTGCTTCAACTGGTTTCTATCACATCCCCAGTTTGTCCATTAAGAAAATCACAGAGTGAATTAAACCCATTCATTATTTTAGATCAAACATCCCTTTTTATAAATTCTTGGAAAAATAAGTGTTTTCATTCATGGAAAGCTGCCATCTTTGTGGTGCTTTTTGCCCTGCAACTGTATTGATTGCAGGCATTGCTGTTAATAGAATTCTATTTTGAGCAGGATCCCAGTAAACTCAAGGTTTATCAGAAACTGATAGCGTGGTCACGGACTGCTCAGTCAGGTTCAATGTCATCGTCAAAACCAAAAATAACCTGCCGTCTGTCCCGCAGCCTCACTGGTAGCAAAGTCAACTTAGCGAGAGAAGAGGACTTTGTGTTACTTGTGCTCAGCTGGGATTGGTCGTATTCTGACCAGCAGGGGGGGCTCTAAGTTCACAAATAGTGACATTTCTCAATTGTTTTTGTGTAGTAATTTTCCTCGTAAATAAAGCAGTTCATCGGACACGTCCACTCACAGAAAACATTTTAAGTGTCTAATGTGTGCAGGCTGAGTGGACGTGCGCACACACACACACACATCTTAAAGTGTCATGTGACGTGTTCGTCCTGATTGGAAGAAGCAAAGCTCAGAGTCCAGTCCCAGAGAAGAGGAGAGCTGCTGGTCAGCACTGATAAAAACCTGACAAACTACACACACACACCACAGACTTTATGATCAGTGTGTGGGTTGTATGTGCCTGTCAACTGTCCTTTCTATCCTTTAAAAAAAAAAAAAAAAAAAAAAGCATAATTTTAGTTTGAATACTCTAAACCTTTCATTCAAGATCACAATTTGAACTTTCAATGTTGTTTCAATTCAATAGATTATTTTTCAAATAAACAAAACTATTTGTTGACTTGCCTCCGCAGTGACGCAGCTCATTTGGTCTGAAACACCTGATTCGTCTTGAATCACTGGTAAATGATTAATCTCGTGAGTAGGCAGCCTAAAATACATCCATCACTATGTCAGACTTTCACCAGAGCTCGAAAAAAGAACTCTCTGTTATTGCCAACTAACAAGCGAGCAGGTCAGGACGACCCAGTTGGCTTACGAGGAGGTGGTAGCACAAAAACAAAGTGTTTATGGACCACCGAAGATGCTGCGAGTCGTACATAACTGTAGCAAAACACATTCTCGTTCTTACCCCGAGATGACTGATTGTTACCGTGTGTTCTACTCTACAGCGGTGGAGCTTTGTGTCTGTGACTGGCACTCACGTGGCGCTGGAAGGTGGAGAAGTGGACGTCAGGAATGAAAAGCACAGGCTGAGTCTCATGGTCAGACATCATCTTGAAGATGGTCACATCGTTGCGTTTCTGGAGGATGGGAACTTTGACATCTGCAACTGGCGGAGAAAAAAGAAGCAGTTTAATGAGCGTGTTCATGTTGAAGGTTATTTTAGAAATATCTATTCATTTATTTGTACTGAGACGACTCTCTCCCTGCTTCAGCTCAACTGGTCAGGCTTCATTATGTAAGCTGGTGGCAGTCAGCCAGTCTCTCTCTCTCTCACTCCCCTGACTTTTCCCACGTCATGTTTGTCAGTAATGTTTATTCAGTTCTGTAAAATAGATTTATTTTCAGTCACAACTCATGTGTGGTCTCCTCTCCTCAAACCAGGTTGCAACAAACTGGGGGCTTGTCATAGATCAAATGAATCATTTTAGTAATTTGACCCGGTTTGGTTGGTGTGGTTGCTACTTCCTGTCGCAATGTGGGTTTGGTGATTTGGTAGGTTTTCAAACTTGGGGAGTATCATACATAAGTGTTGTATTTTTCCTTTCCCGCAGAGTCAGTGTTTTGGATGAAACCCAAGCTGCTTTCAGACATGCACTGAAGGCCGGACATTTTCCAGAACGTTTCCTGGGTGAATTGGGGTGACGGGAAACGATCTGCCAAACTTCTGGTTAGTAAATGGCAGAGTCTACCTCGTGAGCCACAGCTGCCCTAGAATAGTTAGTACATTTTACATCCTTGAAATAAACCTACTACACTGGAAGTCTACGTTAAAATCTACTACTTGTCGTGAGCCACAGCTGCCCTAGAATAGTTAGTGCAGTTTGTATGTCAGGGTTTGTTTTGCTATGCGTTATAAGATGTGATGGATCTAATCACTACATCTTCCCTTAAATAAATCAATGCATATCCATGTAATCACTAATAAATCCCTGAATGGACACGGAGAAGAACCCACAGTGTCAGTCCAGTGTTTGATCAGAATTCACAACAAGTGGCTCATCATTGACTCACAGGACAGGCCAGGGTTGAGTTCGGCCACCTTCCCTTTCCTGCGGGACTGCTTCCTCTCCTCGTCTCGGATCTTCCTCTCCGCTCCCTTGTCACAGAAGACTTTGATCTGGCAGAAGGCGCGGTGGATGGGCTTGTTGCTGCGGTTGTTGTAGCTGTAGGTGTCGATCTGCAGGTTCAGAGGGAGACCCTTCACCCCCTTCTGAGAGGAGAAGTCTGTGCTCAGACAGTTGACGGAGATGAAGATCTGCGGAGAAGAAAACAGGACCAATAAGACAAAGATGGGACAACAAAGAAAACAACTCTAATTTCAGAATTGAAATGGATCATAATTATGATATTTGTCAATTAAAGGCAACTTAAGTGACAAATAAACCAATTTCTAAATCATCTTTTCACTTATTCAAATCAGAGTCTGTGTAAAACACTTGAGGCAGCAGTGTATTTAGTGATCTGTGCTGCCCTCTATCGAGTGACTTCAGTCATTACAGGCTTTTTGAACTGGAGACAATCTTCTGTTCTCGTGGGGCCTGAACTATGAAGCAAGGTTTGAGGTTAGAGAGGTAACGTCACGTTAAACCGGGATTTCCTGGTTGAAGTCAGTAATTAATTAAAGGGCAATGGTTATTTTTACAGATAGGTGTATATTTCCTAACCTCAGCAAACTGAGGGAGAGTTTACCACAATAAATATGAACAGAACAACAATTTCATATATTTTATTTCAAATCGAACAATGATTTCTTATCAAACTGAATTTTCTGAAATTATTAATGATTTTATCGCTGTTATTCTATAACATTAGGAGACTCTCTGATGATAATTGGAAATAAAAGCTAACGGAACTCATTAGAAAAATGATCCACACAAGTGTTCAACATTATATATGAATATTATAATTATAATCTCATCAGTTATGAACTACTTTTTCTTCTCTTGCTTCTGCATCACATGTTCATGACAGTTTGTTCATCATCAGACAAAGGAGTAATCCATATTCCACTTTGTTGAATGTTACTTTTGGACGTTGCTGCAACTGAATTTTTCAGTTGTAGCAAACGTGTTTCTTCTCATATAATATTGAGTCGTTTATTAACGGTTAAGTAATTTACTTTATATTAATGAGCTTGTAGCCAAGTTTAACGGAGCCAGTTTGTAACCAGCTTCATGATGTAGGTTAACTTATCCAGGGCAGCTGATGTTAGGTTCAGTAAATCCAGAAAAACAAAAGATATCCTGGCTATGTTGAACTTCCTTTGTAGCCCAGGCCTCTGGTGCTTGTATTGAAAACAGGTTGTCATTATGTCAACAAAACAGTGTCAGAACAGACGGTTTGAAACAACTAACGGACGAGCAGGTAACACTGATATATATCAGTCTTATTCAAATGTATTTGTATTATTTTTTAAGAAAGAACAGGTGACAAACTCGATGATAAAGATTATTGTGCGCCTGGAGAACACTGCACGTTCCATTCATTGCAACATAACTTTATTTATATGTAATGTGGAGGAAACCAGCTAATCATGCTGATGTAGAATAGTTAACGTCTGTGAATGATAAAAAAATAGTTTTGGGAGGAAGAGTATTTTTTACTGAATTTACAGGCATATGTAGACTTTAAATGAATAAAGCACAATAATTAGTTTTATTTTTAAGTAGTATTCTTTATGACCTTTAACTGTTTTACAATCAAATTTGGACTGATTAATGCATAAAAGGTTTAGAATTTTATGGGCGACTGTGAATCCTTTTAAAAAAATTGTTTTCAGTTTCTGGCATTCTTATACTTTGTTGAATTGACTAAATGATGAAGTCTGAGTTTGTGATGGATGAAGGACACCAGGCTGTGAGTAGTACGGAGTTTAAACTGGGCTTTTAAAACAAGCCGTGAAAGATCAAATGCACATGTTCTTTGTGATGATTCCAGTGAATTAGCCCCAGAGAAGGTAAACATAAAAAGGAGGGGCTGCCCTTCGCAAACACACCGCAAACACATACATGCTGCAGGGTGATCACCACGGGGGGAAAGTCACGCTTACACACATATCTTCACCTGACATCTTACACCGCACTGATGAGACGGCTAAACAAGATGGTGGGCGGTACTTCCAAAAACACACACGGTGAAGTCATGAACACACACACAAGGATGAACATCCTATGGACACAGGCCTCGAGTCATGAGACAGTTGGGCCCACATCCTGTTGTGTGTGCGTGTGTGTGTGTGTGCGTGTGTGTGTGTGTGTGTGGGGGGGGGGTTGAATGTGTTAAGTGCAGCCTACAAAGAGCACAGCACCATGTTGTCTCTTTATGCGTTTGTCTGCCCGCCTGCCTGTCATCGTCCATCTCAGGCGGACGGAGAAGCCGTGCCACAAAGCACAGCGACATCAGGGTCAACGAAAGACAAAAGAAATGGAGAGTGGAGGAGAGGAAAAGAAATGGAGAGTGGAGGAGAGGACAGGAACTCCCTTTTCTGTCACCTGTTGGAAGGGTTTTTATTTGTCAACTGACCAATCCAGTCTCATTCCTGCACACTTTGACGCTACCAGAGTGCGGGGCAGAAATACCTTAACGTGCAGCATCACAATAGAGGTGACAGGCAGGTTGGACCAGTAAAGAGTGTGTGTATGTATGCATTTGTCACACACACAAAGTGCATGCTAATCGACAATGACGGGGTTTCAACACCTGAAACCTTGAATCGGGACCACAGCAGAAACCGCAGAGGAGAATGAAAAGAGAGGAGCGGTCTATTTTTGGCTTAAGGCTTTAAGTGTGTTCATGTGAAAAGTTCACAGCTCACATTAAGAGTTCAAAACAAGGAAGTACATGGAGACCATGGATTAGCAGTGAGCCAAACAGTGGACTTGTTTTTATGTGTAATGGGTGGAAAAAAATGTTTGGACTGTATTTATATAGAACTTTTCTAACCTTTAAAACACTCAAAAGGGCAATTTCAGTTTGTCTTGCCCAGACTTCCTAATACACACTGGAGGAACTGGGGATCGAACCACTGACCTTCTCATTAGCGGACAACACTCTCTACCTCCTCATATATACACTTATGTGTATGTGTGTGTGTGTGTGTGTGTGTGTGTGTGTGTTATGGTCTTACTTTGGCCTCCTCATTTGTGTCCCAGGTGAAGGAAATGGCATTGTAGGAAATTTCCTCAATGTTGCCAATGGTGTTGAAGCTCTCCTTGTAATCAGCTGGAACAAGAAACAGGAGCTCAGTGACAGATAAAGTAAAGTGAATTGAGACGTTTTGACATTTAATGAAGAACTGTTGCATATTATATGTTTAATTGAGAATAAAACAAAACTGCAGTGGTTCTTACCGATGTCCAGACACCTCTGTTTGGCAGTGTGCTGCCTGGAGTGCCAGTACTTCCAGTGCTTCAGCTGATCATCTCTGCACTTCTCCTCTCCAAACACCACCATCACCACACTCTGGAAACGCCAAAACACACAATTCAGACTTAACCAGTTATAAATAAGATGGAGTGTGTGCTAACTGGTGTTCTCCCTCTCACTTACCCTGACTTTGGTGATGGGCTGCTGCATGCCTTGTCTGTCGATCTCCCTGAGGGTGATGGGGTAAAACTGGCCCTTGTTGAGGTAGGTCATCGTCCCATCGCCTGTCTTCTGACGCAGAGACTTGGACGCCTCCAGTGTGTACTCAAAGTTATTACTGAAAGGCAGGGAAATAGGAGCAGACAATAATTAACATAAAAAACTAAGCAAGTACGACTTTACAAACGGTGCTTTTCTTTTTGTGCAACATGATATATCTGCATTTTAAATCGAGAAAACCTCCTGAGTTGCAGCAGAAATAAAACAGTTTGGTTCAATTTAATGGGGCACGCTTCATAAAGCCTCCGCAGCTGAACTGTGTCAGAGCGGGGGCCAGGAAACGCCTGTGTGCAGCAGACTCTTCTTTCACACAGGTGGGAGTCTGGTGTCTCCCCTGTGACTGCCATGAATGAGGCCATTCTGCCACGGTGTGTCAAAAGCTGAATGGTGGTGTGGCGCTGGAAGTGGAGCGGTGGGCTGACGGCGGCAAGACTCACCCCGGCACGGTGTTGAAGTGAGTGTAGTCCTCGGGCGCCATGGAGGCCATGCGTAACTGGAGATCTCCCGGGAAGGAAAACACCTGCGAGCGCACAAAGATGACACAGAGAGAAGGATGGAGAAGTGTAAAGTAACAAAAAGCAAAAAGAGTGGTTTCAAATGATTTATTAATCATCTCTCCCTTTAATTACCAGAAGAATAATCAGCACTTTACAGTCGTGTCTCTTAGGTGTTTTCCTCTCTTCCCTCCACCACTTATCACACTTTGTTTAGGTTCTGTTTATTTGTCCTTCCCCTTCATCTCCTTTTTGTTGAAAATGCCTGTATACTTTCTAAACCCCCCACTGCCCCCTCCTGTACTGGAGTTTTGTTGGGTGACGCTTTTATAAGGAAATTCGCCTCCAGGTTAAATAGAAAGAGGAGAGAGAAAGGGCTTTGGCTATTGTAGGAGAAAAGTACAGCACTTTATTGTGTGGGTGAGACAATGACATAATAACACACTAGCCACTATTTTGGCATGTTCAAATAAAACCAGGGGAAGACTGAGCCCACTGCTGGCTCCATGGGATCGGGTGAAATGTCCTATTGTCTGATGGGAAAGTTCTGAGAGGGGAGAGGAAAGGGAAGGAGAGGAGGCGGAGGAGGGGAGGTCGTAGTGGGAGAGCAGCGGCGGGGTTTTTAAGAAAGAGGGGGATCGAAACACTCACCTCCTGGGAACCATCCTTGTAACTCTCGGAGAAGGTGGAGTCGGGCGGCGTGCGGGACTGAGTGTTGGGGCTGTACTGCACCCCGTTGTGGGTGAGCTGGCGGTCAAAGACGCTCACGTGGCCGTCGGTTTCGGTGCAGTTGTTTGGCACGGTCACTGAGAAGCCGTGGGTGGGCACCTCCGTCTTGACGGGCGGGTAGTTTGGCAAGGTAGCGATGGAAACTGTGACGGTCGTGTCTGAATGGACAGAAATCAGTAAACTGATGCTCGAGTTTTCTGCTTTTAAGCTGCTTACAGTGTGTGTGTGTGTGTCCAGGCATTACTCATGTTGTGGGGACCAAAATCTGTTTATAGTCACATTATAGGGGACCTCCCTTCCTTATGGGGACACAAATTAAGTCCCCAAAAAACGAATATCATCACATTTTAAACAGACCTGGTGAAGGGAACTGGCTCCTCTTGTCCTGGGCCAACTGAAGGATGTTGAAGGGCCCCTTGAGGACCTGGATCCTGTTCTCCATCCCAGCCTCCTGCAGTGGAGAGATGGGGTGTCCAGCCTGGATCTGGTGTCTACAACAAAGGAAAATAAGTCATATTTGGTCAAATGTTTTATTATAAAAGGTCTTGTACCAAAGCTCCAAAAGTACTGTACTACACATCTTCTCTCTTATTTTACATGTCTCGACAAAACTACTCAACATTCTTTATTGTTTACTTGTGTGTTTAATGTATTTACATGATGTTCATGTGCTTCATGTTTTTATCTTGTGTTTTGATGATTGATTTATTAATGAACCGAATAATGTATCATTATCTCGATCAAGGCGACCATGTTTTCGTCTCAATTGTTTGTTTGATTGTAAACAGGATCACGCAAAAACTACTCAACCCACTTTCCATGACATATTGCGGAGGACTGGGCTCGACCAGAGGAAGATACCATTAACATTTGGTGCAGGTCCAGATCCAGGATTTTGTTTCTCTTTCTTTAACACTGTGAGATTGGGAGTTTTTCAACCTTTTCCTTGATTTTTCAAAGAACAATTCTTAGATCCTGATGAAAACGAATCCGGCATGTTTAGGGAACCGATGTCGTGTGTGGAATTTGGTGCAGATCCGAATAAAACTCTGGATCTATTGAATTTAAATATGGTTTTATATGATGAAGGTGCAGCTGTGAAGTGTCATTCTAGTTAACAACTCTTATGACAGATTCTTTAAATCCCCTTTTAAGATTTTAAAGTTATTATTACAACTCTTGTGACATTACCTGATGAGTAAAGGTGGTTAAACCATAAGAACTAATTTAAGTAATAAATTAATTGGTTCAGGCTTAAGCTTAATGATTTTCTTCCTGAAATCAGCTTTGAGCTTTAGGTGAAACAACTTGTTCATTCAAGGATATAACACACACGCGTTAACATGTTTCAATAGACTTTTAATTAATGAGCTCTCCGACATCTCTTCTGCGTTCAGCTCCCGTAAAAAAAATCCTCAAACAAAATTCAGAGAATGTTACAGAGCTGCAATCTCGTCATTTCCACCGTGCCCTCGTTCCCTGCTGTGCTTTTGTTTTTAAAAAGGTGGGGGTGGGGTGGCGGGGGGATATTAAGTGAGGGCCGTCGCTCACCTTTTGTTGTGATCCACATCTGAGACCAGTGCGTCTGGCTTGTTCTGGGTTATTGTTCTCTTTTCCCTGGGCACCTGTATGGGAAGGGTAAACACAGCCGCTCAGTATCTGACCACATCACATCCAACAACTCGGGTCGTCCTGCTGTCTATATGGGCAACCAGATCAGTTACATGACATTCGGCTGGGCTTCACAGATGTTGCTCGATGCTGTGTTGTCAGTGTGAGTGACGATCACATAGGTAGAGCTTGTAAGGATTTGTAACCAAACCCCTGACATCAGATTTTGTGCTTTGGATTTATGACAAGAGAGCTCAGATAGTTGGAGATTTGTTTTTCCTGCATGGTCCAGGAAGCAATTCTCTAAAGTTCCCCTGGTACCTTGTAGTAGTCGTAGAGAAGGCCGAGAGCTGCAGCGCTGTCCTCGTCTCCATTGATGCTCATCATGGCCTTGGTGGCGGCTGTCAGTGGGTTCTCCAGAAACGACTTCCAGGCTTCGTCTTCTGTGGTGAAGGATCGACGCTGGCCACCATAGACCGGCTCGTTCTGGAGAACCAGGACCGGACGTTTACTGGGGGGAGACAGAGTTTCATATGTTAGTTATCAGGCTCTTCATGCTTCTTTAAATGTAGAGGTCAGGTTATGTGAAATCATTTAAAACTCTATCGCGTGTTATTTCAGAAACGGAGGTTAACGTCAACAATTGAGTAGACGTTACTTCAAATATACTAAATGTGCATGTTTCATACAACTCCTTTATGTGAGTTCACACAGGCGAGGACCTACAATCACGGCCTCCTCAAAAAACAGACGAACAGGTTATAAGACGCAGAACAACCATGTCTGTGAGACCTGTTGTTCTGGATTTTCCACGATTGTGCAACAAATCTCAGCCATCGAACCACTGAGGTGTTGCGAAGAAAAAAAGATGCTCTACAGGCTCGTCCAGTGCGACGACTCTGGTTCGGGACCGCTCATTGGCTGAGGCGGCGACCGCAAGTGACGCACCTGATCGTGCTGCATTCCTGTGTTTAACAGCGCTGTGCTTCGGTTTTTTTTAAGTGAACCTGTTTGTGAAAAGTAATCATGAGTCTTTTTCTATATATGCACAGTCACCGCCTGAAGGCATCGCTCTCCTCCTCTTCCTCACCTTCTTGTGAGGCCTCATGAGGTCTTTAGAGTCAGTGCTTTGTAAACAGGACAGTGTGGGACCAGAAATAATAAAGCAGTTTGTGTTCTTGGCTGCTTCTAATGGTCTTAATTATTAAATTAGGCTCGATTAACTCATTCAAACAGAAATGACTTTGTTTAACATGTGAGAAAATACTGAACAAGTTGCCTGTTTACAATAAATTTTAAATGTTTGCTCGGCTTCTATTTACTTAGACACCTTGGGCCTAATGATGAGAACATGGTAAAGGCTTTAGTTATCAAAGTTTAATCTACATAATTAGCATTCTCTGTTCGACTGTTGAAACCCCACACACACACACACACACACACACACACACACACACACACACACACACACACACACACACACACACACACACACACACACACACACACACACACACACACACACACACACACACACACACACACACACACACACACACACACACACAGCTGAATTTCTGCCACAACAAAGTCATTATGATGGAGGGCAAACGGGACAGGCTCAGTTTCCACGTCCAGTATCTACAACAAATGCAGCTTTTTCTTTCTCCTCTCAATGGTCCCAGCAAAGTGATAATTAGTAATCCTAGATCTAATTGTGCTTCACTGCAATCTGATAACATTGCAGTTTATTTTACTGGCAGGAAATGCAACCCATCAACAAAAACAACAGAATGAAAAAAAAAAGTATGTTTGTGTTGCTTATCGAGCTGACATGAAATTAGATGTCCCTTGCGCGGGAATAAACAAGGCAGCATGAATTCACAGACTTCTTTAATGCACATGAAGCATTGAAAAACACAATTTTGTAAACATTTAGACAAGTCTTCCCTCACCTTTCTCCCCCCCTCCACAATATAAATTTGACAAAAACATTAGAGTCATGTGGAGTAAAATCCTCTAAGACCTCATATAGCCCTATGCTTGCTGACATTGTCTGTGCCAGGGCCAACGCCTAGCAGGTGTACAATTTCACTCCCCTCAAAAGTCTCCTTGTCATTACACTCAAAAACATGCAGAATACAACCAACCATCCTCACGGGGAAAAATATGAAAACATTACACTTTAATTTTCGATTTGGTGTCTCACATGAGCAGATGAACTCCTCCACGCACACTTTTTCCGTCTCTTCATCTGTTCATGCCTGAACAAACATCATTAGGACTATCCACATAAGCCAGAACTGTTAAGAGCTTAAAGCAAAGCCAAACAGCAAACCGCCCATCACGGGACGGTTGTTTTATTCTAACAGGCGCCTCGGATGCTCGCACGACAGGTGGAGGGAGATACACCTGTACAGGCTGGGACATGACAGGTGAAACAAGCGCACCTACACCTTGGGAAAGTCTGAGGCTGCGACCTGCAGTCACTTTCCCACCAAAGTTTACTTGCCCTAAAGAGAAAAAGAATTAAGTTCCAATTCTAGATAAATGTGCTGCCTAGAATTAAAAGGGTCAGAGGTGCGACCTGCGCTTTTAGAGATCCACATGTGCCACGGCGAGTTTTAAAAAAAGTGCATGAAAGTACAAGAAAAAGTAAAAAGTCCAGAAAGCAGAGTATTAAAATGTTCTGTTGACAAGCGTGTCCCGGTGCAGGCTACGAGTGGCGAGTCAGGATAACTTACTTGTCATGCTCCTGTGACATCTCGGTCGGTCGAACTGGACTTTCTAGTTGGTACTGAAAATCCGATCCGTCTTCTTTAGCCGTGGAAAACACTGGATGAGGGCCGCCGCAACAAACAACGCGTCCCCGGCGGAGTCAAACGGGTTTTGTCGGCTTTTCTCGCTTTTTTGGGGCAATGCAATGAAATCGAGGCCGGTTTTACCTGTGACGGGCCCGCGGATTGGATTACAGGTGGCCGGCGGGGCGGGGCCACGCTGTCAATTGCGCACTCCCAGGCTCTGATTGGCTGAGCCGGTCTCCCCTATACCTGCAAGCTTTGCAGAGGGAGGTGAAGCGGTGGAGGAGCAACTGAGATTTTATCAGTCTGAGGAGAGGAGGGAGAACTATTAATATAAATGGTCAAAGGTAAACAGGGTTAAAGGATTGAAAGGAAAATAAAAACAGTTTGTTTTATCAACAGGCTTCTAAACACATAACTCACATCCAGCATAGATCGATAGATAGATAGATAGAGTTTCTCTTTTCTTTATGTGCTTTTGGGATTTAAGGTTTTATTGTGGGTTCATGTGTTTTATCTTTTTTATCACAAGTGGCCCAAGGCTAGTTGTGCAGGATTATGACGAGAAGAATCCAAATACTAAAAGTTCATCTTTATTACATTTAAAACACATGGTACTGACACATGAGAAGGAGTGTTAAAGAACAAATATAAAAGATACATACATGAAAACAGGTTAGTGTGCTGTGTCTGTATCTGTTTGTTCAGGATGGTTATTGCGGATGGAATTAATCATTTCTTGTAAATATTTGTGAGCCCCAGAGGGACTTTGTATGGCGTCTGCCTGATGGCAGTTTACGTGAAGGAGTGGTGGAGGGGGTGAGAGGGGTCCTCAGTGAGCACGGTGTTTTTCCTGATCACTGAGCAGCTATACAGATCAAATAGTTGAGTTTGAGGTGAAGTGATTACTAACTACAGTTAAATTGTGCATTTGAACATTAGGCTCACGTCCATTTTCTCCTTGCCACAAGAAGTGCCTGAATAGGCCCACATCCTTATGCCATCTGGGATTCTACTTTACTTTATTTAAATATAATAATTGCTGAGAAAACCTTCAACTTCAACTTATAAACATATAAATTATATATATGAGTTTAAAAATTGTGAACCTGGATTTGAATACAGATTATTTATGTCATGCTGAGAGCAGCTTCACTTAGTATTGGCATCAGTATCAATGTGGAATATTGGCAACAGTGCATCCCCAACCAAAACAAGCAATTTCCTGACCAAGGCCATGAATATGTTAAACTTTGTTATGCATATTTATAGTGTTTGATGCAGTAGCCTCATATAAGGGACTTAAATCATCACACATGACTCTGGGACAGTTTTCCATCTTTTCTCATCGCTTTATGAGGACACTTGAATCACTGTTAGTGGAGGATAACACAGAATTTGTTTACCTTCTACTGCAGGACAGATTATCATCAGCCTGCACTGCTGCAGGGGAGAAGCAGGCAAATGAGTCTGTTAAATCATCAAAAGTGTGCAAATGAAATGATGAAGCTTGCAAATCAATGGGTATCCATCTCTCTCTCTCTCTCTCTATCGATCTATCTATCGATCTATCTATCTATCTATCTATCTATCTATCTATCTATCTATCCACCCACCCACCCACCCACCCATCCATCTATTCATTCACCCACCCATCATATATTTTGTGACATTCAGTATTTGGATTCTTCTCATCATAATCCTCCACAACACAGCTTTGGGCCACTTGTGATAAAAAGATAAAAAGCATGAACATGAACCACAATAAAACCTTAAAACCCAAAAGCACATAAAGAGAAGAGAAACTGTGAGTGAAAATAAACAGCTTTGTTTGAGACAGAAGGGGCTTAACAGATGCTATCAGCAATATTCAAAGTTTCTCCCCACATACACACTGAGCCAGAAACTAACTGTAATGGCTCCCCCCCCCCTCCACCACACTCATTCCCCCTCTCTGTGACACACACACACACACACACACACCCTCCTGCTCCTGGATCCTGGTTTACTGTTTATTTATCTCAGTGGTAGGACACCTGCTTCTCCCAGAGCTTGTTTGTGTAAGCACTGAGCACATTGGATAATACCGTAAGGGAAGGATATACGAGGATGTGTGTATGTGTGTGTGTGTGGGAGTTTGGGGCTGATGGCGGGTCTGACAGGATGCTGACTCGACAGAGCGCACAGAGGCCAAACCATGGGGGGTAAAACAGACAAAAGAAAACAAGAGTCGGCATCAAAGCATGAGATCAAACCTGAGAAAAGACCTGTTGAGTTTCTCCCGGGAAAAAAGAAGATAATGTTGACGGGGACAAAAATCCTAAAAGCAAAAGTACCACTTCAACAAAGCAAAATAAAGGTGTTGCATTCAAAATCCCACAAAAGTATCATAGTTGTCCTCATTTTGTGGGACTGATTTATTGTCTATGACATTTTAGTTTGATATTACTGATGTAACAATTCTTAAGAAATATTTGACTGTTGTAGTTGATCAAGATGATGCTACTTTTAGCCACACGGTACATTACAGGTCAGTTGTTTATGAAACTAACATAGAGGTCTTGAAAATTTCTGCAACAAGTTAGCACATTTGTATTTTGTTATCTTTGCTTTTTCTCTGCCTGCTTTTAAATTTTCCTGAGAAGCTTTGAGGGGATAAAGTTCCGAGAAGACAAACGGTTGGAAACAACAGGTTTGCATTAAATTTGATCATCTGTTCATATATATTAATAAAATCTTTACCTGTAACGAGTAATTATGAGTGTTAGACAAATATTGAAGAAATAAGTACAATATTGTAATGTAGTGCAGCAGAAGTATAAAGATTAAGAAAATGGAAATATTCCATTAAAGCATCAGCATTTATTAGTTGGGCTATTGTACAGTATTAGAGTTAATGTACTTTGTAACCAAGTACTGTGTTTGGATTCCAGTGGGTCTCTGGATGAGCCCTGGATTGGTTCCTACCTCTCTGATAGGGTTTCAGTTGCTGTCAGTTACTATGTCTTTTCATCTGCATCTCTTTCTTGTGGTGTACCCCAAGGCTCTGTTCTGGATCCTCACATATTTGCTTTGTACATTTGTCCGCTCTATACTAGAGACATACACATTTGGTAACAGTTTGGAGTTTTGAGCAGAACCAAACTTGATTTCCATTTTTTTATGGTGGGGAAATGCAACTTGGGACTCCTTTAAGATCATTACACAACTGTTTGTCTGATACTTAAACTGGATGGCTGAGGATTTTCTGCAACTCAATGGCAATAAAACAGAGATGCTTGTCCTGGCCACAGGCTTTCATGTTTAGTGTACTTAAACTCTCCTCACCTGCTTTAGCATGATATCCCTGGGCTGTTTCCAACGACTTTACAGCAAAGCTTTTGATCAGTTCTGTTGGTCTTTTCTTTTCACACTGGCTTCCCATGAAATTTCAAATCCAATTTTATCCAACAACATTTTCAGGACCTTTTGGTTTTTCCTCGCTCCAGAATTGTGGCTCCTAAACTTTGGCAGTTTCGCCCTCACTTTTACTTTTATCATTACTTTTATATTGTGTCTGTAGTCCTTTGTTTTGTATTGTGAATCACGTTGTGACATCTGATAAAGAAATGCATGTTGCATTACTTTGCATGTTTACTTAGAGAACAGCAGTAAAACCCCAGAAAGGGGAAGAAACCGGTTAAATAGTCCCTGTTTTGGAAGACGAGAGTTTCTTGAAATCCACTTTGAAATCCAAACACAATGATCGAGCAAATTTGGGCTTTAATGTAGGTGTGCTCTCTAACAGAAGAGAACCCACATCCAGGGCAGGATTGCTGTAGTTACTGGTGATCAATAGCCAGAGGCAAAAAGATGATCTCATGACTTTTTGGAAGAGACACAAACACACAGGAAGAGATGATAACTGCTGCTGAACAGACAAAACCCTAAAAAAACACTGACAAGTGAACAAGTAAAATCCACACATGCGTCAGTGCAACTTGACATAAAGTGGTTTCCAACAGTTTCCAACGACATGAACTGTCCAGGATGCTTAGTGTCAATTTACTTAGAAGGACTCAGACCCCACCTCCCCAGCTACACACACACACACACACACACACACACACACACACACACACACACACACACACACACACACACACACACACACACACACACACACACACACACACACACACACACACACACACACACACACCCCTCGTCCTTTCTCCCATCCCTCTTTTCTGCAGCTCCCTTCCCTTATCCCCTCCCTGATCCTGGAAAGGCAGCTGGTTCTTAACGCCAATCCCAACTCACTCCAGGCATCAAACCGGGATGGAAATAAGATGCAAATCTGCCTCCCCCTTTCCTGGCATGTGAGCACTTGTCAGAGCAGAGAGCGCTTGTAACTGTTCTGAGGTCTGTTGGAGTGGCAGTGGACTGTCAGTTCAGGTGCAGCTGAAGTTTTGGGAGGTCACAGTGAAGCACTCTGTTGATGGGTAAACAGTGGACTGGCCTATATGAACAATGACACAGTGTTGTAATGTGTTTGAAGATCATTATCATGCTGTCGGTCGTTGTCTAAATGTTAACAGACATCACATATTGTATACACTCATGGGGCCCGAGGTTTTAAAGAGATGTGAGTAGGACTATTATTTACATCTACTCAACTCTACTTGGACCACTACAAATATTGTCTTATTGACATTATGGGATCGTCTGCCCTCCCGTCTAATAGATTACTCGTGGTTTCCTTTGTTATTTCAACCTCATTGGTCGGGACTTTCTCCCTCTATCATTCTCAGATTACTCTTTATATTCAGAATATTGTATGCTGTATATTTCAGAGTTGCAAAACCTATGTGACGTTCTGCAGTGTTTATTGCTGAGGCTGGTGTTAGATGTTATCACACGTTTTCCCAGTGATGACAGTAAAAACAGTCACAGACACTGAGGGCACTGCAGACCCGCATGCTGCCCTAACACACTTGTGCTCACACACTCACAAAGACGCACACACACACACACACACACACACACACACACACACACACACACACACACACACACACACACACACACACACACACACACACACACACACACACACACACACACACACACACACACACACACACACAGGGAGAAGGAAACAGGTCAGTGGTTTTTCCAGGTGTTATGGGATTCTGGGATTCTTCAGTGTTTGTGTGCGCGGAAGTGTTTTGCTTCACAACACTATTGATGTTTCAGCCCTGAGCTGTGGATATTACCGAGCATTCAGGCTGTGTATTAAAGAGACTGTTAATATTCACAACAACACTGTGTGGTGCACAGGACTGAAGGAGGCTCGCTGTGATGATTTGACACAATGTGCCGCAATGAGGAAGATGATTATGTTTCATCAACATTCTTTTATAAAACACTTTCCTCAGAATTAGATCATGTTTCCTGCTTCAGTTCGTTACATTTTTGGGGTTGATCAACAATTGGTCAAACCATAGCTATAAGTTGATAAAATATAGTTTTGTGTTTAATTGATTAATTCAATGTGCAGATATGAAAGTGATGGAAAATAAAACATTGACTGCAAGTATAGATGTAATGAATGCATAAACAGAAAACTCAATAGAATAATTATGAAACATCAGCATAAAATAAAGAAGAAAACAATAACATGATGCTTGCTACACCTGCATGGCAATAATGTGCTAGTAAGGGCAAAAGAGAGAAACAGCCAGAATAATAATATATAATGTACAAAATTCAAGTAGTTTGGCTCCATGAAAAGAACCTAAACTACAGTTGAGATCATTTGTATCCGAGAGGGAAATTCTGTTCATCAAGTGATGAAAAATAAAATAAAAAGTGGTCAGGTTTACCATTTAACTGAGGTTTTTAACTGTTCATGCATTTTGAATAGAGAGGGAGGTTTTGTTTGTCTGTTTATTTTGTTTGTAAGCAAGATTACACAAAATCCCCTCGACAGATTTCCACGGAACTTGGTGGAGGGATGTGGGTCAGGAGAGAAGCCATTAGATTTTGGTGTGGATGTAGGATTTTTCAGTTTTTCAACATTGTCACCATTTCCCCAGAGAATAATTCATGGATCTTGATCTTGTGGACTGATTTCAATGAGATGACGGTTGGGCCTTGGCGGAGGAATGTGGCTGCACTAGCTACTGTTCCTGCCTGGCCAAGTCTCCATTGTGACACTAGTTCAGTCCCATTAACAAGTGACACCATAATAACTGTTCTGTATTTACAGTCAGCTCTAAGTCTCTGCTCTTTTATAAGCAGCCTGACTCAGTGTTGGCTGCTTGAGGAATGCAGGCAAACACAACACGCGGCATTCCTGCGTGAGTGTGACGCTTCTACGCCCTATTTTAACTCACATCATGGGAAAGTTTGTCACCATAACTCAAAATCCACACAGAGAAGATTATTTCACATGCAAGGCAGACATGAGGTGATGAGATATGACAACGCAAATCTTTAAATTTAAAAGAAAAAACAAAATCTCACTATTATTGGATCGTGATCTCTAGGTTTAGATACTCCCACATGTGCAAATCTGGTATTACTCTAATTTGAGGGACATTTCAATGACAAGGTGAGGGGAAGGGAGATTATTCAAATCAACCTCAGATCTTTTCAAATCTCTCAATCTCCCCAACAGACCTCAGAACAAAAGGATCAGCTAGAGCATCTGGATCCTCACAACCCAACCCAATGTTTTATTGCAATCTCAGTCTTCCTGAGGTGATTCAGGCTCTGCTACGATCAAACTAAATCCTCAGAGGGCAGCTGATAATTGTTTATAGTCTTGTGACTTACAGGGGAGCATGTGACAGACAACAATGTGTGCATTATGGAGGCTGAGGCAGCGGTGGCGGCGGTGGTGGCTGAGGCTCAGGGACGGCACTCATGAGGTGATCTCAGTGAAGGCAGTTATTGTGGGAGGAAAGGGTGGAAGACTGTCTAACGAGCTCTGCCACTCTTAGCCTCCAATTCTGCCCTGTCCAGTTCTGCTTGTGACGTGACCGATTCTAACGCAATCACCATAATAACCATTTCATTTAAGGAAAGTAACGGGTAACTTATCCTGTACTCAAACATATACTCTGTTTAATTACATCACTTCTATGTCTGAGAAGTTACATTGTTTAATATTGGCGGAGTGATATGACATATAAAACTTGAGGAGTTCAGATGTACCACATTGTGGATTCGGATGTTAAACGTGGTGTTACACAGATGACGCTGCGTGCTTTAGTTAAGGCACATTGTGTTCATTCAGGTTCACACAAACATGTGTGCTCACACTAGAGACACACAAGTCAACAGAGTGTAATCCATCATGAGCAAATCTGTCGTCAAACCTGAAATGTGTCTTTTGAGAGGAAGCAGGAAATGAACGCAGCATCTCAAACCTTTCTGGAAAATGTGAACGACACCTCGACATTAACATCTATTTCTGTTTTGAATGGATGCTTCAGTTGTATGTTATCTCTTCATAGGTGGATCCTCAAGTTAGATGACGTCAGAACTGTCAAAGCTCTCGACACATCATCAGAGATGTTTAAGTTCACAGGGGACACTTTGTACACACAGTTCTTTCCCTTGTGTGTTGGTAGAATACGTAACAATGGACTTTCTGTTTCACAGAGAGAAATTAAATTCACCCCTTAGAAAATCCCCACAAGGGAAAACAATTGTACAATAGGTCATTGATATAAGGACATTATTCCATTTTAATCCTGGTTTGGCTTCTAAACTGTTTTTGTAGAATAAGTCTCAGTCGATTAGTCCAAGAACATTTTAATTTTTTAGAGATGAATACATTTATTCTTAGGCCATAAAGAAATATTTTTGTAATAATCACAGGTTGAGTCCCTCCATGAATTAGCAGGGGTGTGAACCTTCGGCCTCTTTGAGACATTTGATCCAGTGTTGTGTCAAATTCTGTTTCCCCCATCGAGATGTGTTGCCCCAATCATCATTCCTGTTGCATCCTGTTATGTTGCACTTTCAAAAACAATTGTTTGCAAAAAATAAAGACAAGCCAGTGTGTCTAGTTTGCAGGTAGGTGCTCACGGCCATGAAACAAAGGCCAATTCAGAGCTTTAATACAGCTGGAAACATGCAGCTAAACTGGATGAATTACAAGGAGCAATGCACCTGGATAAAGTTAAGCACTCTGCGGTGGAGTTAGAGAATCCAACCGGCAGCTTTCAGCGGACAACAGTCTGACAGGGACAGTGTTGCTCAGGTGAGGTTTGCAGAGACCGAGCTCATAGAAGCTGAGGAACCTCATTCAGATGGAGGGTCTGTGAAGGAGAGTTCCTGCCACTGTGGAGCTGCTTAATGTTCTTGTAGCAGAAACATGGCACGGCTGATTTTGAATATGGCATAAAACACTCAAGGACACCACAAGAAATTTCCTTTTTCTTCTCTCTGGCCTACGATGATACAACAGACAAACATAACAAATACCGACATATACAAGTCTTTTCCATGCGTGAGATCACTGCTGTGTTTGATATTTAGGAGGATTTACTCTCTTTGGGGCCATGTCTGGCACGGCCATGGTTGAGGATTTGGCCAATATCATCTGTGATCATCATTATTATAACTCCCATCTGACATCAGATGCTGCACCAAAGAGAAGCAGTTCCAGCCATCACATCGGGGGCTAACCCATAAAAGCTGAATGGACAATATGTTCTTCACGAGTGGCTTCACCTTTCTTCGACACCGCTCTCTTGTAATGTTCTTTACATTTTTATGTCCCATGAATAATGCGTCTCTAAATTTCGAACGTGTTTAAACGTGACCTGCACCCTGATCTGTGGAGTGCTGCATTCAACTCCCAAATTTATATTTCCGAAGTAAAAAAATAAAGCTGAATCTAAATTTGAATCTGAATCTGAAAGGAATATAACTAATGATTTGACGCCATCCGTCGAAGGGAGACACTAAACATAAAGAGGTAAAAAACAAACCGTTTTTTTACGTCTGAAAAATGTGGGGGTGGGTGATACAGGAGAAGTTTCGCTGCGGGATTACCAGTTTGATTTGTCGCCACACAGACACATGTTCACAGACTGAGCCTCAGATTTGATTCCTCTGTGTCGTTGTCAGGGGGCATGTGTGAACCTGCAGGAGTTTCTGTTGTCTTCAAGCCAACAGTCGCTGCCACATTCATATTGTGAAGAAACTGCTGCAGTGAAACTGTCCTCTCCTTCCACACCTGTAACATTTGTCCCATGAGCCCATGCACATTTGGGTTGGTGGGAGGTGGGCCACAGGTTTCATACTGGTTTAATGTGTGGGAAGTGGTTCAAAATGAAGGTTCCTCTGCTGGTTAAAACTAAAAAGTTAACTCCAAACATGAGGTCAGAGGCAAGTGACACAGTAAGTGAACGTCAGGCCTCGACAGAGAGCAGGAGAAAACAGACGAGTTTCAATTGAACCGGGGCCAAGACTGTGAGCCTGAGGGGGGGGGGGGGGGGGGAGAAACAGCCATGGTTGTGAAGAAATTCCTTAACACACATCACCCATATTGAAAATTAGTATTAGTAACAGTTTAAAACAAAAAAGGAAAGAGAGTAGGAAAGCTCTCCAGCACTTATCAAGGGAATGTAATATAATCTGACCTAATCCAGGACACTGAGCTCAAGTCCTCTGCACCTTAGTTATACATACAACTACTTTTCCACCTGTATAAATTTAGATATAAACATCTGAGCTTCATGTTGGGAAAAACAAATGTTTTATTTTACACGTCAAACATTTTCTCATAATTAAGTTTCCCAACAACAAAAATACTGTTAATTACAAATACATAGGTCCTTTATATGGGATTTGTTTGGGACATGCACAAATGCTCTATTTAAATAAAAGTTGCATAGGATGCAGTTAAACAAGTAACTAATAAAATAATAAATAATATAGAATGTTGAGATGTTATTGACTGGCCGATGACCTCATTCTTTCTCAAACTGAGGCTACACTCCTGCCCGCCCAGACTTTTTTAAAGAAGATTTATAAATTCTTGATTAATATTAACTTTGAACCAAATTGTATTTGATACCCATCAGATTGTTTAGCAGTCGTCACAGGCCACATGAACAGGTTTGATTGTGTCGGTAAGATCTCTCTCATCTCAACTTTCCTCCTGTCACGACCTCACACGTCAGGCCTTAATGTGTGCAGTGATTACAGGGTCAGAGGGAGTGTGAAACCTGCCGCTGAAACAACATCTTTACCGGGATGCCTTTTGTTCACTGATCCACAGACCAGTCAAACCAGCAGCAGCTCCATCCATCCTAGGGTGGGGCAGAGAAATCACTGCAGTTGACAAGCTGGATTAGACAAACTGTCAGGTTTGGGTTTGGTTCTCATGTGGGTCAGGGTTTCACTCAGTGTGAGCACAACACTGTTGAATGATCACATTGTGTTAGTGCCACTTGTCACTTTAAAAAAAAAAGACTGTTACTCAGAATATAATGTATGTTATCACCAGACATGGTTTGACACATTAAAGACAGAGAAGCGCATAAAGCCTTTCAAATTTTGACAAAGAAAACATTTTATAAATATGCATAAAATCAAAAGGAAAACAAACAAAAATAATAACTGTCATTATAAAACCTTTGCTGGGAAAATATTTACTGCAACAAATCACTTTTATTAAGAAACTGTGAGCCTTGTCTCCACGGGGCGACTGTTGCATGAGGTCGTGTTGTCAAGTCACTGAGACTTTGTTGTTTCTGTTGTCACTGACTACATCAGCTTTGTCACCGGCCACTATACCCTATAATTTCAGTGTGTGTGTGTGTGTGTGTGTGTAAGTGTGTGTGTGTGTGTGTGTGTAATCATTTTTGTTGCCACTAGGACTTTTTCAGCATAAAAGCTCTTCTTGTCAGGGCCAGCGGACCTCATGGGGACCAAAGCCTGGTCCTGATGAGGTAAAACTTCATTTTTAGGGTCCTGGTTAAGATGTTCAAGGTTTACTTTAGGTCATGGTTAAGGTTTGGGGTGTGTGTGTGTGTGTGTGTGTGTGTGTGTGTGTGTGTGTGTGTGTGTGTGTGTATGTGTGTGTGTGTGTGTGTGTGGTGTGGTTTAAAGAGGCCTTAAATTACCTTAACGTAATGTTATATATTCAAATTCAACAAGAATCCAGTGTAGTGGAGGCATAGGATTCAGAATGGTGACACAAATCCTCCTCCTTGTTTTTAAAATAAGACAATAAAAAAAACAGCAGAGACTTGACACGTGATAATCCACAGATTCTTTTTAGAACCTCTGCCAAGGAGGTTTTGTTTTCATCTGCGTTCGTTTGGTTGATTGGTCGGTTGATGTGTTTTGTAGCAGGATTACGCAAAAACAACCAAACCGGTTTCCATAAAGATTTGTAGAGGGCTCGGCCGCGGATAACCCAATCAATGTCTGTGTTGATCCGGATCAGGGGGCGGATCTAGGTATTTATTTTTTTACTTTCTTTAACAATGTGAGTTTAAGGCCTTTTTCAACATGTTCCCTGATTTCGCAGAGAACGATTCGTGGATCTTGATGAAAACAGTCAGACGTGTTTAGAGGGCTGATCTTCATGAGTGTGCGATATGGTGCAGATCTAAATGACAATCTGGATCCAGTGGATTTCAATGTGGTTTCATATGGAGACTGTTGGGCCTTGGCGGAGGTGTGTCCTCTCCTGAGTGACATTCGAGTTTATCAGTGTGATCGCTGCCTCTGAGGCGCCAGCGGCAGCAGTTGAGGCTAAAGGCCAGAGGAGGGCAGTAGATGATAACAATACTATGAAAACAACTCCACTCCTCAGTCCTCTCACTGTGCGTTAAAAGGGAACAGGTTGTATAACATTGATCTTTTTTCAGAAATGTGTTCCAACACGCCTTCTGTTCTGCTCTGTTCTGCCTTCAAGGTAGACACACACACACACACACACACACACACACACACACACACACACACACACACACACACTAGTAAAGAGGGCTGTATATACTCTGAGCCTCTCCTGGCCCCTCTTGTATGAAAATGTCTTCCTGGAGGACAGAGTTTAGAAGCTCTTGTTTATGGAAATTAGGGCCGGACTGTAACTGATGCTTGAGATAAAAGACCTTGATATGAGGCTTCTTACGCTGGGAGGCCTCTTATTAGACAATAATCTGCTTTTTCACTCACACACACACACACACACACACACACACACACACACACACACACACACACACACAGACACACACCCTCATGCAGAGCTGCACTGTGTCTGATTATTTCTCTCTCTCTCTCTCTCTCTCTCTCCCTCCCTCATGAATATTTCACTGTTTTCATTCTCCTGTTGCTGCTTCTCTCCCCAAACCTCCCTTTGCCTCTCTCATCTTCTTCTCCCCTCCTTCCCCCTCTCTTTTATCTTGAAGGTGTGAGGAGGAAGGGTGGAGATAGGGAGTCAGTCAGCATTGATCTGTTTATGTCCCAGTAAAGAAAAGAAAACTACCACAGGATTTATAATCACAGGTTACACCCATGAACAGGAGGGGATGGATGGATGGATAGATAGATAGATAGATAGATAGATAGATAGATAGATAGATAGATAGGGAGGGAGAGAGGGATAGATAGATAGATAGATAGATAGATAGATAGATAGATAGATAGATAGATAGATAGATAGATAGATAGGGAGGGAGAGAGGGATAGATAGATAGATAGATAGATAGATAGATGGAGAGAGAGGGATGGATAGATAGAGCGATACATAGTCTTCCTCCTCCTCATCTTCGTCTTCCTCCTCTTCCTCCCCCTGCTCCTCTTCCTCCTCCACCCAATCTTTTTCTTCCTCATCCTCGTCTTCCTACTCATCCTCCTGCTCATCTTCCTCCTCCTCCTTGTCTTCCTCCTCCTCCTCCTCCTCCTCACCATACTCCTCTCACACAGATGTTCTCATCTAATTCCCCTCATCCCCGGTCCTCTGCACTAGTAAAGGAAAAAAAAAAGAAGCTGGCTTGCTGGTGGTAACCATGGAAACCGCTGCGCGCTGGCTGCTTGAGATGCATTCGCAGCAATCACAGCATGATAACGGGACTGTCCCACCCACCACAGGGAGAGAGAGAGGCTGCTGCATTCATCACCATGACGAGAGCTGAGCTGTGTGTTCATACGCTCGACTTTACTGCACAGACAACAAGTCGAGGCCAAGAATTACACATCCTGCTTGTTTCTTTTGTTCTGACAGCTTATATGAATGTGTCCAACACAAAAGAGTGAGGCAGAGATTTAAACAAAATGGTGTGGGGGCCGTTGAATGCGTTTTGAATGGAATACATTACTTATCCTCCTTTATCTAGAGAATAAATCTACAGACACGCATCTAAAGAGTCTGTGTCATCCATTCAGATAGTAGTATATCAATAATAGTAATATTGAATAACATATTGGTAATTATTTTGTATAACATACTTGACTTACCTTTTTTAATAGCCCCTCATAAGATTGCACAACATTTATTAGTACATTTTTTAAGCTTCGGAACTAAATACATTTTTGCTAACTAGCCTTTTCCGGAGCTTTCAACTTAATTTCACATCCCTCCTCCTCAGTTCAGTAGTTCACTTGTTGTCTTTGTTGGTGATGTCACTCAAAGTAGTTCAAGTTGCCCATGATAGTTTGGTAAATGCACAGAAATAGCACCAAAGTTTATTACACTGTATTGAAAAGGCAAATAGAAAAATATGGAGGTGACTGATAAAACCCAAAGACTTGATCCAGGCTGAAATGGGTGTTTTGTTAACATTCACCTCAGGCACCAGAAAGAGAGGAAATGCAGCACCTATTGTGAAATACATAACTCTTAATGTCATGAAACCACACCCCCACCTGTCCTGGTTCCTGTCTGGTTCCTCCCAGTGTGTCGTGTCTGCTGTGCACACTGACTTCAGCTATCAGCTCGGTCGACGCCCTGGGACAGTTGTCGTGTTGGAGTGTAAACAGCGCTGATGGAGTCACGGGCACTACTCCCGATTAGAGAGAGAGACAGTAAATCTCTATTGTTAGAGGTGGAAGCCACATGAAGACACAGACCGGCCCTTTATCTATGTGTGTTTGTATTGTTCCAGGTGTTGGCCCGATTATTCTCCAGTCGCTGGTGACACACTCTCCTGGCATCCTCCCTCTGTCTGCCTCCCCCCAAATCTCTGTCTGTCTCTGTCTGACTCTCGTCTGTCTGTGGGTCATGTGCGACACATGACCTCACTGACCAGAGCTGGCTCAGGGATGCCAGTGAACAAGCCTGTACGTTTGTCTCTTTCATTTTTGTGTGTTTTAGTGGCAACAGTCAAGTTATAGGGAAGTGGAGAGTAACATTCCGAGAGAAGCATGTTCACAGAGATGAATCATGATCGACCATTTATGGCTCTGCATGGGTGTGACTGGTTTTTCAATGGAAATGCTGATTGTACTGTGGTACAGTGGTTAGCCTGTGGCGCAGAGGTTCTTGGTTTAAATCCCAGTTCAGCCAGGGCCTTTCTGTGTGGAGTTTGCATGTTCTCCCCGATGTCTATGTGGATTTTCTTTGGGTACTTTCCCCCAGAGTCCAACGACATGCAGATTGGGGTCAGGGTTGATTGGAGACTCTAAATTGAGACTGAATGGTTGTTCCTGCGACCTGTCCAGCGTGTGCTCTGCCTCTTGCCCAATGTCAGCTGAGATTAGCTCCAGTGCTTCTATAAATCCTGACGTCATGGAGGTTATAATGTTGAGTTTCAGAGAGCTGCTGATTCAACTGCAATGTTATATGTGTGGATGTCCCTGGTGGCTTACATTGTATAAAGTGAGAAGTGTTTCTGTTACTCTCCCTGACCTCAGTGATGCAAAATATTTGTAACACCCGTCAGTGCGGTCTATTCAGGAGCCATGTAGCAAGTGAGGTTAAAAACCAACACATCCATCATTCCTACTGTCATCACAGTTCCTGAGTGTAATGTCTGTGAGGGTACTGTACATGTAACAGGCCGCAGCCCCTCAGAGATGCATTGATTTAATATGTAGGTCAAAAATATACAATCAAGAGAGGGAAAAACAGGTTTACAAGTTTTTTTAAAAATAAGATTTTCAGTTTATCTGAAAGACAAGTAGCTCAATGTGTTCCCTGTTGCTACAAGACAATGGATCAGACAGACAAATAAACATCTATGCTAAAATGTCAAAAGTTAAATGATGCAGATAATGTAATAACATGGCAGGACTGTTTTTGGGGAGATTTTGCCTTTATTTATGGGAAAGTACATGTTTGAAATAGGGAGAGAGAATGAGGAAAACACATGGCAAAGGGGCAGGTCGGAATCAAACCCACAGCAGCTGCAGGAGTCAAGCCTCTATATGCGGGGGCGCCCACCCTACCAGGTATACAATATATGGTTTTATGTTTACTGTTAATAATTCTTTTCTTTTATGAACAGCACAAAACTGTTTGTTTTATAAGCACATATATGCTATGGCAATAAAGTCACACAAATCTAAATTTCTGGGCAAAATACTAGAAAAATGAAGGGGAAAAAAGGTGTTACATAAAAGCAAACAGATTCAGGAGAGGAGAGGAGCAGAACATGACCTGAGGCCTGGACACAGATCGAAGTCTCGCTCTTGCTCTCTTTCTCTCCCTCTCTCTCTTCTGCCGTCTGTGCATCTTTCAGCCTTTACAGCCAGATCACCTCAGTGAAACGAAGCCTTGTGTCGACAGTTTTGTGCCAGTGGAAGAAAAATCATTCATCACAAGTGTAAAAGATAAAAAAAAAAAAAAAAAAAAGCAGATCTCCATCTGGGTGAGTCTGATCGTCTTACATAATCAGCTCAGAGCAGATAGCCTAAAGTTAAAATATAAATCATACACTGAAACATTATAGTAATTAACATTTCTATATTTAGAATTAAAATCCCGAATGAAAAGATTTGAAGTCTGCTGAAACATGTACAGTAACAAACCTCTTATAGTCCATAATTGGATCATAAATCACTTCCTGTTGAAGTATTGTTTCCAGGAAGACGGTCAAGCAGAACGTCCTGCAGGGATATCCTCTGTGTGTTTTTAGCCACAGGATATTTGTTCCAGTTCTGGCCCCATGCCTGTTATAATTATAGCATTTAGTAAATAGCATAGTAAATTCTGCAGATATGGTGAATGATAATGAGAGTGTCTGCCCACTTTTCCCACTTATTCATCAGAGTGTAACCTCTGAGGACACAGAGAAGATGTATTGATCTGATTGCTGCTGCGTTTGTTCGTTTACTGTAGGGTATCATCTCTGTTCAGTTCTATTCTATGGGGCCATTGTTTTTTTACATGATAATAGGAAAGTCTGGGCAGGCGGATCGCTATGGTGACAAGAGCACAGCAGGAGGCAAGAAACGCCAAAAAAGAATCTGTAAGATAGAGACCGAAAAGAGAAGAGAGAAGAGAGAGAAGAGGGAGCATTGATGGAACGATGATGAACCACGTGAGACAGAGATTTTTTTTAAATACAGATGTGGAGATAAAGAGACCCTCAGTGTGACATGAGGGGGGAGTAGCCCCTTGCGTCTTCTCCGATGGAGGTGTAATGATGTCAAGGAAATGTCAGCGGCTCAATGGTTTATGCAACATGCACTTGAAGCTGAAGTGGTGTGGTGGAGGGTCTGTTTGGTATTCACACAGGTGAGATGAGGAGACTGACACCACGCTCAGGTCTGCACAGTGAACATGAAGCTAGAGCCAAGCTAACTGGTTCCCCCTGCTTCAACTGTTCATGCTAAGCTAAGCTGGCGTACAGCATGTGGCCTGGGCCTCCCATGTTACAGTGTTAGGTATCGCCGTACAAGGCTACCGTCTACATTGTTTTATGGATAGGCCTGGATCTAAAAAATATGCATACTGTATTTATTTTTATAATAAAAATAATAAAATAATTTATACATTGTGCATTTATATAGCACTGTAGACTTTGAAACACACATTCATCCAGAGAAGCACTTTCTCTGTCACACATCACTCACACACTGTCAGCTAGCATGGAATGGGGGCGATTGAACTACCGACCTTGTGGTTGCAGGGCGACCCGCTCTACCTCCTGAGCCGCAGACTCCCCACGGCCAAATCAGATGAAGGTTGCTATATGATGACTGCATCGTTTTCATGTGCAAGAGACACCAACAGAAAGAGAGCGCTGCTGGAGAGGTGACGGAGAGGAGACTATCACACAGACCCAAAGTTGAGTGTGTATAGGTCACAGTTCAAAAGAAGCTCTTGTCACACAATTGAATCAGAAGCTTTGAGAAACTGGTTTGTTAAGGCTCTTACTGTTTTCAGGGTTTTACTCTGATGTTTGTTTTACAGTTCTATTCATTTGTGATTTCCTGTTGTGAAGATCACACTGACTGGAACCCTCTGGTAGAGCTCAATCATTCACCGTACTCTTGAATATCAGGTGACAACATGAAGCTCTTTCTGGGCTGGGCCACTTCCTCATACTGCCTCCGGCGATCAGGCATGACAGACCTGAAAGAATGAAAAGAACGAATACGCTTAAACATGTCCCACAAGAGCAGTACATACTGGGAATAAGTGTGAACTATTATTATTTCTGAACATTTGTATTCTTCGTTATTCCCATTAAAATGCTCCAGAAGTCAACAGAGCGACAGAGAAATGACCTATTTATACCTGCTGGGTGTCATATTTCTGGAACAGTCGCCCCCCGACCAACACCAGAACTCATTGGCTCTGTCTTTCGCCTCTATTAGCGCTGCAGTCTGACCTGGCTAACTGCTGCTAAGTTTATCTCTGTGCCGATCTGTGCCCCAGAGGCATGCAGAGGCAACCCAGAAAAGACAGAGTGCACTGTCAGTTACAATGAATGGGGGAGGGACGCGGGAGGAGGTTGATGAAAACTCACCACGGCCTGTTCTGTTGAACACGAGCTGTTATCTGCTGCACTGTGAGTGAGGGATTGTGTGTGACTGTGTTTGACCATTTACTTACCATATAACAGCAGCATCTAAATATCAGCTCAGGGTGTTGGTTTTTTTTTAATCATTAGAAACGAGCTCAGTGTCCCGTTTCCAGTGACCTCTGTGCTGCCGTTTGCCTGAAAAGCTGTGGGACTTACTCACACACTTAATAATTAACACCAACCTCCCAAACCAGTTCATGTGGGTCGTACTAATGATGCCATGAAGCCCTGCAACTGTGTGAATGTGTGTTTGTTAAGCTCACGTGCTGAATTTTGTAATGGATAATTTGCAGATTTAAAAGAATGGGGCTGAATGAATCCCTCTAAGACTTGAGGTTTGCACAAGAGACAAACAAACATGACCTATGACACGCATGTATGTAAACACCCTCAGAAGCCACAGGGGTGGTCGAGGACAGCACAGTGAACACACTGCGCCGTTTCGGCTGCTGCACTCGGTTATGCTCCGAACCTATCAGTCGATATATTGATCCAGAATGAGGCATGCTTGTAAATTATTGAGTTTGTGACCTCGATGCAGTGCGCTGACATCATCATTGTGGGTCTGGAGCCAAGCGCTCCGACGCTCTGCACTGGAAAAGCCCCTCTGGCCAGGACTCGGACACCTCGGCTCTGCTGGTGGTGTGCTCCAATCTGCCAGCCTCAAAGTCGGACATGATGCGATGGCTCACAGAGAGGAGACCTTTGGCTCTATCACACTGAACTGTAGCTATGTGTCATGCCTTTTTCTTACCTCCGACAAGGACCTTGTGTTTTCATCTGAATTTGTCAGCTAGTTTGTTTGTTCGTTTTTTTGTCCAGATCCAGGAATTATTCTCAACATTACACGATTTTCATTGATTTCTCAGAGAATAATTCTTGATGAAGCAAATCTCCTGTGTTTCGGGGACTTATATTTATGAATTTGTACAATTTGGTGTAGATCCAAATAAGAATCTGTATCTAGTAAATTTCAATGTGGTTTCAAAAGGGGACTGTTGGGCCTTTATTTTCTACCTGTGACATAATTCTAGAAAGGAATTGCAGGGCAGGTTCTTGCTTATTTCAGAATTGGTTCAGAGGTTAATCGGAGTGGGACTAAGTGTTTTATACAGTTGTATATACAATAGATATAAATGTATCTTCCCGACCAGCTCCATTTTCCCTGTTGGATTTTATGAGCAGTAGCTCTCTCCTCAGGCATGTTGAAGCAGATTCAGGGCACTGTCTTATTTATCTAATGGCCCAGTGGTTGAGCCCAGCCCTGCCATGACTCATACAAAAAACAGGCCCTGATTGTGCAAATATTACCTTCTCTTTCTCAAACTCAGATATTACCTTCTCTTTCTCAAACTCAGATATTACCTTCTCTTTCTCAAACTCAGATATTTCCTTCTCTTTCTCTTTCTCAAACTGTTGCTTTTTTAATTAATCGCATGCAAATCCCTACAGTTATCAGCCACAAGGTTCTCATCTGTGCTGCAGCCACCCAAGAAAGAACATGCCCACATTACAGAGCCATCGCTTCACCTTCGGATAAACCTCAGGGAGTGGCCTGCATATTATAAAACCCAGCCTGAGTAACTTTCCATTTCTCACCGCAGAGGAAGGAGGGAGAGGCTTGTGTGACAGCCAGACTAAGTAGTTGAGCAATTTTATTGTCTGAAAGGATCAACTTGAGAGTACATGTTAATTCCAGTTCGCTAACTTTTTATTATACATATTTAAGATTTTCAATTTGTGCCGCACAATTATTTTCCTCACAGTTCTCTTCATCTAAATGGTTTTTAGTTAGTTTCTTGGTGTAAAAATGATTTAGTAGACTCGTAAAACTTCCCTGAGCTTATCAGAGCCAGTGTTTATGTTACATCATTTCCGTGAGGTGACGCCGTACCAACTGTTTGCATCGACCTGCGCTTCACCTGCATTACAATGTAGCAATAATGTCGCCCTGACAAAAATGAAAACGCAGACTCTAAGTTCAACTCAAGCAAGTGTCAAGATGATACATTTCCTCATAGATTTTCATGAAGTACAGAAATCAGTGTAAACTAAACGATGATGAAATGCATCCAAATCTCTAAAACACAATGGGAGTGTTAATGTACTACAACTACTTTTACCTGACTGCTAATATTATTAGTAAATGTTTTTATTCCCTTGTATTGACTTGTTTGATTAATTTATTGTATTTTAGCTTTTTAAATCTATTGTATGGTTTCCTAGTGTCAGCATCCAAATCTCTAAAACACAGCATTTTCTTATTTTTAACATATTTTGATGTGGTGTAAAAAAAAAAAATCTGTTAATATTATTAGTGATTATTAGTTATGTTAGTTTATTTTTAGTATATACGTTTTTATCCCCTTTTTATGGACTTTTTCTTCTATTTGTTATATCTTATTTATTGTTTTTATTATTATGTTTTGCTTTAAAATAAATGTATTTGTACTTTCAGCACCCACATATACAGCAGGATTATTTGTAAAATATATAAAAGTATAAAATGTACTACAACTACTTTTACCTGTCTGTTTATATTATCAATAAACATTTTGATCCCCTTTTATTGACCATCTTCCTCTATTTATTTAATTTGTCATTGTTTTTACAGCTTTTAAAATCTTAAATGGCCTTTAATTGTCAACACGGTTATTTGTTTTTGGCTCATCAGTCAATAGTGATGCACTTGTGAATTCACTAACCTGTTGTTAAAAGTTGCTATGCAAATAAATCTGGATTGATTGATACAAAAAACAGCTAATTGTTTTTGACCTTTAAGAACAAAAGGCGTCCATATCTGAAGTAGAAAAATGGTTTAGATGCTTTTGTTTTAGGAAAAAAAAAAAATGGAGAACCAGATCTCTGCAGGGTTAACACGTATGACTGTGTAAACATCATATGTTTTCCATGCTCAGGCTCTGCTTCCTGCCTCTACTGTAAAATGCACTCCTACTAGCTCACCAAAGCCTTTTCCCTCAGGACACAAATGTTCTTATCATGCACACTTCCTGGGACGAGGCATTTACTGTCCTTCTGTAGCCTCCTCTACCTTCATTCTTGGCTGCATTCCGGAGCAGAACTGGCCGCGTCTCCTCTCTGCACGTCGACACAGGAGCCCATCAGCCCTCCTGTCCTCACACCCACTGTTGTATTCTGCAGTGTGTGTACCTTGCAAACACGGCCACAGTGCTTACTACACAGAGGAGCGATGTTTTGGTGACACTGCATGTGTTTTTGTGCAGGGAGCATGTTGTATATCGTACATAGACCGAGGGGGGGAAAGGACGGAATGGAAATGAAATGAAACAACGAAAAAGAGAAAAGGCAAATGTGAAAAAGAAAAAGAAGCACTTCAGCCTACTCCTATCACTGTTTCATTTGGCTGAGTCTCTGGTCCTGTATCACCCTGTGTGGGAGTGTTGGAAGCCCACTTGTTGTGTAACACCTTTTCCATCCTCCACACTATGATCAAACTGTGCTACAACAAGGTTGAAACACAACAGCTTTTCATCTACTGGTGTGGGACATTTCAGCAGTTTTTAAGGTATTTTCATATCCCCCCCGACCCCCTCCCCAAATTCCCATACACCATATAGAAAAAATGATAAGGAAAAAAAAAATCGAGATAACTAAGTCAATCTGTGAATCAAACAGCCATTTACAGTGCAATCATGAAATCAAAGTCTATCGTTTGCTTGAAGAAGCCTCTTGACGAGCTAAAAAGTACATGAAGCATCTGACCCTGTGAATATAAGCATGAAAAGCTCAGACATTTAAATACTGAGGGGTTTTCAGGGGACATTTTGGAGATGAGAATGTGTTAAATACGTGAATATAGGAATAAAAAGCAATATACCTATTAATGAGTTTAATGAGCTTGGAGGACATGTTTCAGGGCAATGAATGTGTATCAACAAACCCCAGCAGTATATATTTTACGTATTTTTTATGGTTTATCTATCTACAACATTTTTCAAGTCACATTCTCTGTTTTTCATCTGTCTTTTATTCTATGTCCCCTTGCTCATATTTCTCATCTCTCAGTCAGCTATTTCAACATGTTTTTTCTGGCTCCGACAGAATATTTATCCGCATGCAGGCTCTTCTGCAGCCAGCTGCCACTCCACTCTGCAGGGAGGTGGAATCATGAACTCCGAGCGGGAGCTGCTGCGGCATGTTGTATGTCTGTGCATGCGTGTGTTTGTGTGTGTGGAAACATGGCATGTAGACATGTTAATTTAGGTGGTTGGTCCACACTTGTTAAAGGAACAGGACGTGGGGAGTGATCGTATAATGGAGGGGGAAACAGGCTTGGCTGCACGATTTCTCTGCCTGTGAAGAGCCAGAGAGTGTGTGTGTGTGTGTGTCTGAACATGTCGGACTGTCAAGCATCCCTGGAAAGGCTGAGTCAGTCGAGAGGAACACGGAGAGAGTGAAAATAGAGATGAGGCAGAGGAGTGGTGCTGAGCACTGCGACTCCATACATTATGAACGCAGAGTAGGTGGGAGAGGGGACGGACATCACAGAGGACGCCCTTTGAAAGGTGCTGCATCTTGGTTACCCTCAATAAACCTTATAAAGGAGGAGAGGAGAGGAGAGGAGAGGAGAGGAGAGGAGAGGAGAGGAGAGGAGAGGCGACTTTGAGGAAGGTTGTGCTACAGAGAGCTGCAGCGAGCATGTCTTGTTTGATATGCACATGTATATGAGCACACCCCCACATATGCTGCATACACTTATTTATATATTTATATATATATAAAACTGTGGTGTTGTGGATTTCTACAGCGATGTGCACTTACAGAGCACAGGTGATGTATTATTCATACAAGCAGTCAAATAGTGAGAGAGTAAATGCTGCCTGCATACCAAGCTACCTACTGCACACACACACACACACACACACACACACACACACACGTACAGTTTATGCAGTACATTCTCCACACAGGCAACAGCGAATTACCTCTGTTTAAAGAACAGTGCATGCAAATGTACAGAAGCTGATTTCTAATATGAGGACTTTAAAACGCAGAAGCAGCTCAGCACAGCTGTGCCACTGAAAACTACCCAAGCTCCAAGCAGAGGGCACACTGACAGTACTGACAGTATTGACAGTACTGACAGTACAGGAGTCTAAAGGGGATAATGCAGTGAGATTCTCCGTTGGAACTAAATAGAGCATAAATCCTGAAATCCAGATGCCGGCTCGCCATTATGCTTGAATGTGTCTGTGTGTGACGGTGAGAAGATGAGTGTTTTAATGACCTCTAATGAGAGCTGAGAGATGGGCCGTGAACTGGAGCGCAGCGGCCTTAGCTGTCATCAGACGACCTCCCGCCACTGCAGGGTGGAGAGCAGCTTCCTCTGTGGGCCTCTGTCAGTCAAACACCAATAAATAAACACAGCCAGGTTTACATACAATCAATCACAGCCGCTTGTCAGTGAATTCATTCAATCGTTCCTCTTGCCAGCAAAAGCGCCAGTCACTCTGTAAATGTTGAATCTTACAAAGTGCAGCTGCAGCAACACATCGACAGACTGTGAGTGTGAGAAGAGCGAGACCACACCGACCAATTTTAACAATTGTCTAACATTGTCTAATATGTTCATTATTATACATCTAAACACACTCAAGGCCAAACAGTCGCCTACGAAACCATTAGATCTGGATTTTTAGTTGGATCTGCACCAAATTGCACACTTACGCGTCTCCTAAATGTGCCAGATTTTTGTCATTAAGATCCATTAATCTCTGAGAAATCAAGAGAATGTTGAAAAACACCTACTCATAATGTTAAAGAAAGGGGGGGAACATCCTTCAACCAAGTTTCGAAGTTACCTGTCCAGTAGTTTTTGCGTTATCCTGCTAACTAACTAACAAACAAATGCAGATGAAACCATAATCTCTTTGCATCGTTTCTCATCTGCAACCCTGCAACAGACAGGAATAGTTAAGTGGAGATAAATCGGCAAGGGCAGAAAAATAAACTGTTCATCCACTGTGGAATGTGAGTCACCTCAGAGCATAACATCTAAGATCTGTGTCCCCTCAGCTGATGGAATCATAACTGACATCCTCGTCAAATGTTCCAACAGGACACCAGACAAGGCAGAGGAGGGTGAAAATGCTCCTGTCAGTGTCACTCTGGAGGCTTGTGATGCAGCACTCGGTATTGCTGGTGATATAATTGATCACCTGCATTCTGAAAGAAGCTCGTCAACACCTAATGTGGGAGTTCATTTTCACCTATGCACTTTACCCAGATTCGTCCAAAAACAATCCTTTGGCGAATTTAAGAATTTTGTCCAATGGAATTAACAAGAATATACTAAATGTTCAGTGGGTATATTTAACCAGGCAGGACATTCAGAATGATTTACTTGACTTACCCAACCTGAACCTCCAAGGTCATGTTAAGTCGGGTTTTGTTTCATTAAGCTTCAGGTGCTTTCGATGAAACAAACAGAAATACAGGTTCATCTGAAGGTTGAGTTTAGGTTTTTAGTTTTGGAAGCAGCCAGGACATGAATAAGACATGGGGCAACGTCTGGATTCAAACCTTTTTTTCAAGCCTCATATTTTGGCAGCTCTACGTGTCAGATCGAACAACAGGAAATGTGAACCTGAGCTGCAGAAGTCTTCATGCTGCTGGCTAATATCTACACCAGCAGCTCAGAACTGGAGCTGAAGCCTTGGGATTTCCCAACCTATTAACCATTACTATTTATAACCATGTGGCCTACTGCGCACAAGAAAGTGTTCACCAGAAATAGATGCCTCAGTTCTCAGCCTATGGAGTTTAAGGTGGTAATTCAAATAGGTACTACTGTAGAGAGCTGCTGTATTCGATAATTTCTTTTGCAGGAAATATTGAGGTTTATATCAAAAATGCATGCTCACTGAGATGCTCTGATCCTTTCTATTTTTTATTTTATCAATTTTGAATGTCATTTATTTGTATTATTTCCATTAATCATAGACAATTCATTGCAATATCAATATTACCAAAACATTTGATTGTAATAAATAAAGCAAAAACTAGACAGCATCCATATATCATTTTCTAGTCTTTACAACCACTCTGCGTGCTTTATACTTCAGGTAACATCCATTCACAAAGGGATTCACACATTCACACCCATTTGGGGTTTGGTGTCTTGCCCGAGGACACTTAGATTAGCAGACGGGAGGAGTCTGGCATCGAATGACCAACCTTCAGATTATTGGACGACCTGCTCTATACAAGAAAGCATATTTTAGGTCCTAAAACGCATTAGGTTTATACGTGGGGATCCCAGTAAAGTGCAGCGTCAACTGTGAAGTGTTGGTTGTAGAGAAAATGAAAGGACAGAGAATTATGGATTGATTAGTAGGATGTTGCCCACCAACAGGCACATTTTGAGCAGGCAGAAACTAGCAAACACTGGAGGCTGATGATCACAAAAAGAGTCATTGCATGTATGTTTAAAGACATGCAAACTACCACAATCAAGTTTGTGGTATGGGACGTTGAGCTGATTGAGAATTTAAATTGTCGACGCAGGTGTTGTCAGGATGTGAATGGAAGCTGTTCAGCTGTCAGTGTGTAAAAACAAGAAATGACTTGTTATGTGGTTTGGTTTGGCCTGAGACAGGATGCTAACCTTTATGTTCTTTCCTGTACAGAGCAGAAGTAGCTGTTGTCGTGTGTATCCTGACCCGCTCTGCTCTGCAAGAGGGTCTTCTGCACCGTCTGTGTCTGTTTGTGTGCTGACACAACACACGGTCTGATGGTGGAGCTAATGTTTCCGATGTGTTAACTGTCTGTTCGGATGTTTCTGCATTGTCAGAAAACACACAACACTAGCTTCGTCCTTTTCAAGAATAGGGACACAATAAACAAGGAGTCCAACTGGTGAATTAACATCTGTCAAGTTGGGATTGAAGTGATTAGACACAATCTTGGCATCGAATAAGGTTGTTGAACTAAAATCATTTTGATCCACGAATTAAAATATTGTAGTGAGTTGAATGAGTTAATTCACTTTCGAACTACAGCGTATGGATTGTCTTAACTCTTCTCTTAGTGCACAATCACACCCAGGCAGGTTTCAACTGTTTACTCAAGCTCTGCTTTGTGTGGGTTATGTGCAGTGAGAACAAAAGTCTGCCTAAAGACACCGTTTGAAACTGCAATGAGCACAGAGCCCTGTCCTTTTAAACACTGCGTCTCCTTTTTGTCTGAACTACTGTATATCATGAGTTTATCAATCGAAAGTATTGTGTGAAAAAGAAGAATTTAAAACCTTTAAAGTTGTATAAGTGTGAAAGCCTATAGTCTGTTGATCTTGTAAAAGATAAGGATTTACATATGTGCCTAAATAGATGCTCATTTTACAGTGTGATACAGAAAAAGGGGCAAGGTTTTGGGGGAAATATTACAGAGCCAAAGCACAGACAGATTAACACACAGAATACTTGAAAGGCATTCAGTAGAACAAGAGAATGCACACCAAAATGTAATGGGTTCTGGCCTCACCCAAACCAAATCCTTCCACTAACCTTCACGGTAATCCATTGAGTTGTTTTTGTGTAATCTTGTTTGCATACAAACAAACAAACAAATGGACATATGTGAAAACATATTAAATATAATAAATATTAATATTCAATAATTTATGTTTACCAGTATTATATTATTTATTTAATATATTAGAACGTAAATTGTCAAAGTGACACAGTGACTCATCGTGAATTTTTCCTAAAATCCCTTGAGGCCCCTCATTGCCACCACGTCCCCCGACCTTATCAGACAACAGGCTTCATCCTCACTGAGTGTGCGAGGGAGCAGACGCCGGCATTCAACCATGAAGAAGAGAGAAGTTCATAAAGTAAATGACTATATTTTAATCACTTTCACCTTCACTGTCATCCCCTATTAACCTTAAAACTGGGATTGACTACTGTGGCAGTATTACTTTTATTAGAAATGCAGTCCAACCATTATCGTGAAGAAGAAAAAATTCACAAAGCATCAAGAAGAAATGTGTTTGCTTTATTAAGATTTAGTCCTGTCTGTCTTCCTTATAGCGTCTTCCAGCTGAGGCTTTGATGAAAAGCTCCCAAAAGGTTGTCTACTGTCTGTCGGGAATAATGCGTAAATAATGCGTCTGTGGTTACCATGGCAATGTATGACTAAGCGCACAGAATAAAAGCTGGTTGTTTAGGAGGACAGAGGCTGTATTGTGGTGTATGCACTCAAGCTCAGTGACGTACCTTAACTGAATTATATTTCCCTCATGTTATTTGTATGGTAAATAATTGGATGGTATCAGCTATTGCATGGATCTAAATAGGGAGAATTATTAACCAGCCTGCATGGTAGACAGGGCTGGATGTGAAACAAGCCGCATGGGATCTGTGTGTTCACAGACACAATGATCTGTGGAGCGTCATACAAACTGGGCGGCAGCCAGTTTCAGCTGAGACCAACTACACCCAGGTGTTTCTTCAGGACTTTGTTTCATTATGTAAGCCAAAGCCTTGTCATGACTTCAGCAGCTTGTCACTCAGCCCTCCTCTGTGACTGAGAGGCAGAACACGGAGGGGGATGAAGCTAGCGCAAAGGTCAGAGTGAGGTTTGTATTGTGCAACAAACAGGCTATGAGGAGGGTGAGTGATGGCAAACATGATTTGAAGAGAAACTGCTCCCAATGTTTTCCCATGCAGCTCTGTTTTTCCTTATTACCAAAACTAACAATGAACTGAGCCGATTAACAGTTTATTTGTGCAGCCAAAGCCTAATACAACCTTCCCACCTGTGCTATTAAGCTTTATTGTTATCCAAAAACACTTTTCACTGAGTCACACTGGTGTCCCCATCCTGCCCACCACCAACCTTCCCTGATACAGGCCCAGAGCTAAGAATCCACGGACAAACCCTGACCAGACCATTAAAGAAACATCACAGACTTGAGAACGCTGCAGCCAATGACTCTGTGATTAGCTGCAGCAGATGTCTTGGACACACACACCCAGGTCTGATCAGCCTGCGGTGGCCCTGCCTTTGAGAAGGGTGTGTTGTGATCAGAGGGCAAAACATCATTTGACAATAAAGGACACATGTTGTGTGCCTACCATCTGCAGGTGGTCACTTTTAGATCACCAGATCCCTCAAATCTGCTGGTGGTTGGCAACTCTCCATCAGTACGAGGGACCTCCGCCATCTTGTCTTATAATCACCAAAAGGGACAAACCCAGGAAGCTGCAGAATAAAGGCAAGTTGGTCTGCAATTAAAGTGTATTTAAGTGAATAATTCTGGCAATATTTTTTAAACACAACAATCCTGCCTCACGGGACAAGGCCTGTTTTGTTCTACGATTTTCTTACTGTCAACAAATTTCATGAAAAGACAAAAGTCAACCATATCAAACATATCAGTGCTTTTCAACTTCTTTGAGCCAATTGATTCCTTCTAATGAAATAAAATAAAGTCTACATTTCATGTTAGTCAAACATCATAATGTAGAAATAAGCTTTGAGTTTTGAGACAATGGAGGCGGGGGGAACAGGCGAATACGATTCATCAAATGTACGCACTTGTAAGAGGGATGGAGCCATTTTAGGGGGGGTTGGTGTTAAATGTGATTAGTTTACCGATAAGAAAAATAGAAAATATCACGACATGAAGTATTAAAACCTTACAAATGTCAGGGATGAGTGTGCATGTAAAGAGTGAGAGGGCCACACCCGCCTACAGCGCGTGAAAGCGAGGAGTGATTGGCCGAGCATCTCCATGGCAATGCGATGACGTCTTCGTCCCTTGCTCTAATTGGAGGAAACCCCGTGGCCCCAGCCGCTGCAGCGTTCCGGTCTGTCAAACTATCCCCCACCCAGAAGGCCCGCCTCTTTACCCCGCGTTGACAAACTACTGGTTCACTCGGCTAATTATTGTCTGTCAATCAGCACAGGGCTCGGTTTATGATTGGCCGATTGACTGTCATAGGCCCCGCCCCCGGTCCTGCTCACTGCTGTTAGGTGTCCGCTGCTGTTCTTCGCCTCTCGCCTCACTCTGTCAAATCGGATCAGTTCGTGGAGCAATCGGATCTCAGGAGGTCAGAAACGATGAGTATTTCACTGCGTCCATTTCCCCGTTTATATGCAGCATCGCGGGCTAATCGCTAAACTCTCATCGGGCTGATTGAATCGATTCGCTGAACGCCACGAGTGTCGGTAACCGGACGTTTCTTCGTTGAAAGGAGTGGCCGATGTAGCTAAAGCCCGCTAGCCGCGGCTAACCAGCTAGCTGCACCCACCAGACAGCTTTGTGGCGGCTCCTCCAGCAAATCCCGATTCTCGTAGCCTGCCTCAGCTTCGAAACCCGTTTTTTTTAAAGACGGAGGGGGGAGGGGGGTATTCGTATCTTCACAATACGAGTCGTGATAAATTCTTTATTTAATTCATTATCACATCGGGTTGGTACATTTTGGCACGAACATCGCCCGTCAAGTGATTGTCTTGAAGGATATAAATGGCTGCTGTTACCGAAAATAGTGCCTCTAGTTGTGGGCTAACACCGGGCGGGTGCATGTCCTTGTATGCCTCGATAACGATCCGCGGGATTATTTCCACCCACACGTATTAATTGCATTAACCTTTTTTCATTCGCAGCTCGTATCGGTGAGGAATTACATCGTCGATCGCCTGCTGCACACGACCCTTCAGCACCGCAGCCCGTGACTGTCGCGTAGCTTCCCCCTGCATTTCTGACTCCCGTCACACAATCATGGATAAAGCCGTGGATAAAGCGGATCTTATTCAGAAGGCCAAGCTGGCCGAGCAGTCCGAGCGCTACGAGGACATGGCAGAATTCATGAAGAAGGTCACAGAGACTTCCACCGAGGAAGACCCGCTGCTGAACGAGGAGCGGAACCTGCTCTCCGTCGCCTACAAAAACGTGGTCGGGGCGAGGCGGTCCGCGTGGAGGGTGTTGTCCAGCATCGGGGCGAAGACCGACCCGGCCCAGGTGAAGACCGACCCGGCCCTGGCGAAGAAGAAGCAGCAGCTGGTGACGGAGTATCGGGAGAAGGTGGAGAAGGAGCTGCAAGACATCTGCAACAACGTCTTGGTAAGGTGTCAAGATTTTCACGGCCGTATTTATTTTTATTTTTTTTAGATCTGATGCATGGATCCATACCTGAATGTGAGGTGGAAACCCCTCCCCTCCCCCCCAATGCACAACTATGGCAGATTGCTGCCGGTTAATGTTATAATGAATTTGGCCATTTTGAATCCGCATTGACTCAAAATACATTGCGGTTTATTTAATACTCCTGCTCTTTAGTCAAGTATTATCTAAAAACCAATGTTCTGTGTAGCCCAACTATTTATGGATGCGCATAAAAATGGGTCGAATACGACTTAAATGTTACCGCAATTTCGTTTAGTCCCGAAACGTGCACGCACAGTTACAGTGACTCATGATTATTTTTCGAACGGCATCTTCTCTGTTTCCTGTGAGCGCCCTGTTGTATAAATATGGCCCCTACAGGCGGAGAAGGACAAGGAAGTATTATGTAGTCCTCCCACTGTTCCTGCCTTTTGGGAATCTGGATTTAGAACAATGGGCTTGAAACCTTGTGAGGGTGTGAACTGACAAAAGGTCAGTGACTGCACCAGCAAAGGTGTGTCTGGGAGGAGGAGGAGGAGGAGGAGGGGTTCCAGCCACACACAGGAAGGATAAGGGCTATACTCTGTTTTCTGTACAGCCGTCCTATGTTCTATGTCCATGCAGTCCCATCTGGCAGATTGAAGCCTAATGTGGTTAACCAAGTGCAAGATTTTTGTACATGCTCAAACGACTCCTACTCTAAGCCCAGTTTGTACAGGAAGCCAAAAATGCCACCCTCCTGCTGAGCTACAGATTGAAGCCTAAGATACTGTGCCATTTTGGTTTTAACCAAAATTCTCAGACATTTCTCTCTGTGTTTTAATGCCATCATCTACTGAAATACTGGTTGGGTCAAGGGGGGGAATGCAACAGCACAGATTGCTTTACATTTATTTCTGGCCTGCATCCATAATGGATTAGAGGAGATCTGGGTGTAAGCCTAGCTGTAAGATTGAGACACTTTCCCTGAGCGGCTGTCTCTAAAATGCACTGCGGAGCTGCTTGGGTAGGGATGGGTGACTTTAAAAAAAAAGAGGAAAACAGGTGCTACAAATGTTGCAATAGAAAGTTTTAATAGGAATATAACATTTATTATATATATTGATATAACAAAGTCTGCCATTTGTACTGATAAGTACATTTTCATAAATTAAAAAATGCAATTAACTGACTAGTTTCTTCAACTTTCACTTGGGAGAAAAAAAAAAGTCTTGACATGAAAGAAATTGTGTGTTGCCTCTAATAGCTTTATTTGCCCTTTGTAGATGTGTTAGCATTGTTTGATCAAAATTGACTTGAGTTTTAAACCATTTTAATGATACTTACTCAATTCAACTAATTAATAGGATAAAGGAAGTTTGGTAATCGGAAGTCTGATCTCAAGCTATCAAAGAATGTAGTTGAACAACCATTAGCAGCAGCTTGGCTCACAGCCCATCGAACGAGTTCTATGTCCATGGAACTGTTTTGGCGACACTGATTTCTGAAGTGAAACTGCTTTATTCAGTGGTTCACTTGGATTTATTGTTGGCTTCTGGTTTAAAAAAAAAAAAAAAAAAATCCTGAATGTCTGAAGTTATCAGAGGGACAACCTGAGCAAAATTTAGGAGCAGCTCAGTGCAGTCCTTCCACAATGATTTTTAAAGTGCTCATATTCCCCCTTATCTTTTGTCATAGATTTTTATGCCTGTAGAGGGTCTGCTAGATCACAAAGGCCAGAGTCTTCAACAAAGGAAGTCCTTCTCTCCCTCAAAACACTGCTCCTTGAGTGCCTGAAATGCCTCGTTTGCACTCCTTCCTATTTTCTCCCCCTGTAAATTATCTACCGCAGGGCCACCTCCATTTTTACCATGGCTACAGTGGTATGTACGTACAGCTGATCAGGAAACCTTTGGGTGAGCGGAATGAAATTTTCATTCCATGCTCTTAAGTGGTTGACCAATGACCTAAGAGTGGGCCAGCTGACTTAAGCGCTAAATCTGAGGGTTTCTGACAAGAGCTTTATTCTATCGTTTGAGTTGACTTGGTTACCTCCATTTGTTTTGGAAAAGAGTAGATCTCACGAACGACTGACACTGAAGGAATACTGATTGGGGAAAAAGCTGGTACAATGATGGTGATGAAGTCAGCAACTACAATGATCCCCTGCTACATCGCCAAACACCCTGTAGCTAATGAAATTGCTAAATAGAGTTTAGTTCATTTTTGGAAAGTATATATTCTTGTTTAGGCATCTGAAGAACTCTTAGTAGCACTGGTGACTGAAATTAGATCTTTGTGTGAATGCCCTGAGAGCAAATCCATTCCTCTTGTCTATTGTGTAGAGCACGTAGTGAAAGATGAATGCTTTGCACTTGAGACGTGCACGTATTTTTGCTGAGTCAGTAAATGACTTGGGAGTGGCTGATTGTGTGGGTTTGACTCATAAGCGAGACATCTTGCTCCTACGTGCAGGAGAAAAAACTTTTCATTTTTAAATAATTGCATTTCGAAAAGTCAAAGATGATATTAAAATCCTATCTGAACAGACAGTCAGGGCTGTCATCGGGTCGAGGTGATGGAAGGTTTTTTCATTCTAGGCGAAATGATTAATCTGCTCTCTAAATCGGTTAACTTGAGCTTTATCCATGGTTTCACTGACACAGATTAGCCCTTGTAATCTTCTCAAGTCTGTGGAAAGATGGATGACTTGGCCATGTGTAATCACAGGGTGTGATTTGTAGCATGCAATTTATTTTACTATATATTTAATCATTTTGCTTTTTAAGAAATTGCAGTTTTGAGAGGAAATGTTTTTTTGTCTTTTGTTGGAAGCTAAAGATTTAATGTTAAACAATTTAATCCTTAATTTGAAGCTAAATTTCAAATCATAGTTGTGGGTGGTGCTTGTATATTCTCTAGATGCTGCTAATTAAACATTGAGTAAATATCATTAGGCAAAGAGAGAATGTTGCAAAGTCTTAAATAAGTAATCAGTATTTGCTGTACATTGCTGAGGGAAGGAATCTGGTGCAGGAGGCAGCTGGGGGCACACGAGTAGCTTGACCTGGTTGTGGACAATTTGGAGCAACTTTCGTCGAATCTGACACAGACCAAAATGTTTCCTCTAATTTTACTGGTTGAGCACATTTTCTTGACTCCTGATGGAGCAGAACCGTATTCATTAGTCATTGAGCTCTGCTCTGCTCTCTGGTGGATGAAGGCTCATGGGACGCTTGGGTCATTGGTATTCACACTGGACCCTTTTCACATTTTATGTTGCAACATAAAAACACAATACCCCATGGCAATGAAGCAAAAAAGAAAAAAATATATATATAGCAATATTTTTGAATAAAGGGAAATTGAACATTCATGAATAGTCAGAATCTTTGTTTGACACTTGACATTTAGCTCAGGTTCCTTCCACTCAAACATCTTGTGAGATGCTTCTACACCTTGAATGGAGGCACAAACCTACAAAAGGTCTGAGAGCTGAAAAAGCATTAGTGCAAAATCAAACCATCTGTAGAGCTCAGAGTTACCAAGAGCACAGTGGCCTCAAGAATTCTTAAAACAAGCTGCTTTAAATATGGCCTGTATTTATCTGGGCTTTATGGCAGAGAGAGCAGATCCTTTTTTCTTTATAATAAAATAAAGACAAATCTCAGACAGGTTACGACTTTTCAGTTAAATAGCGTGACTGGAGTTTCACTAAGTGATGGCATAATCACCCTTCATATTTGGCTGTTGTGGTGTGCCTATGGTTTAGTTCACTGTGCATGTACTTTATTAAATTGATCTGTCATTTTTGTCTTCACAGAAACTGCTGGATAACTTTTTAATTCCACACTCCAAAAATGGCGAGAGCAAGGTCTTCTATCTAAAAATGAAGGGTGACTACTTCAGATACCTTGCCGAGGTTGCCAATGGAGATGACAAAAAAAGTGAGTTTTCATAAGTACATGGTTTAGTTTTAGAAAGACACCAACATTTTTAAGTTTAATTTTTGTCTTTGCTTCTCAATGTGCACTGAGTAAATGTGAGTCTTTAAGGTATCCATTTGTCTTTCATTTATATGTAGAAACAAAAATACCCCCCCCTGTCTTTTTCAATCTGGGCCCCTTCACGCTCCGAATAGGAATTTGACAGATTTTGTCTTGGAGCTAAAAGCTCGAAATGACGTCAAATGGGTCGATGTGTCACAGTCCTGTGACCAGTGTCCTATCTTATAGGAGGGGGGTGGAGGGGGGCAGAGTTCCCTCATGGGGGAAAACTGTATGTTAAAGAATTTCTTTGCCTCCAGCCTTCACTGCTCCATTATTAGCAGTAAGTATTGCATGTAGATCCAAGTTTTCCTGTTAAATCAGCTACCTGGCTATTTCTGTAAAATGTAATATTATTTTGAAACTGTTACCTTAGCATTTATGCTGGGGCCAAACATGTTTTGTCTCTGTTAAGCTTTTGGGCACTGGTACCTGGAATTCAGTCCCTGTAGGTGCCTCACTTGCATTTTCTCTTATGTCGTCATTGTCATCACTATTGTAATTCTTGCATAGTTCATGCTCTAATATTTCCCAGTAAACCGCATGCGGTTCATGTACCTTTTTTGATTTTTATACTAGGGCTTTATACTCGCTGCTTTAGAGAACCAAATGGCATGTTGTCAAAGAATTTCAGATGCAGCCAGTGTTTGTTAACGCTTTAAACAAATACTAGGGTAACTTGAAACGAAACTCAGTTATCGCAAAGACCAGTTATACCAGTTATAAGACCAGCAATCCAGCCCAACTGGCTAAAATGTCAATGTTGTCAATGCCTTGAACGTTACATTGTACATGGATGATTCAGCACTGGCTGCAAGGGAGCTGTAGCTACTGCCATGGCTCAAACGTTGTTTGTTCATCAGCCTTTAAAGGTATTTGTGTTAAACTTGCATCATAAGTATTGCAGCCAGTGTTGACTTTCTCAAGTGTAATCACATTTGAGACAGCTTTCCTCTTGCCCTCACTCAGTGTAGTTGCATCAGTTTCTTTTTGTTTTTATGGTCTGTTGGAAAACTGCTTTCAGGCACATTACTGCCACCCACTGATCTGGACTATGTAGTATGTTTTTAACTACCTCCTAAAAGGAAGTTTTCTGAAAAACGTGACCTTTACTAAAACCTTTTCTTTGTCAGCCTCTGAAGCAAAACTTGGCCTTGAAATAGAAATTGATTATGAGCTTAAACCTTTGGCTTTTAGTGTAAATCATTGCCTTGACTTGGAAACTCAAAATACCTAAATTTGTGAGTTTCTCGTTACTTTTAGACATCCACACTGTCTGTAGCACTTTACATGACGTTTACTGGTTCTGACTCAATTTGTAAATGTGCGCACTATAGTTAATAATAAACTTTACTGCTGATGGCAGTTTTCACCTGCAAATTAATTCTCATTTGCTTGGTGTGCTAGTGATTACTAATGTTCAGCAGCTTGAGGTGCACAAAACACGGGAAATTCTTACTCACTTTCTTGCTGAGCCTTGGATGAGAAGATTTATTCGCTCTAGAAAGGTTTTGCTTTAAATAATAAAGCTTGAGTCACCTGCTGATTGTTTAGCTGGGCACAAGCCTACCAGCGCCTCTCAAGTTCACAAATGAACATCTAGTGAAATCTAACATTTTAATTCATTGGCAGTTAAATTTTAGTGCCAGGAAGATTAAATATCCATTGTAGCAACTGGTATAGAACTCAAAACTAAATTTATTTCAAGTTACTTTGAAAAGAAACCTTGTGTAGTTGTCAGAACCTGTTATGGTCTTAAAATATTTCCGAGTGGATTTGTATTTCAACCTTAACATACATCGAGTATTACAAGCTCACTGATTTATGTTTTTTTTTTTTCTTCCTTTCTCCAGAGACCATCAGTGACTCACAGGAAGCATACGATAAGGCATTTAAAATCAGCAAGGAAGAAATGGATTCCACACATCCCATCCGCTTGGGCTTGGCACTTAACTTTTCCGTGTTCTACTATGAGATCCTCAACGACCCAGAACAAGCCTGCTTGTTGGCCAAAGAAGTCTGTAGATCTTGCAAAAATATGTCACTTGTCCTCAGATATCTGTAACACTGTTTGTAAATATTTTCCCTGTTTTTTGATTTACAGGCGTTCGATCAGGCCATTGCAGAGCTTGACCATTTAAGTGAGGAGTCCTACAAAGACAGCACTCTTATCATGCAGCTCCTCAGAGACAACCTGACAGTGAGTGTTCTGCTCTAACATGGAATATAAACTATCAATACTGTGGTGCTTTGCTTGACTGTCTGTCTTGTATCTCTGCTTCAAACAAGATGAAGTGTATGAATTGACAAAATGGGGGATATAATGCAAATTTTCCAACTGTTTGAAACATGACATGAGTTTCTTTTTCAAATCAGCACACATAATCTCAGGCTAACCACTGAGTAAAGTGACCATGATAGTCAGATGGCCTGTTTCAAGAGATTTGCATAAAATGGTTGGTCGCTGCCCCATTTCCTTTGTCAGAGAGCCGATTTCAATGATCTCACTTTGTTTGAAAGACACTACTTAATTGCCTCAAGTATTAATTCACCAGAATCTTTTCCTTTTATTGAGGAAGTGATGAAATTAACAAATTTTGAATTGTGGATGGGGAATTTCAAGACCATATGAGTCTCTGCAGTACGCTGTCTGAAAGGCAGATGTTCACACATTTATAACTAAACTCAAATTTTTAAATCACGTCAGTACCTCCTACAAAGTATGAATGAGAGTTCAGGTTGTTGGGTGCATATACCAATAGATTCATAACCCATCAAATTCAGAACTGGTGATTTAGGATGTATATGACAATTTTTCAACTATATATATTTTTCTTTCCAGTTATGGACCTCTGACAACGCTACCGAGGGGGAAGAGGGTGGAGAAGGTAACGAGGAGAACCAGAACCAGAATGAGAACTAAAACACAAGCCCTCAATGTTGGGTTCATCTCCTAAAACGACAAAAGGAAAAAAAAAACTTTTTACACATCCTTCATTCCTTATTGCTCCACTCAAACATTCTACCAATGAAACCCACTGCTGAAAAGAGTTGTGTAAGGAAACAAATGAGAAAAAAAAAAATCATTCTTTTCACATGGCTGATTTTGACAAATGGTGTAATAAAAAATAAGAAACCCTCCATTCTTCTGGTTTGTGCTTGCCCTGGCCTTCCCATGTGTGCAGTTTCAGCTGTAGAAAAGTGATTAGTAGCTTGATGATGGTATCAGAATCCTTGCTCAATTTTAAAGGCTGAGAAAATTATGTCCCATCATTGAATAAGCCTAAATCCCACCATTGAGAGAGTTGGATAAAAATTTTTTTTCCCCCAATAAATGTTGGATTTAAAAAAATAAAAAATAAAAAAAAAATTGTTTCCCCTATAGCTTTTTCGTAGTGCGTCTGTCTCTACAATTATGTGGTACGGTTACAGCAGCTGAAGTCCAACATCAAAACAAATGTAATTTTCATACTGCAGGGAAAGCCAGTGCACTTTACATGCTGGCAACAAAACTTTAACAGAGCTAAGTAGTGCCCATTGGTGAAATCCTCACTTTCTGCCCTGGTTATGATGCCACTCTATCACTGAAGCATGTCTTTTTGTGGGGGGGGAAAATGGTGGTGCTTGTTTGTCTGACCAAACGCAGGGACCTTTTTAATGGGAAGAAGACAATTCTGTCATGCATGTCTCTTCAGATATTACACTGGAATGGGAACAATTGCTGTAACACACACAAGTCCAAGTGTCAGTTTTAGTAATTTTCAATGCAGGTTTGTACACATCCTAAATGAGGGTGATTTGTTAGTCTGTCCAGTGATTGTCATTAGAGATTTGGACCACTATTGTTTTGCTATTCATTCAATTGTAGTCCCTGAAAGCCTTGTGGAACTGTTTGAATCCCTATGTATCAGCTATGTTAACATGAATAAAACATTTTATAAACCAAATCCGTTTGTCTTTCTGTTTTTACTTGCATAACAAATATACTCATTTTGGAGGAAAATATTCAACAAAATATTATTGGAATGAAACAACTGATTAAATAAGCTGTCCATGCAGGAGTTTTGTATAAAATGTAAGTTTAGTAGCAGTGTAAAGGAGCAAATTTATCTAACAACCAATTTGAAGTCTTTTTATTGCGTATTTTGAATCAATCATGCTGTTAGTTGCACTAGAGTAAAGGTATAGATGGAAATATTGTACTTTTTACTGTGAGGACAAGTAAAATGCAGAGACAATTAAATATATATACAAAATAGTTTCTGACTTAGGCTATAACTGCAATACTACATTTACCCATTAATGTCCAGATGTATTTCTATTTCCATGTGTTAATTGGGTTTGCAGGGTGATCATAGGATCTTCTATTATCTTGAGTTGATATTAATACAGAAATGAATTAATTAATATAAAAATGCATAAATAAATAAGTAGAAATACAGCAATAGCCTTTTCATTGCTAACTTTATTCATCTTTTTCATTTATTTTTCTATTTAATCATTTATTTATGCATTTATTTATATACATATTTTGTCGTTCATATATAACCTCAGGGATTTTACATGAAACCTCAGGTCTCTGGCTGACTGCAGGGAATTACTGTATGTGTGGGTGGCACAGGTCACTCGGAGTTACATCTTTTGGTGTATACATAAGTATAAAGTATAAATACAGAAATAGCCTTTTCATTGCAAACTATCCTTGTCATTTATTTCTGCATTTATTTACTTATACCTGTGTCACATTTCATTTATAACAGCCTTAGGGATTTGACATTAAAAAGCAAGGATACTATTCTAAAATTTGATTTAACTTAATTGCTTTGGAAATGAAGATAATCCAGTGAAACAATAGTATGACAGAGGCGATTCAAGGATATTTTGTTACTCACTGTTACTTAAATAACACTTAACACTTGCTACTTTTACTCACAGCTAAGGATTAGAATCTAAACTTCTTATTACCACAGATAATAAAAACACATGAGGGGTCTTTCGTGATAAATAGTTACTATGCGAAAAGCGGATGTTTTCCAGCCGGTGCACTTCCGGGTGGCTCAGCTAACGTTAGCGGAGCAGACAAACAGTAAACTCGGGACAATGGCAGTATTAGACTAGCTCTGCGAGAGGCCCGAGGATGAGGAATATACTAATAATGGTGCTTTTGGCTCCTTGCTGGGTCAACGGAGCTGTCAAGTCAAGAGTTACCACCGAGGACAACCCCGAGGAAAACCCGGAGTTCGGTGAGTAACTTAGCGAGCTAAGCTAACGTTAGCCTTAAAGTAAATGCTAGCTCTCCTAGGAATGCTAACGGTAAACAGCGACTATTATAAATTAAAAGTGTTTACGTTGCACGTCATCTCTTCTTATAATCAATGTCGCTGTTTGTTTAATCTGTTTTAAAGTGTCGAGTCGTCAGTTTAGGCTAGCTGCTAAAATACAACCACATCCTATCAATTGAGGAAGTGGGTTCGTCAGATCCAGTGACGAGTCTGTGCAGGGACACTGTTAGTTACTGACTCGTCTTCTTCTTGTTCTTCTTGTGTGGTTTCCAGATGTTCTGAACTCCTTCCTGTCGGACTTTGAGGTGCTGCCATGGTCGGGCCTCCAGCTGCACTCAGTCAGGAAGAGGGACGTCCGCACCCAGTCCCACCTGGAGCGGCTGGTGAGCTTCTCAGCCCTGCACAGGTACAGCAGCAGCCACATGTCTGGTGATCTGCCTCAGTAGTTGTGATCTGTGGAGTAGTGTTTCCATCTTAAATGGAAGATTCATAATTTTGTTTATCTGGCTTATGATACAATATGTAGGTTTAAAAAGTAGAGCCCGGCAGAGTTGTTGGTCCTGTTATTGATATTTGAATGTTAATAAAATGTCTATGTGTCCTGACATGCTGACAGAGAAATGTAATTGAGGCTTTAACCGTAAACTTCCTAAATTTATTCATATTTTATTCATAGAACCAAATGTATAGAACCAGAATTAAAATAATAAACACATTTCTCTTACATTCAATGTCAACATAAATGCACATTGTTCTGCATTATTCTGCAAAATAATCACGTCACTGCCTTTATGGACATAATCTACAGTTACAGCCATCAGACTGACGACTCTGTCAATATACTGTTCATATGATCCTGCTTGTTCTTGTGTTGAGACCGCTTGAAAATGTTGACAGTAAATATTTTGCTCAGACTAAGATTTCAAACAAGAATTTTGAATATTTGTTGTGTGTGTGTCACTAAATATGACCCCAAAACCACAGTGTTTGGGTTAATGCTGATGCATGTTTTCATCTTCTTTTTCCGACTTCAGGCATTTCAAGCTTTACTTGACTACCAACACAGACCTTTTCACTGATAACTTCAAAGCTGTGTTTGTAGATAAACATGGGATGGAGGAGAACTATGACATTCAGCTTCAGAACTACTTCGCGGGACATGTTGTCGGTAAGTTACACGATTAGGAATTAGTCAATTTGTTTTTTTTAAATAAAATATGCCACTTTCCTAAGAGTCTTAACTTGTATGTGCAAACCAAGTCAAATTAAATAAGAAAAAAACCTTTTTAAGAACTACAATCAAGTAATTGACTTTATTGTTGAATATCAGGAGTAACTACAATGCTTGGGTTGATTAAGTACTGTCTTGTTCAGATGATACTGGCTGACATGATAGTGTGCCAATATATGTTTGCACCTCATATGAAGCGAGTACAGGATACTGGCTGTTGTTAGTCTTTCAATAACAGTAACCTTACCTGTTTTTTGCCTGCAGGAGAAGAGAATTCACGTGTGCAGGCACACATAGATGGCGATGAGTTTTCAGCTCATATTCTAACTGAAGAAGCAGAGTACAATGTAGAGGTAAGGAGTCGCTGTGAAACCATTGTATCTGTGGAGGGACTGACCATGGGGTTTGACAGTTGTGAGGCCACAGTATGAAAGACTGTGATGGACTCATGGTCTCTGACCCATATGTTTCACTCTTTGTGTTTTTGTCCACACAGCCCCTATGGAGGTTTACTGATTCCCCAACTGATGGCAGGTTGTTGGTTTATCGCTCCGAAGACATCAAGAATCTGAGTCGCATCGTCTCACCAAAGGTGTGCGGTTACGTCCACGCAGAGGACATGGACCTGTTGCCCAAGACTACCAGGAGGGACTGGGATGGGCAGGAGGTGGAACAGAAAGAGGGTGAGCTCTGCTGTCTTTTTCTCTCACAAGAATTGTTGTCTTTTTAAAATGTGTTCACATTTGTGCCTGTGTGGTGGTTACGTGAAGATAGAGATCAAAAATCTGGTGCAGCCTGTTGGCGGAAAGCAAAGAGTAGATAAAGAGTAGGAGGATGATAAATGATTAAGGTGGAGAGAAGGAGGGAGGAGGAGGGTGTAGTAGTGAGACAAAGGAGGTGGGTGTTAGATTCTGTAACATTCACTTTTATAACAGCCTTTTTTTATCTGTAAAACAAAGCCTCTTTTATGCACATACACACTACTGACAAGTGGGTATTATGCAAATGCCTTTTGATTCTCTTGTGCTGTGTTAGAAACGTAAAGGATATAACACTGATAATGTGCCCAGAGGAGATTTCTATAACACCACTCACTGGCTTCTGGTTGAAAGCACTCGTTGGGGAGATGAGTCGAGGTGAAGGTTCTTCTGGAGGAGGCATTCAAATTCATGGAGGCTTAGCGGCCCAATGAGATGACTAGTTGTCACTGGTCTCCCACTGCTTTTTGTGGAAGCCAGAGCGATGCACACCCACACTCTCGAGCAGTGTAGAGTCATGTGTACAGAACGATGTAATGATCAAATGAGGTTTCTTATTGTTGTCTTGATAATGCTCAATTACTCCAAATTCGCCAGAGGAATTTAAACATGCTACACACATTTTACAGGGAGATTACATGAATAGATACAATTAAAGAAATATTTTGAAATTAGAATAATTTGGGCTACAACTAACAAATATTTCCCAAATGGTCTCATAATCACAATTTCCTCACAATCAACCAGGTGTTTTCAGATGTCATGTTTTGTCTGATCAGCAGTTGTATTGGAGAAACTGTAGCGAGACAATGTTTGGGTTTTTTGCTTCTGATATACATAAAATATTTACCAAGCATCTAAATAGTTGCCAACAAATTTTATGCAAATGGACTAATTTAATTATCAAATTATTATAATTATTATTATTATTACAAAACTTATTAGACTTTATACATTTCTGTCAATTAGATGAAATCTGAGGTTGACCCGTCCAGCTTCTAAAATGTAAAGAATTGCTGCTTAATTTATTTGTGAGCAGAATACATTTTTAAGCTTTGTACTATTTGTTGAACAAAGTGTACAATTTTAAGACATTACCATTGACTCCGGGAAAGTTTGGTGGCCATTTTATATTTTCTCACTCCAGAGCAGTGCCTGTCGGTAGAGGTTGATCGCTTGGCTTGAGTTATTCCAGGCGTGTGGTCAGTCTCATTTATTACTGCGAGAGGTGCCGCTCCGCTCCGATAGTGTTCGGCTTTTACATGATTCACTTATTAGCATAATATCAAGATGAATCGCCTATAAAGATAAAGAGTTTATCCTGAAAACTGCTGCTCCAACTGTTGAACTGAATTGAAACATAACTGTATGGTGTGTTTGTTAATTCTGCTTCAGTTTACAGTGACTTTCTTATCTAATTGTTAAAATATACATCAGACCTTTTCATTATGTGCTCAGGCCTTTTTCTTTCATGTTAAACATCAGCTTTATTCTGGCTTTAAGAACAGAGACAGAGCTTAATCAGTCCACAGGCAAACATAAAAGAAGATATGTTGCTAAATGTGAAAATTAGGGCAATTAACGACGGGAGACTGGAGCGTGGCCTCATTCTTTTACTTCTTGCTGTCCCTATTTATTTGTAAGATTAACCTGTTAGGATATTTTTTAAATACATGATCATTTCCTCTTTTTGCTTGTTTTTCAGCCTTTGACTATTTTTCTATTAATCTCTCAAACTGCTCCTGCTGCTTCTTCCTTGTAGAGAACCACCACAGAGAGAAAAGACAGTTACACGACCACAAGAAGAACACTTGCCCCCTGCTGCTGGTCGCAGATTACCGCTTCTTTAGACACATGGGCCGTGGACAAGAGAGCGTCACTCTCAACTACCTGGTCTGACTTTATGATCATATGTACAAAACATAATTCATTATGGAAGAGAGACATGTAAAGTTTTAACATGTATTCTTAGGGTGTTAAATTAATTATCTCCACTGTTTAGTTTTACATCCCAAAACAGACAAACCTGTAATCTATTATAAGTATGTTTAATACACTGTAACTGTGGAAAAATAATTCTAGTATTGTTGTTTGCTTGAATCGTTATTGCTGAGTCATTTATTTTTATTTTCTCACTTCAGATTGAGCTGATTGATCGAGTTGATGACATTTATAGGAACACAACGTGGGATGATGAATTCAAAGGCTATGGGGTTCAGATCCATCAGGTCTGTAGTGCTGTCTGTGTCTTGTATGGTGTTCCACTCGTAAACCAATTTAAAGCATTTAAACAACATTTCACTGCTCCCAGCAGCACAACTGCTTTGTATTACATCAAGTCACTCCTCGAAGTGAAGCTGAGGATAACACAGTCCTGCAGAGTTCAAGAGCTGCATTTTTCTGAGGAACTGAAAGCTTTTGTGTGTGGCTTGTGGGGTAATTGAATTTGTTCCACGGGCTGTGGGAATGAATGGAGACACTGTTTTTCATACGATGAGTTGTGGGTTTCCTCACTGAAAAGATATGCATTCATTTAGTTACTCAGAGTTATATTCCAATTTTCTTCACGTTAAAGTCAAGAAGAACTGTCATCTATATATGTATTATAGCTAATATTGTATTATAGGCCACCTCTGACAGCCATTGTTGTAGTTTACAGTCATTTGAGAAATAAATGTAATATTTACTATGCATTTTGAAATCTGGATCTTTCCAGCCTCTAAATAAAATCATAAAATTGGGTAATTACACACAAGGAATTTTCCTTAAGTAACATCCTTGGTTACTGTTCTCAGATGATTATCAACAAGGAGCCTACAAAGCCTCCTCCTGGTCATTCTGGCACCGACTGGGTCCACTATAACATGGAGAACAGCCCTATTGAAGGAAAAGAGGTGTGGGACGTGAAGCGACTGCTTGAGGTAGGAATAAGAATCAAAGAGACAGAAAGGTCAACACATAGACAGACAGAATGTCTAGATAAAGACATGAGTTACAGGAGAGGAGTGTGGAAACTTAATTTGGCTCAAAGATTGAAGAATTCACACAACTGTTCCTCCATACTGCTGCACCACCCCTCACATTAATAATGCTGAGGATTTGTTGCTGTTGTGAACGCGTCTGTGGAGAGAATCTCCCGCTGCCTTGTGTATGTGTGAAAGGCAAACTCTGGATAATGTCTGCACCAAATTCTCCGGATTTTATCCACAGGTCATCCTTACAGCTTTAATGACAAATATTTTACCATTACACTGTTTTTAAATCCTCACTGAGATGGACTCAATGCATTGGGTTTCTATGGGATCGATATAATTTAGTTTGTTAGTGTCCTTTTCTTTATGACTTTGGTTTAAATAAACCTATTCTAATTCTACAGTTGGTAGATAATAATTCCTCTTGTTCCCTCAGCAATTCAGCTCAGACATCGCTGGCAACGCCTCCACTGTGTGTCTGGCCCACCTGTTCACCTACCAGGATTTTGATGAGGGCACATTGGGGCTGGCCTACGTGGCCCCCTCCAAAGCTCAGGCCCTGGGCGGCCTCTGCCCCAAACGTAAGAGCACAATAACAAATCTGTATGTATTGTCATATAGTGTCTAAATTACAAATTTTTTTTTTTTTAGCGACTATGTTTCTATAACAATAAATAATTTAAATTAATGGGAAGTTACTTGTGTAGATTCAATAATACTGATCTGGGGATTTGTAACAATTACACAGGATCCTGTTGAAGCCGTCACATACAAAAGGGAGAGCTGCTTGTGTAAACCTTTTGAGAAACTAAACAAACACTGAACTCTTTCTCTGATTGTCATTTTGTAGCTTACTACCCGTCTCACTCCATCAAGAAGCCCAGTTTCCTTAACACGGGCTTGACCAGCACCAAGAACTACGGCAAAACCATCCTCACAAAGGTCTGTTTTTACTTCATTCTCTACTGCAGTCTTTGACAAATATAATTAGTGGGTGCACTCGGCCTCAGTCAGGATGTTACGCAACTTGTCAACCTGCCAAATTGGGATTGGAAGTAGAGCAGACACTCCTTTTTTGTGTGGGTGTTATGAGTAATGATTCTACCCTACTTACAATAACAGTGTGTTGAATGCTCCACAAAAGATTTCCGCAAAGTTTCAACACATGGGTAGCTGTAAGATGACGTATACATGCAGTAAATTATCTGTTATGAGTAGTGCAATACGGAAACACCAGCATCTTTCTATTGAATAGTAAAAAGTATTGTCAGTCCTTGTTGAATTTAATTTTATCGTTGTTTGTTCTGTAAGGTAGTAAGTAAGTAGTTTCTGAAACTTTTATCTTGTTTGCTGAATCCTTCTTCACATCCAATTAGCCATCAAAAGTTTTCAAGAATAAAATAGAAAACGGCTGGTGTCTGTGGCCACCAGATGAACACCGCTGAAGCAGAGACGATAGCGAGCAGTTAGCGAGCGAGTCACACAGAGGTTGGCTCGTAGGCGTTGGCAGATAGGAGCGTGTTCATATGTTTTTGAGGCGTAGCTTAGACAAGAGGGCCGATAGGTGGGTTGAGATCGGTTGAATTCTTTCAAAGTGTAGCCTGCTACTGCTAGCTTGTCCAGTATTACCAACCCTAGCTTTAAGGCTCATTTATGTTGTCTTTACATACAAAAAGAGATGTGTCCCCTTCAAACAATATAATTGTGACTATCCTTATGGGCAGTGTAGAGTCAAGGATTTCTGACGACAACAAACATGGTGCTGGTGAAGAAGGTTGGGATAATGTACCGCTTAAGAAAGAGGAATACATTTCAACTTTTGAAATGTATTCCTCATGCCCTAGTACTGCTTTGATTTGTATGTGTAAGATTTGAACAAATATGGGCAAAATGTATGAAGAGCCTTTAATACATCTGGTGTGTTTGTGTCTCATCAGGAAGCAGATCTGGTGACCACTCATGAGCTGGGCCATAACTTTGGAGCAGAGCACGACCCTGACAACATCCCCTACTGTGCTCCCAGTGACGACCACGGGGGGAAGTTCGTCATGTACCCCATCGCAGTGAGCGGAGACCATTACAACAACAAGGTACCGACGAGTCAAAAACTGCATTTAACCTGAACGTGCAGTGTGATGCCACAGATGTATAAATAAATATATAAAACAATCCGTGCTGTCAGTCAGGTAAGAGGACACATTGAGTTAATAATGCAAAGTGAAATGGGAAAAGGTGTGAATACCATTTCTAAACAAGCTGTCCTGATCAGCGTTATGTAAAAGTGAGTCACAGACACCGTTGCGAAATGTGACAGACAGTAAATGTACTTTACCTCCTCCGTCACCAGCCTTTGCAGCTAATTTACATGTGACTTTGAAAGGGCTGTCGATTTATCTGTTGTGGCTTTTTCGGCAACTGAACCTCTTCAAGATATCTGCCAGGGTTTTACACTATCTTAATCACATCATTATACATAAATAAGACTCAATACAAAGGCAATGCAATTGTTGATGTGGCTGTACGTTCATGCTTGGTTTTGTCAAAAGACAACATTCCTTACAGGCAAAAGGCCCATTGTTTCACCAAGATTGTGTACTTTTTATTTGATGGATCTACGTATGTCTGTTCAAACTTTATTCTAGTTTCATGGCAGCACTATCACCATGTCCTCAGCATCCACTCCCAGCTAATATCTAACCTCACTCTACTTCTCCTTTTCCGCCTGAAGCGTTTCTCCAACTGCAGCAAGATCTCCATAGGAAAGACATTACGTTCCAAGGCTCCTATGTGCTTCAAGGAGAGGAACAGTAAGGTATGTGGGAACTCCAGAGTGGAGGAGGGGGAGGAGTGTGACCCCGGGCTACTCCACCTAAATGATGACCCCTGCTGCTCCTCCAGCTGCAAGTTCAAACATGGTGCACAGTGCAGGTATGTGGCCCAAAAGATCCTCCGCAAGAAAATGTAGAAAACCAAAGCCATCAATTATAAATACACACACAAAGATCAGGTTAATTCATTGAACTTGACATAATGAACCAGAACATGTTTGTTGCTCGTGAGATTCACATGTCCTTGTTCTCTCAACAGTGACAGAAACAGTCCCTGCTGTTTGAATTGCAAGTTTGAACAGGCAGGAGTGAGGTGTCAGGAACCCATTAGTGCAACCTGTAAAGGCATATCCTCCTGCACAGGTGAGCGCCACCTGCTGGTTTATCACGAGAGCTGCAGCAATCTCTGTAGGGCTGTTTGCCACCCTTATTTATTTAAAGGAAACACTGTGGAAAAACAATTTCTTCCATTGTTTGACATCTTAGGCAACAGCAGCCAGTGTCCACCTCCTGAAGATGCACTTGACAACACTGTGTGTGTTGACAACGGCCGCTGTCACAAAGGAGAGTGCAACCCGTTCTGTGAGGCCATGCAGAACCTTCAGTCCTGTGCTTGCAATGGTAAAAGATGTTGATTTGTCTCCAGGGGAAACTGTGCAAGAGCCCCAAACTGATAAAAGCTGATCTGGATGATCTGTTTCAGAGATGTGACTCTGGTGATTTAAGATAATAATCAAATATAATCCTAACTTTGGGGAAAACACTTTTTTTTGTTTAGATTAGAAAGTTTTGGACGGATACATGATCAAACATCAACCCACAAGCATTTCCCCTGCATACTGAGGCTTGAGTCCTCTGTTAACAGCTGTGGGTTCAATTCCAACCCAGCCCTTTGCTGCACGTCTTCCCCCATTCTCTCTCATTTCATGCTTGCTGTCCATTTTTTTATCATTAAAAAAAGGCACTAAATGCATAGAAATGCAAATTGCTGCTTTAGTTATTATATTACTTTAGTTTAGGTGTTTTTGCAGATAGCAGTGTTCTGTCACAAATAATCAAAAGAACCATACATAGTCTCAGCAATCACCTTAGTCTGTTTAGCTTGGTAATCTCTGAATGAGCTCCCCTTTGATTTAAATATTGGAATTTCTATTCTGAAAGCCAAACTGAAGGACAAAACATTTTTTTTACGTTGTTATAGAAATAATCTTCTCTCTTGTTTCTAGAAACGGAAAACTCCTGTAAAGTGTGCTGCAGGGGAAGCAACGGCCTCTGCTCTCCGTTCATCCAGGTCAATGGCAGCTTCCTTTACCTTCGCAAAGGAAAACCGTGCACTGTGGGCTTCTGTGACGGGGGCGTGAGTCATCAAACCTTTGATATCTGTCAGATCTACAAACCGATTGGTCCTTTTGTTAATCTTAACACAGACCTGCTCTGAAATGTCTAGTGTTACAATGAGTTAATGCTTTGAGTTCTGATTTACTCATCAACCTTTCTCTTGTTAAAACAGGGAAAGTGCATGAAGCAGGTGCAGGACGTCATCGAGAGGTTGTGGGATTTTATCGACAAGCTGGACATAAACACTTTTGGTAAATTTCTGACGACAGGATGCTTTTAGATTGTAACAAGCGTGGCAATGTGACATACTAAGAAAAGATTAAATCATCACCAACGTTACCTCTCCACCAGGGAAGTTCCTGGCTGATAACATCGTGGGCTCAGTTGTGGTGTTTTCCCTCGTCTTCTGGATTCCTCTCAGTATTCTGGTCCACTGTGTGGTAAGAAACTGCTGGACATCAGTATTCCCTTGTTCCCAGTGTCGTCAGTGTGTCAATAACCGCTCCTTATTGAATTTGTATCACTGGGGTTTTAAGTGTGATCTCTTCTTCACCAACTGCAGTAATGATTTTAATTGTTTTACTTCAAGTGGTGACAGTGCTGTCCTGTTTCTATTTGCAGGACAAACGACTTGACCAGCAGTATGAGGAGAACACAAAGTCCCTCTACTACCCTAGTGTAAGTTCCTCTATTCCTATTCTTTATTTGAATCCTGTGCATTAGCCTTGCTGACACTCTAACAAAACTAATACAATGCTTCCAATGCTTTTGGAAACAACTGACATCTGTAACAAGGAAAAGGAGCATGAAGGTTCATTTTTCAGGATGAGGCATTTCCCTTATCTCTGTCTGTTGATTTATCACTTTTAAAAAACAAGGTGTCACAACATGTTGATTCAGACACAAAACTGCTGAAAAGAAAATTACCAACAATTATTTTTAACACCAAGATTTATAAGATACATGTGAAAACACAGAGCCACTGTATAACTGTGCATCGTTCAGCACAGTCAAGGTCAAACACCCAAGTGAGGTATCAATAAGCAAAATACATTAGTGTGCAGCTGAGACTTGAGGATTTAAAACACAAAGTTTTCAGGAGCTTTTTTTTACGTATATGGCATCAGCAATTCTTCAGTTTGTAACTTGCTTATTACATTTTTTGTCTAATGATGCTTCTTTTCTGTTTGACACACATCAAGTGCTACTGCCAAAATGTCTCTCTTAGGGCAGAACCTTTCAAACCTCGTTGTTCTCAGAGGAGTTTGAACAGATCTGGTGCTGAATGCTCTCACAGTCGTGAACATAGAGAACAGCAGGAGAAGCAGCTTTAACACGAAGCGGTGTAAACCAGTGGTCAGGTTAAACGTCTGTAATGGCCGCACTGTCTCTGCTGGGTTCAAGTTGCAAATGACCTGTCCATCACTCTTTGCCTTGGCCCTTTCTGTTCTCATCGGAACTGCAGCAGATGGTGGAAGTTTGTAGTAGAGCTCCCGCCATAGGTGAGTGCGTGTGCCACGGCTTGGTGTTGCGATGCGTTGCCATCGATTCCATGAGGATGCATGGTCAGTGGCCCACGTTTGGGATACTCCTGCAGTCAGTCACTCCTTGACGTAATCACTGATCTGGCTGCACATTCCCAGCCTTCAAGCTCCCTCAGGTCGTTGATCCTGTGAGGGTTTGAGTTAGAGACGCTCAAACTAAAACTGTTATACGTGACCTAACGGCTGCGAGTGTGTTGCTCTGCACAGATGTCATCAGTGCAGAGTCGTCATCGGATCAGAAATTACCTCAAGTAAAACAAGGGTGCATTTGAGGAGTATTCAAACAGAGAGAGGACCCAACAGGTTGCACCTTGTCGTCTTTGTGTGAAAACCCATGCAGTGTGTCAGCATTTTACGTTTGCATCGGCTGCTGCTCTAAGCCACAAGATGAGGGCAATGTCGTTGAGGTGATTTCTTTTCTTTGATTGTTTTTTTAGCCTTTTTTCTTTTTGTAATTTGCTGTTTGCACTGTGTTGAGTCGTTTGTCAGGTCTGATTCAGGACATGTGGAGACTGAGGACACATTCCGCTATAGATTTTTCTCACAGCAGACATTTTGAATAATAAATAAATGGTAATAAAAGAAAAAGGCCAGGTTCTAATTGCATTGAAGACAGATAACCTGACTTAACTAATCCTGTAAGTGAGTCAGTTTGCTCCATATCAGTGTCCTGGTGCCTTTTTAAAGGGACTGCAGCCATTATTAGTATTAGTTACACTTCTGTTTGTGACAACACAGAATGTCCACTGTGAGGAAGGTTTACTGTTTCACTCATTCCCACTTTTACTGGGGGTGTTGAGAAAGTTAATGGGGTGGAACTAAGTGATGGTTGTTAAATTTTTCTTTAGTGTATCGGAAATAACATGAGGGTTATTAGACTAAAATGTCAAAGTTTAAAGGATGATGAGAAATATCAGATTCAGAATGTAGTAAAAAGGGAATGAATTCCACCTCAGTCAGAGACCCACGGCTTCGATGTGGTTCTAACTTGCATGTTTGTTTGTTTTTTCGCTCTTCAGAGTCAAGAAATGCTGAACAACCTCGAGTCAGTTTCAGGCTTGCGCATCGTCAAACCTCTTCAGCCTCCCTACTCCTGCGCCGGCCGGACCGCGCCCTCCTCCCAGCCCCTGCGGCCTCATCCGCTAAGCCAGGTCGGGGCCCCTCCCGTGGCCAGCAGCAGCAGCAGTACCCCGGCCCCCGGCCCGAGTTACGTCCCCACCCCGGACAGCGCAGGGGGGGTGCGGATGGCTACCATCCAGGAGGACACCAGCAGCGACTCTCACCTGGGAGAGGAGGGCCTGTCGGACGATTTCACAACCGCAGGAGCCTGCTCGTCGGCTACGAAGTCCTCCTACGAGGATCTGACCGAACAGAACCTGCCGGGCAGGGAGCGGCGACGCCTCCAGAGGCAGGACTGCATTGAAACTAAAGAGACCGAGTGCTGAGTAAACAATCCGCACATTAAAAGCACCAACATGTACATGCGACCCGATAAGTGTTTTAGGGAACATGCAAATATATTCATAGGCCTTTTTTTCTTATCACAAGTCACATACACAAAGAGTTTAGAGGTAAAATCATACATGTCATTTAGATCACGTTTCTAAGAGCATGTCAGGCAACACTGGATATTACTTACTCACTTACTTGCATTGAGTCACTGAAAAATGATTCATGAAAAGTCTAGACTCGCTGTGACTGCAGACAAAGTAGTTGTTGAGTGACTTAAAGTTTATGTGTGAAATAATGCTGTGCCTTTCTCAGTGAGGCAGACGACATCCTTGGCCAGAAGAAGCCTTGGAAACCGGAGGTCCTTGTGGATAAATTCTCATTGGCCAGGTTCTAAAAACACATCGTATGGGGACACTAGAACGGCTCATACCTCCGCCAAGGCCCAACTGTCCACTTAAAGTCCATCAAGCTGCACCAAATTGCAAACACTCCTAGAAATTAGTCCTCTTAGTATGTTTTCTTAAGTTTCTTTCTTTACAAAAATGTGGGAAAATGTCCTTTTTCACAATGTTATAGAAAAAAATCCTGGATCCTATTGACTAAATAAGTTTTAAGAACAAAAGACGTGAAAACTAATGACGTTGATCCCGAGGCTCTGTCTGCTTTTGTCTGCATGCTGTTTAAAGTTCGATTGTGGACCATAAGAACAAATAGGCCTGGAGTCAACTGTGTCGATCTCGACTTTCCTGCTCAACACGCGTGTGCACAAAGTTTTACTCAACTCACTTGTAACGGGTGAAAGATGTTAATATTATTGATGTTGTTGCCCTGGTTATTTACCCATAGTGGGAAACATTTCAGTGCGATATAGCAAACGGAGAGCAAACTTGATTTAAAAGACTTGAATTATTTTTCACATCACCAGAGTTGAATTAAGTTTTGTACATGTTCTTACTGTTGTGTCATGAATTGATGCTTTGACAAATCCCAGGCCTGTTTTGACCCCTTTGTACCTCACTTTTTAATCCTGTGCAAGGAATGAGCAGAAGCCTCTGCAGTGTTACACTTACTGTATTTGTTCACACTGAATCTTAGTGTCATTAGGTTTTTTCTTGTGTGTGTGTGACTGATATGAAACATGGTGCCTTTTCAGATTTTGTGCCTCGCTGTTCCGACCTGTTTTAGTGAAAGGAGACGAGAATATTCCCGGTAGATGACGGCAGACAATCCTGAAATGTATTTTGAAAGAAACTATCCCAAGGTGTGCAGATGTTATGTTTCCACTTTGTTTCTATCCTTGTGCAGATGTGAGTTCAAGCCCCTTTCTCTCTTTTTTTTTTAAGGCTGTCACTGTCGCCTGCTGTTTTGTTATAATAATAAAATGTTTAAGTAACTGTAGGTTGAAAATGAGTCGACTGTGTAGCTGACATAAGCTCAACTGGATGGATGTGAACTGTGACACAACTAGGACATATCTTTTATCTAATATTCAGATTTGTATATTCTTTGTTTCTTTATCTACAAATATTCACCATTGTCTTCCTCTTAAGTTTCATGCTTGCATCACATCTCAAAATAAAAATCTTTAATGTGCATTTTAAACATGAACACTTGGTCTTGTGTTGCACATCCCAACACAGCAGGAATGCAGTGCAGTTTCAGGCTCTCTTCAAAATATCAAGTCCACAGTATTGGTCACTGGTCACAGAGCAGGCTGCTGTCGGGACTCTTGGCGTCCACGTCTCCCCAATAGGGCAGGATGAAAGGCAAGTGGGCCACTCGGCTTTCCAGGAGCCCCCACAGGTGCTGGGACACGAACTGGTTCCCTTTCTCTGAGAGATGGAGTCCATCAGACAGGTAGACTGTGTAGTCCTGCGGATCAGGGGACAAACGAAGATCTCGTGTTTGAAGCTGATTCTTTTTAGGTGCAGTTGATCATTGGTTCAGTCCCCAAAAAAATTATGCCGTCTTCCATTTTCTTATGCTCAAATAAACCCAAAGATACTTGAAATGAAACAGAAAAACACAGCTAATCATCTTGTTTTGAAAAGCTGAACAGGATGTTCATGAGCATCATAGTGACGATCATAGTTAGTCCTTAGAAGCCCAACGATAAATGACACTCGCTGTATATCAAATATTTATTTAGAATCTAAAAAGTTACAAATATTTGAATTACTTCTCCGACATTAGAAAAACTAATTCAATGAAACCTTTATCTAATGAAAGATTACATTTTCTGTCAAGTTATGATTCATTTAGTCTCTCCCCCCTCTCCTCCCCATTTTTCTCACCCAACCAGTCGAAGCAGGACTGTGGGAATTGTGGGAACTGTTGGTGTTCTCTAAGATTTTAAAAGGTCTTGGCCGTCTATGTAAAGTGCCTTTAGATAATGTTTATTATGATTTGGCGCAATATAAATACAATTTAATTCAGTAAAGATCATTTATGGATTTGGTGAAAGGCCTTGAAGTTAACAACATGGGGGGAGACACTGCTGCACTGTGCTCACCTGTCCATCTTTCTGCATGAGTGTCCAGAGGTCCAAGACGTCTGTACCGCACTGACCGGCGGCCTGGACACACGCCTGGGCGTACTGCCCCGCTACAGAGTTGTGGCGATTGAGAGGACATCCTGGAGGAGACGCAGGGTGTGATCTTTGTAGGTCTGGAGACTTTGACAATAAATGAACTGGAGAGAAAAAGACTGTGTTCACGTGTTACCTTTTAAAATACACTCCTTCTCCCAGGCTGGCTCGTGAAGGGGTGGGGGGGTGATGAAGATAACTCTGTCTGCGGGCACTCCGGCTAAAACCAGAAGCCGGATGATCTCCTTTAAGTTCTCTGAATACTCCTGCAGAGGGATGTGCTGCTGCGGGTTTTTATCTGCATGATGGGAACAGACCGAAATGAGACAGAACACATTAGACAAAAATAAATATCAAAAACAGACAGGATTTGTATGATGTATTTAGAATAAAAGTCCATTTTGATTAACGAAATTAAACAACAAAATCATTACTGGACATCCAAGCATGCGCCAGTGTTCTAAACAGACTGGTACACTGTGTTGGACTGGTTTGTGGTACTAAACATTGATGTGTTGTCTGGTTGCCTCTCCATGGTTGTTTTATCAAACTGGACAACACAACTGTGTTATCATTCTGTAGCATATTCCCAGTGATAAGATAAATCGTCCATTTGACCAAATGTGGGGAAATGGGCTGTGTTGGTTCGTTACTTTGGGAGTAGGTAAGTGGTTTATTGTCACAGATGAGGGGAAACTCAGTTTCCCAGCAGTGAAGGGGACAGTCAAAATTATAAACATCAGTAAAAGCTACATGCGATATTGAAACTGCACAGAAAGAAATCCAACACTGCACAGTTCAGTGGAGATGTGCTTGCAAATTCAACCTGATGTGAAAAATCGGTGTCCTGCCCCTTTACACAGGAACAACGTGTTGATCTATACTCACAGCTACTGTATAACCACATGTTGTGTGAGTGAGTCGGTACCTTCCAGTGAACAGTCGTTGGCTCCAAAGAAAACAGTGACAGCAGCGATGGTGTTGTTGTTGATGTCGGTGTCTGAGCTGTGGCTGCTGATCAGACGAGGGAGAACGATCTTGGCCCATCGGGAGTTGTACCCGGACAGTCCTCTGTTCACCACGTCACACTTTCTGCAGGGACAAATTCAGACATTAGAGGGACACGAAGCCGGGCCCGGGTCGAGAAGAACACGTTTCTACTCTGCCCTCCCAATTGGTCAACTTTATTCTGTGCCCTTTGGATCTGCCAATCACGTTTATTTCATTCTCCCCATCAGAATTAGCTGATTTCTGGATTGCTGGTTGGACACGGGGTTGGGTTTTAAAAAAAACATTCTCTGATAAAAAATGGATTATTTGAATTCGACGGATCACTCACACTCAGCCCCCCCCCCCCCCCCCCCCACCTCCCACCTTCAGAGTTGTGTTTGATTGCACCGTTCACAGATTCCTTACTGGAACTCATCACGTCAAGAAAACCTCTCAACACTAAGTCCACTGTGCGAAAAGGGGCCCCCCCACCCCCCACCCACCCCCCACCCCCCACCCACCCCCCACACTCTGAGCAGTCTGGATCCGGGCCTGCACATCACATCCCACAGGAGCCTCTGTAAAAAAAACAACGTCTCATCACATTAATGAAGTAGAACCACTCACCTCGCTAGTCTGTTGGCAATGTCTGCTCCCCACCCGTTGGGCTGAAAGGAGAACTGAGAGACACCACTGCGGGTTTATTCATTTCGAACTGGAGCTAACAGGCTAACAGCTCATGCTAACACACAGGGGATATAATGTGACACCGAGAAGTGAGTGTGGAATCGAACCTGTGTGATGGAGTCTCCGAATAAAATCACTTTGGGCCAAACGATTGTTTTCAACTTCGACATCGTGAAAGTTCAACGCGCCACTGCACGATCACTTCCGGTTTGCGTGACAGTGTGTCCACTTCACAATAAAGGTCTGAGCCGCTACTGTTTATGTAACGTGTTAGATAAAGATATATAAACACAAACATTGCCATTGTCTTCATTTTTGGAAGTCAATTTGTGCTGGGAAAATTAAAGATATAAATGTTGAGGTAAGTCGGTGGTGCAACGGTAACATATGACTTAATCCTGCATGTTTTATACTTAATCATTAAAACTCCTGATCTATTCTCTGAAAAGACTGAATATTGGCTTCATAGCTCATTGGTTTGAAACACAAGCTCAAAAACATGACTAACTTTTGCATACTTTTAATCGTAATATTAGAATTTTAGTATTTTGTTTTTTAGATTTGTCATTCTTTTACCTCAGAAAAATGACTGTCTGCACTGATACCATGAAATCCTATGAACAGAAAATCTAGTTCAGACAATCAGATTATTTGGGGGTTTTAAATGTTTACATCATATTTCTTTTACTTTCAAAACCCAGTACTCACACTAAGCTTGACACTTTTTGATATTGAGTTATTAAGATGTTTAATGAGTTAGAAAATATGCTAAACTGTTCAGATTCCTCCACCTTTCATTTGTTAAAAACCTAGATAATACATGTTTAAAATATTTTTTACTGACTACAATTATATTTCCTGTAACAGTGCCTTTGACTTCTTCGTACTCACCACTGGAGGGCGCTGCAGGGACTCGAGCCTTCCTTTGCTACCCGGATATCCGTCTTCTTCTTCCCTGCCTGTAAACATGGCGGAGGTCAGGCTCTGTTTTGGAAGAGGAGCATTGGACAGATTCTACAAATTTCACCTCCGGGAGAGTTCCATTAAACGCGGTAACAGTCTAACTCAGACCTCGTCTCTGACCTCCGCGTTTCTGTCGGGTTGTTTTACAAATGGCGGACTGCAGGGAGGTGACAGTGCCGCGGACAGAGTGACCGGTGCAGCCTCACGGGACAGTTACACAAGTGGGACACCGGAGCTCGGTGCTGTGGAGGATATTTGTGGAGATGTCGCTGAATATCACGGTTGTCAGGGACTTAAAGAGGATTCACTTTATAACAAGACCCGGGGTCAGATTACAGGAGAAACTCTGCCTCGGTGCTGGGGTCGTACGAAGTTGAGGAGGAGTTTCCTCCACAGTCAGCGGGCATGTTGGGGACAGTTCGTGTTCATCCGGGAGTTCGGGAACAACGGGGCCCGATCTGAGCCCCTGTTCAAAACCAAGACCGGTTATTATGAAATCCTGGAGGTTTTACCCAGCTCCACTCAGGCCCAGATCAAAACCGCCTACTACAAGCAGTCCTTCGTCTTCCACCCGGACAGGAACGCCGGCAGCGAGGTGGCCACCGTCCGCTTCTCCGAGATCAGCGAGGCCTACACGGTGCTGGGCAACAAGGCGCTGCGGAGGAAGTACGACCGGGGACTGCTCAGCCAGTCGGACCTCATCTCGACGGCCAGACCCTCCTCCTCCTCCAAGGACGGCACCGGGGGCTCCGCCGCACAGCAGGCCGACAGCGGGCGGTCTGTGGCGGGCGCCTACAACCGAGGAGGCGTCTACGACTTCGACAAGTTCTTCAAGTCCCACTACAACGAGCAGCTGCAGAGAGAGAAGGACATGCGGGCCCGCAGGGAGGACATGCTGCGGGACAAACACGAGGCGATGGTCGAGAGGAAGAGCAAGATGATGGAGATGTGCGTTGGGCTGCTGGTGGTGTTGGCTCTGGGTTTAACTTTCAGTCTGAAACGGGGGTGATGGAGGAACGTTGACCCGGACAGGGCTGCTGGACATGGACATAGTCACTGTGGGGGCCCTTGAATTGTCCCCACCCTTCACACTACTGGGGGAAACACGGCCCCTGTGACCTCTACTAAATGTACTGCACTGGTATACAAGCATAGAGCTGAAACAAGTCATCTCCAAACATCCATTGTCCTGTCATTATGAATGAATTATCATCTCACAAAACATTATTTAAGAACAAGTGAGAGGATTTGTTGCCTTTCTGTATCCAGAAATATTAAAGTAAATGTTTGGTTTATTTTTTCGAACAAATGATTAATCAGTGATGAAAACAATCTACAGTTGTAGCGTGCATATAAGTAAGAATTCACCACAGGACAAATGCAGTGCTCTACTTGTCACTGTGTGAAGTCAGTGTTCATTGTGTGTCTGTAGAGCAGTTAACTGTTTCATTACCTCCACCAAGGAGGTATGATTTTCACCCATGTCTGTTTGTTTGTTGGTTTGTAAACAAGATTACATAAACAAAAACTCAGCGATTTACCACAAAACTTAGTGGAACTTTGGGTCAAGGAAGAAAGAAGACGTGAGAACATTGTGCAATTAGACGGTTTCAACAGTTTCACAATTTCTGCAGGGAATAATGGTAATAATGGAGTATTGGTGAACAGGCACCGTTATGAAAGTGGTATCTATGAAATCTGGTGCACCTTGAATTCATTGTTGGGCCTCCATTCTGCTGAGTGTCATTCTAACTCTGTACTGTTTTTACTCTGTTTTTACTCTGTGGGGTTTTTTTTGCCACTCAGTTCGTCAGTGCCAGTGCTTGTCCTCCGTGCCACATGTTGTTGGCATGTGATCACATGCTGCTAGAGGAAGATTCAGTGGTTGATTTACAACCTGGTATTGTTTCAGTTCAACTCCTTTGGCTTTTGTAAAGTCATCTGTCTCAACAGTTTTTTTTTGAACAGGGTTTATTGCAATTTATAATATTTATAGCAATGTAAAGAATGTCAGATGAGTCAGTTCTTGAAAATGCATTAAACAGGGGCATTCAGGAACTGTAAGGTTATGCTCACATAGTGAAGTTAAAGAATGTGCCTTGGATAAAATTTATTGTAAAAATCGATGGTTTATTTTGTGCAGATATTTAAAGAATAAATGACTAATGTTCAGAGCCTGTCAGAGCTCAGTGAAACAATGTTGCTTGATTCTTTTATTATTGTTTATTTAACTGACATCCTTAGTCATTAATACCAACACGGATTTTAATACAGGACGACGGTGACAAAATAATTCACTGGAAACCCAGGTTCTTTAAAACCTTTTAGTTCAAATAACAAACACAGATTTAGTGCATTTAGAAATTCACAGTTCACATCACAGTTAGAAGTTAACACAACTCATTTCTCATGTCAAACAAAGTACAGTGCAGGTACATCTTAATACATTTAAATTATTAATAAATAGACGATAAATAAAAGTGCTTACATGACAAGACAGTACGCTAAAATCTTGGAAAATAAAGCCTCTCGACAAACGGTAGCTTATTCAGTTCCTTCTCTTACATCGTAAATGCTAAGAGTTTAGCCCTTAATTTGCAAGAGGCCTATCTCGTCTTTTCAGATTGAATTAAAATGGGGGGGGACGGTTTTCAGGACGTGTACAGGTCAAACAGCTGCATTGGGTCGGATTTGTTTTGTCAAATCACAAATTACAAATATGGATCCCTGACGGTGCAGAAACATGGACGTCAGACTCATCGATAAGTTAGACACGCTGCTGTGATCCACAGGAGCATTTGTTATGTAGTGTTAAACACAAAAACACAAGCTCCTCGTTAACTTGGTACAAACATTCGTTGTTTTTTGAACGTGTGCTGCGCACTCGTCCAGTCTCCGTCCTCAGATGACCGGGTTGAGGGCGTCGTAGAGCCGCTGCACCGCCAGCTCCACCATCTCTCTCAGCGTGTCGTCCTCCGTGCACTCGTCCTCGTAGCACACCGCCTGAGGAGGCCGGAGGAATTCAGCGAGAGATTCAAAAACAATACTGCACCAAATACGTTATCTGTGTCTCAGTGCGTCAGGCTGAGGGATTCTCACCCTCGTCTCCAAGCAAATAAGAACCGTCTTCCCGTCGACTGTCACCGAGATGTTTCTACCGTCACTGAAATCCACACACTCCTCTCCAAACATGTCCCTGAAGACAAATCACAAAGTTCACAGAAGAAATGTTTGTCAGAAGATTTCCATTTATTTAAAAATGTTTATATTGTAGACAATGTTATAATCCAGTTGGCATAGATACAGCGTCGCACTCACTGCAGCATCACTTCTAGTCGAGCTTGGAAGACGTCCATGTCCATAACAACACTCTGCGTCTCCATGACTGTTAATGAAAAAAACACTGCATTAAGGTTTTGAAGTGTTAGTAAAACAAAAAAATGGGTTTACACAGTTCCTGCTGTGAAAGAAAACAATAAAAACTAAAAGCGTGGACAGATATTCGCAGTGGGACAAACGGACCTTTCTGAGCCTTTGGGTTCGACTGCACCTCCAGCACCACGGTGGTGACGGCGTCAGCGTACATGTCGTTCAGAGGGTTCGCTACCCACTGAAATAAAAGAAATATGGCGTCATTCCTGAGCAAGAATTTTAAGATTTGGAACACATAAAAGTACCTTAGCAAGAAAACAAGTTATATTCTGAAGATAAATACATGTAAGTCGAAAAATTATTTAATTTGAGCAACCAAAAATACCCCCTCTCACTCTCATTGTCTCTTTCTCCCTCAACCTCTCCTCTCATCTTTGCACACACTCTCAACCTGGCCCAATTCTGATGAGGCTGTTTAGGGTCCAATGATATTGCTAGAAGAACTTTTACTTTATTATAACTCCGTATTCACCTCCAGCACCACCATCCCGACCTCGTGAATCAGAGTGACATTTTTAAAAAGCTTCAAAGTGTTCTTCTCAGTTCCGTCCAGCTCTTCGACGTCACCTGAGACACAAAATAAAAGACAGTAAGTACGGACTCAACTTCGATATACCGACATTGAAAACAGTTGAACTTTGCAAAAATGGAACACAACAGATATTTCCAGGTCTCACCAGTGAGGTTCCTCAGGTGGCAGACGAGCAGTGAGTAAGGTCCAGTGAAGGGGATGGCCTGGCTCTGTTTAACCGTGCTCATGGCCAACTCAGTGTATGCTACAAGACAGAGCCCTCAGATCAATACAGCGAACAGCACAGTGCACAAACTGAGGAGACGGTTGTAAGCTCCCTGGTGCACAATAAACATCTATAACAAATTCACACTAGCATCTCTGCAGCTGATCTGCTTCTGATGATCTCATTGGATTTTTCTAGTTTTTTTTTTTTAGCCAGTGCTCAACTTGCAAAAAACTGGAAGCCTCAGAGAGTTTGTGAGAAATGAAAGTGACTTACTGGAAAGGTCGGAGGGATTGAGGATGTGGTAGTTGAAGTTCTTCTTCACCAGTATGCCTGACACCCTCTGACCCTGAGTGCACTTCTTATCCGCCAGAGAGCCCATCACCTGCGAGACGGAGCAAAGTCTGTGTCATTGTCGGGGCTGGACACAACATTCTGAAGACAGAAGAAGCGCAGAGTGGCTTCAAGCCATTAAAAAGCCTTAATGGAGGAAAGAGAAGACAGGTAGTTTGTTGACCTTGGCCAGTTTCTCTCCTCTGAAGTTCAGGGTGACAGCTTCCGTGTTGCGAGGGTTGTGAACTTCGATGTGAACCTGGTCGTTATCCTCATACTCTCTGATCAGAGCAGCCTTCAGACGGGCCATCTCGTTCTGCTCCCCGTGGACCAGGATCTGACAATAAACATAAGAAGAAGAATTTATATCTATGGGACAAAAAACTGCACATTTTACACAAAACTAATGTTCCCTTTCCTACCACGTGCGGGGGTTTGAGCGCCCGGATGAACTCGCTGGTCTGCTGGTAGTCGGTGTGGGCAGAGAAGGAGATGTAGTCCACCGACATCTTCAGCTGCAGCTTCTGTCCCGACATGGTGGTGATCTCCTCCGGCTCAGACATGATGTGCTGCAGCAAACACGCAATAAACACAGTAAGCTGCTGTGGCTACACAATATCTGTTTCAATAGAACAAAACTAATTTAAGCTTAGATGACATTAAAACTGTCGGACACGGGTGAACTTTTATCCAGGAAACTAGATGAATCTTTGTAACACTTCACTGTCGCTGAGCTCTGACCTTAGCGAGTGTTCCCTCCACACAGTATCCGGCGATGATGACGCCGTTTCTCTTATCGGTGCACCAGCTTTCAAAGAGCTCCCTGGACAGCCCGCTCTGCATCATGCCAGGAGACGCCATCACCACGCTGGGGCCGATGTCATCGAAATGATCCATGCTCTGTGGAGAACACAGTTACAGGTCGGCAGCAGCTTCCAGACACCACATGGAGAAGATACAACATTAACTGAGCCTAAAGAGAGCGATGCACAGTAACAGGCTCTACCTTCAGGTTGCTGATGTGCTTGAAGACAAAAGGGTTGTTGATATTTATGGCCTTGCGGATCTTGTCATTCATTGCGTTGACGTAGGTCTGGTACACAGACATGCACTTCTTGGCCAGGGATGAAGCGTAGTAGATGGGAATGTCGTGGAGCTCCGGGTGGTTCTGCCAGTACTCGTCTAGAGGGGAAAACACAGCACAACTTCACAGACTTTCTGAGGGACAGATAAATGATCAAATATAGATACAAAAGACAAACTCAACTTTAAATTAAATAAAATCAGGTTCCATCATTTAAAAGATGAATTTGTACTTTACAAATAAATTCCAGAGCAGGGAGTAGTTCAGGACTTCTCACCCAGGATGAGCAGCAGTTCTTGGGCCCGTCCCAAAGCGAACACGGGGATCAAACAGCGACCTTCTCTGTTGACGATGTCATGCACGGTGTTACAGAACCGGGCTTCACGCTCCTCCCTCTTCTCATGGATGTGGGTGCCATACGTTGACTCCTGCAGAAGGAAAAAAAGAACAGCATTTATCACATGAAGCTCCATTAAAGAGAGTATTTAATGTGAATTACAAAATTTAAAAACAAGGCATTTATTGCATACTATTATCAAGATGTCGGGTTTGACACTGGGGATCTCAGCTGCCATCAGATGTCGGTCTTCTTGTCGGGAGAAGTCTCCTGTGTACAGCAGCTGTAGGGGGAGGATTACAGAAATCTTAACGAAACTGGTTTCTGTGCAGAAACAGAAAATCAAACAAACCAGGACGTCCGGTCATTCTGCACCTTGACTCCGGCTATTTCGATCATGAACATGGCAGCTCCCAGCACGTGACCAGCGTGGTAACACCAGAACTTGATTCCGGCGACCTCTTTGACCTCGTGGAAGTTGATGGTCTCGATTTTTTCCATGCTCTCCTCCAGGTCGGACTCGGTGTACAGCATGTCGTCCAAAGAAATGTTACTGCAATGCATAAAATGATTAAGTTACATCATCATCCAGCAGAGTAGAGAGGCACTTCTGAATACGGACTTCTTCTCCTACCTGACTTTGACATAGTCCGACAGCAGCCAGCGATAGATGGCCTTGGTGGCATGGGTCATGAACGTCCTGCCTTTAAAACTGGTCTTCTGGAGGAACCAGGGCAGAGCACCACAGTGATCCAGGTGGAAACTAATCAGACGACACGTACATGAACATCAAATGACACATCACAGTACAAGCAGATGGAGACTGGTGGAGGAAACTAGATAAGACCCCCCCCCCCCCCTTCTAAGACTCAAGACTCACTGGCTGATGAGCAGCAGGTCGATCTCAGCTGGGTCGATCAAGTCTATGTAGGGGAGAGCGTCCATTCCCTCCAAGCCCGGGTGGATGCCACAGTCCAGCTGTGAAAATATCATTTGATTTGATTCACCCAGGGAAATCCACACGGTAACACACAACACCACAACAGAACAACAATGAACCAAAACAATAACATCCAACAATAACAGCAGCATGAACAAGGTAACGGTGTTAAGTTGCATGTTGTGCTCCAACAAGCAGGCCTGTTGTATTTAAATAATAAGACCAAATATATTTCGTACATTTGAAGAACATTAATCTGTGATTCATTGTTAAATCTATAAAACCCAAACCCATAAATTTTCGGTTTTCAGTTTGATATGTGACAAATAAAATCAGCAAATCAAAACTCAAAACGACGACTCTGTTATCAGTCACTGATCATTAACTGATCCACTAATACATTCAGCTCTCTATATATTTGTATTTACCATTATTTTCCTCCCTTTGAACTCCAGGATGATGCATGATCTTCCCACTTCCTGACCAGCTCCCCTGCACACGACAAAACACATTGATGAAATTGAATTAACATGCATTAGTTATTTCTGTGGTTCCATGTTGAAGCAGCATTAATAATCTATTCACACACACACACACATATATATAAATACATGAACTCACAGCGGACGGATAATAAGCTGATCGCTCTCCTCAGCGGGAACGATCACGTCTACTTTACGTTTCGAAGCCATGGTCGCTGAATTTAACGCGTTAATTTAAAAGAAACATGATAAAAACACATCCGGTCACAGGTGCTGTTTGTGGGATGAATGAATGAGGGCGAAGGCGGCACACTTCCGGTTGGTGCTCCAAAACACCGCCGACGAGAAACCAAGCGCGTGGAGAAAAGCTCCGAGTCATACGTTGGACTGTTTTTTTTTGAATTCGCGCGATTAAAACAAGGAAATAACGAAGAATATAAAACCACACGAAACACAACAAACACATATTCCCACTGCTCTTCCGGCCAACGTGTTGTTCAGACACGTGCGTGACTTTAACGCAGTTTCTCGTCGGGCTGGATCTGCGTCGCCCTTCAGCGCAGCTGGGTGGAGGCTGCGGGACAAGCTGCGGAGACAGACCGGAGGTAAACACACACAGAGAAGCTCCAGATCACAGACCGTGATCACACACAGACACACGAGGAGCAACACAGGTAAGAGTGTGTGTTGTGTTGGTTTGTCCACGTGTGTGTTTGTGTTCGTTAAAGCCTCCGGAGAAAGTCGCTTTTTAAACCAGAGAGTGAGGTGGGGGGGCATTTAAGGTGGAGCTGGACGAGTTGGGGCTTTTCTCTTCTAGCGGATGGAGGCTAATGAAGGGTAGAGTTTAGCTGAATGTAGAGGATGGTTTGATACTGGTGTTGTACTGGTGTCATGGAGGATGTGGTGTTTGAACGATCAACCCAGTGCAGAGCTGGGAGCCACGGTAAAGAAACCCCTCCATCTCTAAACCCTGCTGTTCCTCTGGTGGAGGTGGGAGAAGCTCAATGGCTGCAGGTGTAGAACATATAAACTAGGTTTAATCGAGGCCTCTTTTCAGTTTCACTTTATTTTGCATCGCGACAAATCCCAACACACGTGATCTCAGGGTAGTTTGTGACTTTTCTTACTTTATAATCGAGAAATACAAGAAGCAACAAGTTGTCTCCTTTTCAATGGGAGGAGACCTCTGGTAGAAGGGTTGTGTGGTCGTAGTGAGGGAAGAGAGAAGAGACAGAGAGATAAGAAAGAAGAGAGAGTGAGAAAAGAAAGAGCAGACAGAGAAGAGAGAAGAGAGAAGAGAGAAGAGAGCGACGACCACATCCGTAAAATCACTCCTACACTCAACCACAACATGACGAATCATCATCATCATCATCATCATCATCATCATCAGCTCCTTCGGATCAAACTTCAATACTTTTACTCAATATTTATTATAAGCACCCTGCTGGTATATAGGTCATTCAAATCTGTGTTTACTGTTGTTAAATGTTTATTATTAAGTTATATTATTATATTATATATGTCTGTATGTTATATGATCTGCCTCCAGGTGTTGAATTGGGGACTTGTGGAAATAGTCAAGTTAAAACCAAAGCAAACTCATCCAGGAAACGTTTAACAACTTCTTTCACGAAACAAAAGTAAGGTCATTTGAAAATGCCTTTGATTGAAAACAGGGAATCACAAAAGAAAAAGCAATTTGATTCAAACATATTTAAAAAGATGTCTGTTGATGTGAAAACGTTTAATTTACAGAATAAACAATGCAGAAAAGATGTATTTAGATTTAGATAAAAAAAATCTATTTTATTTTCGCGGTATTTAGAAAGTTCTATCTGGATGTATTTGTGTTTTTGTCTTTATTTATAGTTATTTAAGGTTAAACTGTAAAATATGGAGCACACATTACATTTCTTTGTCTTAAGGGTTTTTTGAAATCATTTCACATTTTTTAAATATATAACGGCCGATAAATCTTGGTTTTGGAAAAGTTTTACTCCTGAGTCTTGGTACCGGCCTTGGCCTCAAAAGCCCCTTTGGCTCGGCTCTAGTATTATTATTGTGTGTGTGTGGCTTCAGAATGAGTAAAGCTTAAATAACACTCTATAATTCATATTCTGTGAGAGGCTGTGCAGCTGTCACAGACACATTAGGAGCAAACAGAGGATCATAGCTAAAAGAATTGTTACGCTGAAGGTCTACACTCTCATTTAGCCGTTATTACAAATTCAGACCTCGCTGTGTTTCACGCTCAATTATTCATCACCTCCGCTGAGACGTGAGAGGGCAGCTCTGTCTGGCTTTTAACACTGTGGTCCGTGATGATCCAGGTCGGTGGGGGGGGGGGCTTGGAGGCCTCCATGGTGTCGTCATGGTGAAGGATGTTCCGGAAAGTCAAGAAGCGCCACAGCAGCAGCAGCTCGCAAAGCAGCGAGGTCAGCACTAAGAGCAAGGTACAGTAAGACACACACACACACACACACACACACACACACACACACACACACACACACACACACACACACACACACACACACACACACACACAGACACACACACACAAAGAATCATTAACTGTTTTCATACATGAACTTTAGACATTTTACATCAGCATCGGCCCGTATCACCAAAAGCTCTCGAAGTTCCAACTTCTGAAGATACTATGACCCGGATGACTGAGAATCTCCTCTGGAATCTCGTTGTGTTTCCAAGTAGACATTCTTCATCAGCGTCTTCCTCATGCCGTGTGTTAGAAACATCACCAACACACCAATTTTCCAGAAATGTTCCTGCTTTATTCTCACATAGGCCCACTTAGATATTTTCCAGGGAGCTGGCAGGAAAATTTACTCAGAAAATGTCCAGAGCAACTGACTCGGACATTAGCATCCTCACATATCAGCTCCTCCGGCAAATTTCAGGAAATTGTCTGGACATCGGCCCATGTCTTCTTACCTGTTCTCGTTTTGGTCTCTCTGCAGTCTGTAGATTCTAGTTTGGGGGGGCTCTCCAGGTCGAGCACGGTCGCCAGCCTCGACACAGACTCCACCAAGAGCTCAGGTCGGTCATCAGACACATTTTACTCCCCTTCTCCTCCTGCTGTGCCCTTTTCTTCTTTAACCAACTCGTCGTCTGACACTTCAGGTAACAGTGCATCTGACGCGTGTGCTGAGTTCCGGGTGAAGTACGTGGGAGCCATCGAGAAGTTACAGTTTGACATGAGCAGGACGCTGCAAGAGCCTCTGGACCTCATCAACTACATCGACGCAGCTCAGGTGAGTAGAGACAGACGCTGTGATGGAGTAACGATGCTTCCAGAGACAGAGACAGACGGATTTACACATTCTGCTCCGTCTCTCAGCAAGACAGAAAGCTGCCATTTGTGCCCGGAGAGGAGGACATGATTCTGGGAGTGTCCAAGTACGGCGTCAAAGTGGCCTCACTGGACCAGTGTGTGAGTAGCAGCGCAAAACATAGAGCGATTGAAGACTCATCAATGGAGTCAAACTGCATGGTTCAGGAAATTCAGCATCATTTCAGTGATTCCCCCGATGTTCCCTCCACTTTCTGGGAACATAATCCAGTGCTGAACCAAAAATGTTTGTATCAATTACATCTGAAACCACATTATGTGAAAACGATTACCTTTCTTGAGCATGTAGCACAATCCAAGAAATGTATTCTGTATCTTATGAGTCACTGATGGAGTGTTTTCCCTCGTCCAGGACGTGCTGCATCGTCACCCTCTGTACCTGATCGTGCGCATGCTGTGTTACGACGATGGCCTCGGCGCCGGGAAGAACCTCCTGGCTCTCAAAACCACTGACCCGCAGCAGGAAGAGTGCAGCATCTGGGTGTACCAGTGCAGCAGCTCCGTGAGTGGGACCGAGTGCAAAGTGAAACAGTGACACAAACAAAGATCTAAGGTTATTAAACAAGAATCTTCATTTGTCTGAACAGGAGCAGGCTCAGTCCATCTGCAAAGTGCTGTCGGCTTCTTTTGACTGCGCCCTGATGTCCGACAAGTCCTGAGGACCAGTGCCGAGATCTGTCCAGGAACAATCCCAGCAGCTGACAATAAGAAAACCAGCATACCTGAAGTTTGTTTGTTAAACATGTGACCATTTCCCTTTTCACCCAACTTTTTCCCGGGATTTTGTTCACAGAGTTTAAAGGCTCAGTGTGTAAGATTTAGCTGAAAGGGAACTATTGGCAGAAATTGGATATAAACTTATCCTGTGTGTTTCATCTAAATTGTTCTTCACCACTAGATGTCACTAAATTCTACACACTGAACCTTTAAGTGCAGGGTTAATCTGCTCTGCTGCGCTTTGTTAGTTTTCATGATTCAAGCCGTTGTAGCGATGGCAGAGTCTCGTTCAGTCTCATTCCCTCGTTTCTCCATTTGAGACAAATCTTCAGTGAATTTGTCGTAATCATTTCCCCTGGAATTAGCTTCCTTTACCTCACCTCTTCCTTTGACCTTATATATAAAGTTTGGAAATGAGGGAAATGGTTGCCTTTAAAAAAACAAAACAAAAAAAAAAAAAAACTTTGGAGGACAGTGCAGTTTTTTGTTTGGGAAATGTAAACGCCTCATATTTATATAAATGACGGTACATGATGCTGCAACACATCTCCACCTAGGTGTGTCAGCATGTGATGATTCATGGGAGACATTCAAACTTGACGGTACACACAGTATTTATGAGCCACAGTTTGTTTCTCTTCACGTGGAAACCTCTAGATCCCTTTGGAGGTTTTAAATCTTTTTGTGTCTTTGTGTTTAAACAACAGTGTCGGTACAACAGCGGTCAGCATTTCTTAATAAATTGGGTTTTGTGCACATTTCTTATTTCCTCTTGTTTAAAATCTCATGGTACCAAAAGCTTGATGTATTTTCTGACTTGTTTTTACACCTGATACCAGAGAAACCTGAATGGGCTGTAAAAAAGCATCAGAAAGATTTAGGAGCAACAAAAAAGTGTTTACATTTGTGGCACAAACTGGACATCACTTAGGATTTATACTCTTCCTGTTCACCTCATTCCAGTTGAGCTTGGGTTATGAAATGTATTTGATCTGGTACAATAAAAGAGGAAGTTTTCTATTTGAAGTATTTTACTAATTAAAATGTCCTTTCTCCTTTTGATGTGAGTGTTGTCTTTACTTTTTAATGTATATTTTTTTCCCAACCTTAATCATGAAGTGGTTTTATTCAAGAAATGCTTTTCTTTTTGCATTTTCTAAAATGTGGATGCAGTAATGCGGAAATATCGCCCAGCAGAGGGAGCTCATGTTTCATCATCTCTCTTTGACTTGAGATTCACACCAGTTAAACTGTTTATACTTACTAATACTTTAATATGAGTCCATTAGTTTAAGTAGTTTTGTGCATTAAGGTCTTAAGACTCAAATATCCTCAAATAAAGAAAACTATATCAATTATTTACTAGAATTAGGAATCATTTGCATAAATTGACCACAAACTAATTTAATACTCAGACCAGTCAGACCAAATCATCATATTGTTTCATATTTTATTATTCCAGTTTCATTTTCCCATTTTCTTCCACAACAGAGTTAAGAGTCGACGCAGTGATGCACAGACAGTTAATGAGAATGAACTGATGAGGGTATTTTCCCAGCAGTGAGTGTGTTTGTGTTCTGAGCGCGCGCACACACACACACACACACACACAGGTCCAGCTGAGGTCACATCTGTAACTGCTCATCACCACAGTGCATTAAAAAGACATTCACTGCCCACGCTAACTCTGCTCTTTACATTTAAATATCAACAAAACCAAACATATTTACATGAATAGGTTATTAAATCTTCCTGTTTCCAGTGAGTTCATATTAAACACGATGAAGAGAGCGAGTGAATCAGCTGAGCTGATTCACTCGCTTCTCTTCTTGTCATTCACAAATCCATGGAAGGCTCGATATCAACATTATGAACAGAAAGAAAGTTGCTCTGCAACTGAAGTTAATTACATTGTGTGTTTTATATTTATTTAATAACACTATAGATCAACTAATCTTTCTACATTATAGAACCCCGGTTATGTACAAGTACGAGAAGCTTAAGCTGTGGGAAGGACATTCTTCTCTGTGTGTGGTTGTAGAGAGCGTCAAAATAAAAATGTAAAAATCAGCACGTTGGAGCGTTAGTGCGCTAAAAGACAAGAGGAAGCAACATCACAGACAACTTCTGCTTTTCATCACATTCCCTCGATTTTTCTGTTTTAATTTCCTCTTTTTTCAATATTCTTGAATACTGTCATCTTCAGTTTATTCTGTGCAGCCGACACACACACACACACACACACACACTCCCTCGTTCTCTAATAAGGCAGATGTCAGGTGAAGACAGCCTGGGGTGTCAAGACTGGACATGAAGGTAATTACTGGCTGCTGCTGCGGCTCCAGTCACTGTCATCATTTGACCCAAAGAAGCTCGGGAGGAAGAAGTGTTGCTGTTGGATATTTTCCTAAAATAGCTCAGGCAGAAAAGAGGGAGGAAGACGTGTGACGTAGAATTCATGTGCAGCTCTCTCACTTTACACACACGTGGGGGGGGGGGTGTCTTCTCCCAGAGCAGCTGAGGTGAAGGCTTTTCTTTACATGCAGCACTTTAATGTCTCTCTATGAAAACAGGGACAGGGAGGATAGCGCCCCGTGGGTGCAGCTTCGAGCATATTCTGGGGTTTAACTTAGCACCATTACACCTCCACACAGGAGGGCTACTACACCTAGAAGCAGGTGGGCTTTTATAAAATCACACATGCACGGAGGTGGAATGTAAGCATGTCGTCTACGTTCACTCTTACAGTCGTTAGTTAAAGTTAAGATACATTGCTGGAGTCTTCACTGGTACATTTGCAGAAAAACAGGAGAAAAGAACTCTGTACACAACCTTCATCATGTCACGTCGTCTTATGTTGTAGCAGGGATAAAGACAAGAAAGTGCATTTATTGCGAGAGGCCGTTCACTACAATCATAAAGAGTTTTTGGAATTTTAAGAGTCTGTCTCAGTAACATTAACAGCAAGCATTAAAATCCACGACACTGACACCTTCTGGCCCGTGTGTGTGCTACCGCTGAAATGACGGCCACACAAATTTGCAGCTAAGGTAATGGATCAGCAACGCTTCCCCAAGCACGCCGATGATGCGGATGATGCCGATGATTTCGACAAACAAACACTGGGATGATGGTGGGTTGGTGGATGGGGGGGTGTCGAGAGACACAGCCAGCGGGTGGAGGTGGGACGCTGCGTCCTGGGACACGTCCTGAGATCCAGTGTGATCTTTCAGTCAGCGATGAAGTGCACAAACGTGACCGGGAAGGCTCCTCTTCTCATTGGATCACCTTCGATGTGGCCCAGCTAGAAGAAGGAAGACAGAGGTGAAAGGTCAGAGGGCAGATACAAACCAAAATCCTGGAGTTTAAGGGTGGTATTCACTTTTTTGGGAAAGTCTTATTTCACCAAGACACCAAAACATTGTACTACTCTGTAGTGATGTATATGTCTCCTTAAGCACATATGCATCACTCAAACACAACCAAACACTGGGACTAGCTAAAACAAAAAACAGTTCATTTTAATTTTTTTGTTGAATGATTCCGTAATGATTCTTTAATTACAAAATTACTCTTAATGTTGTGTATGAAGTTAAGATAAAAAATGGTAGAGTTAGAGGTAATGAAATAAATGTCTACATGGTTTTAAATGACGCTGAAAAGGCTATTTCAGTCAAAAAGGTTTAACACATTTATGTCATAAGATCAAAATAATTATTTTATTTCAAATATCATTTAAAGCAATTGAAGTTTTATGATGAAGTCTTATTGTATTGTTGCAACCTGATTTAATTCAAATTGTAATAACCAAATCAAGATTAAACAAATTAGAACTGAATCTTAAATTTGAATTGAGAAATCAGTGTCAACATCCATCGCTACTAAACACCATCTAAAACTATGAGGGTCCAAATCACAACCACTATCTCAGGAATATATTTAAAATGAATTTCCTGTCCAATATTACCTTAAGGGAAGAGAGCACTTATTTATGTCCATTAAGGCTTTTTAAACGTCTTCTACACCTGGAAAAAAAAGCTAGGACATGTTTCTGCTCTGAAGAACAAAATACAGAATAACAAGCAATGGTTTTATGGAGTGTTGATCCAGGCTGGTCTGGATATAACTGACAACGCACAAGAGATAAAAGGACACACAAGCTCAGTGCAGATTCAATTTATTGCGTGGAGCTCGGGGGTCAGACATAAAAAACTGAAATCCTGTCAGGTTCAGGTCGGGCTTGGCTACTTTTCTCTTGGGCTTAGAAAGAGTTTGGACAGAAAAATGCTGCCCGAGCTGCTCTTACTTTTATCATACAACAAAACACCCTTCTGTCTTTTTACGTTGATACTCAAAGTAATATAATAATCCCATTAAGCTCCAATTAAGCATCGCAGTGACTTCATCGCCCATTTGTACGATGCTTTCATTTCAGTAGGAGAAACACAGAAGGGGTGATAACGCAGAGAGGAAGCATGGAGGACTGGACCTCAGGGGACACGGGGTCCTTACAGGGCCACAGAGAAAGAGATTGACTAAATACGGTCATATCTGCCGAGGTGGCTCCGAGGAAAACAAGCCACAGCTGGTCTGTGTTCACACAAGGGGCTCCACAGAGGAAACAACAGCAGGCGGGAAAAGAGAAGGAGGACGAGGAGGAGGCGGTGCGGGATAACGGCCAGAACGAGGTCACGGCTTTTTTCTGCTGTGAGCCACCGTGGTTGCTTAGCGCTGGTAAAAACAGGACCACAGTGGGAAAAGAGAAACTCATGTAATCTCATGTAAAAGAAACCAGTAGCGTGAGTGATACTGACCCACCACTCCTGGTCCTCCTCTCCATCCACCACGATCACCTCGCCCTCGGAGAACGTCAGCTCGTCCGGGTTGTCGGCCGCACAGTTGTAGATGGCTTTCACTCGCTTCGGCCTCTGCTTCTGAGAAACAAGACCAACGTTTTAATAAGTGTGAGAAGGAAATGTTGACAACTGTCTACAACACATGCAGCAACACAATCGTGGGTGATTCTGTCTCACTTTGACGTTTGTTTCTGTCTCTTTTTCACCATAATTAAGATGTTTAACTTAATTGTCTAGGGGTGATGGATGTTGTATAGTTTGTAAATTCCTTCCGGAGAATGTTGTGTAACTGACAAAAAGGCACCAAATGAAGACAAAAGGAAAACCTGCTATAATCCTAAGATTCTCCGCCAGCTGACAAAACGAAAAGAAATGCAATCAGTTACTTTTTCGTAATTTCCACCTTCAAAATCCTAAAAACAGATTTACACAAACAGCGTCCCTCCAGAAGCTGTGAATGAATCTTTGCATGAGAACAGAGTGAGAGTACAGGAAGGATATTTACTGCTTAAGTCGACACTGGAAACACTGAGACAATAGGTGGACCCTACACAGGAGGAAACCGCACAACCCCAACAACGGCATGAAGCACGACTCGTTAAATCAGCATCCGATGATTCAGTGCAACAGTATCAATGAATAAGCACTTTACACGCTGCAGTATCTGGACGATAATGAGGGGGAAGCATGAGGCACTCACTGGGTAGGCCTTCCTCGGCATGGGGGCTGGAGGCAGGGACTGACCTATGGAGTTCTGGGGGCATCCTGGCACTTCCTTAGCTGGAACAGGAAGAGGAAATTATATCACGCAGGCCACAACTGAACTTTCCACAATTTCCACAGAAGAAACAGGATTTGACAGATTGTGAAACAATGTGTGAGCTTTACAAGAGACACTGGACAGACGCAGATTTGACCTGAGGTGATATTTTCCCTCTCTTGTGCTTATCTCTCACCTGGTCTCTCGATGGACTGGGTTCGATTTAGAGGTCCTCTGTTGAAGCTTTTATCGTTGCTGAAAAATACAAAGAATGTAAAAAAAAAACACGTGTCCCCATTATTAAAGTAGTGGTCACATAAAGACACAGTAAAGTGTCCAGCTCTCAGACGCCGCAGCAGATTTATTGAAGCACTATCAGCCCTGTGGGGAGATAAAAAAGGGAAAAAGGAGCGACTGGGGAGGAGAGTTATTGCTCTTCTGGCTCGACACGGAGTTTAGCCTCGAAGCTAATGAAGTAGCTAAACAGCAGCCGTGTGAGCTCATTCCTCTTGAGGAAACAAAACAGCACATTACGAGACAAGAGTTCACAACAGCAAGATACACAACCCTGAGGAAATACATGATTTCCCTGCGTGTGTGTGTGTGTGTGTGTGTGTGTGTGTGTGTGTGTGTGTGTGTGTGTGTGTGTGTGTGTGTACTGAAATATATGAATCTATTGTCCTCTGGTGTAAGATGATGAAGCTGTGGAGTCACCGCTCAACTCTTTTTGTACACAGTGATATTTTTCTTACGGCTGCAGACACACATGCAGTTTTATTTTCTTACCCAGCAGGAGATTTGGGTGGTGCCGCTCTGGACCCCGGGGGCCCCTGGCCTGACTTGGACTGTAAGTTCAAAGGAGGAGGACCCAGAACTAGAACACATAGTCACACACCAGAGTTATTTTAATCTGGTTCATATCATCATCATCATCATCATTTATTATTATTATAATTATTCACTCACATCATTCACATAAAATATACTTTCAAAATGATCAATAAAGAATCAATCGTTACATCACATAGCACCTTATTAGCAACACCTGTACAACTGATTATTCATGCAACTATACAACCAGTCAACAGTCATGTGGCAGCAGTTCAATATTTTAAATCACACATGTAAACTCATTGATTTTGACCGTGATGCATTTCTTAAACCTGCAGACCTACAGGGATTTTCACAAGGACAGTCTCTCTCGAAAAAGAGGACAACTTGAACTTCAACAACTTGACACTGATTTAAACCCTGTCCAGTATGAGCATGATGTTCCTAATAATGTGATCAGTGAGTGTAAATCATCATCATCCAATCAGTTTTTATACAATTACCCTTTAAAGGGTCGCTGAGTAATTATGTTATTATAATCAGATTCAATTGAAAAACCAATGGTACGCTACAAATATTTCTGTTTCTGTGCACATAATATTAGATTGTCATGATTGTTAGTGTGTCATTTGTTTCAACCTGTGTAAATAAATAATAATCAAACCCAAACTATGTCTCCAAGATTTGAATGTTTAGCAGAGCCCATTAAAAACTGGAATATTTACATCTTCTTTAAAGAGGCATTTATGAGAGGATCAACTTTGAATCCACGATTGCTTTTACTTTGAAACTGGTTAAGTTTGAGTGGGAACAATGGGTGGAGGTCTCTCCATACCTCCAGTCGAGGTGAGTCTCAGAGGCGGGACAGGAGGGTGCATGTTGGGGGGGTCTGAGGACGACCTTTGTCGCCCCACCAGGTCTAAAGGACCGGGCTTCCAGCTGCCGGACGCCGAGGACTGAATGATCCCACCCAGACCGGATAACTGGACTGAGAGAGAGAGAGAGATTATTAATAGGGAAGAGACAGAGAGTGCCTCACATTGCCCGAACCAGCGTCCAGCCGTCCACTTTAAAAGCCGTTTCCATTTGAGTGTAATCGAGAAGGACATTAAATGGGGAGAGGGAATGTGCAGAATGTCGAGGCTGGGGGCTGTGGTGAGGTGAGCAGCTGGTTGTTTCTCCTCCGCTCTCTTGGCCGCACTCCAGACGACCACTAATGTTATTAAAGATCAAATGCGGTGGACTTGTCACAAGTCGGTTTGCCTAAAGAACTCACTTTTCTTTTTTTCCCTAAGCACATACACACAACATTTTATGAGAAAAGGTTTCAGATTGTTTTTTCCTCAAACACTATCACACCTTTGTAAAACAACTGTGTTTTCATGAAGTTCAGCTCGGTGTCACAAACTGCTTCTGTAATGCTCATGAAAATAAATCCTGCCCTTTAGACCTGAGATCATTTGACTGGATGAGACCAACTCTTCCTGGTGAAGAGGTCAGAAACTCTCTGGGCAGGCGGCCTGTCCATCTGTGTGCCATGGGACTTTTCTCTGCCTCTGTACCCACAGGTCAAAATGTCACTCACGACCGCCAAGTCATTTACATAAAGGCCATGGCAACCAGCGGCACCAGGGGAAAGAAGACTTCACCTTCATGGATACTGTCGAGGTAAAAGGAGGATGTTCCTCTGAGGCAGATTTTAGGAATAAAACTTCCACAGGACAAAGACGTCAGACCCAGTTTCTCAGATTTAAGATTTCTACAATCTACATTTGCCTTCCACTCTTCTATCTCTGGTGCCTGCTGTGTCTGACCCTTACCCAGGTTTCTCGGGGGCAAGGGCGGAGCGGAGCTGGTGGCGTTCTGACTCTGGTTGTTGTTGAGGATGGTGCCGTAGGTTTCGTTGTTCACCAGGCTGGGCATGTAGCCGCGCTGTTTGTCCTTGGAGAGGGCGTCGCGGCCTCCGGGGCCCAGGGTGGAGTTACTGCTCGGGGTGTAACAGCTGACCGGTCGCTCGTCTCTGCGATGAGGACTGGGCTGCAAGGAGAAGGTCAGTGTGGGTCAAAGGTGAAATATATATATATACAGTGTATGCATGTGAGATTTGTGATTGCACAATTTGAGAATGTAACAGGTCATTTTTCTTTTTTCATTCTTATTAACTGAACTCCTTGTACAGCAGTTTTCTCCATAAATACTCCCTAAATGTCTCTTACCTTCTCATCCAGATCTTCATCACTCTCATCCAAGTCTTCGTGCTGCAGACACCACTCGTACTCAACGTGGACATGGGCGTTGAATTTCCCCGACAGTGCTTGGTTCAACTACACAGACAAAAAAAAAAAATCCAGGCACATATAAAACACAGATGACCGACGTGAATTCAGGAAGTGATGTGTTTGCAGATATAAGCCCGAGTCTAAACACAGTGAGCTCACCAGTTCCTCACACTGTAGGTGTTTGAGCCTGCGAGCGATATCCAGCGGCGTCTCCCCGGCTTCATTAGCTGTATGAGAAAACAACAGAAACATATAATCACTGTATCCACATGCCACACGAGCACAAAGACACAGCCCATTTTCTTTCCTCTCTTTCCACAGTGGCATGAGAAATGTGTAATTAGACTGTTTCCCACACCGAGCAGCTCTCTGGTGTCTCTCTGCGCTCCGTCTCTGTGTATCTATTATGTGCTTGTGTTGCTGGTGTCAGAGCGGAGCAGATAAATTGATGTCGTGAGAAAAAGTTGCCATGGACCTTTGGCAAAGCTCAAATCTCTGGGAACTAAATGTGTAGGAGTTGCAAAGAGCTGTATGAGAGAAGAATTTGTGAGAGAATAAACTAACTTTGAGAGAGAATCAACTGTAACTTTGCTAAAAAACATAAAAGGTTTGCACCAAAATAAGGTGAAAAAAGCTTAAATAATAAATTTCCTATTAAAATAGGCACCTTAAATTTCTGCTCATTCACATATCAATTAATCGATCAATGATTGCCGGAATAATACGAACTGAATCATATAATTCTACATGCATTTATGAATAAAATCTAAGTTTAAACAGCTATTTAGCTACTTCTTAAGTCTTTTAATGGAACATCCAGCTTTAGTATTACTTAGAAACCAGCAAACAGCTATTAGGAACTGAATATATAGTGCAATAAAATCCGGGGGTGATAAAAATAAAGACGGAGAAATAGAAAGAAAGAGAAGGAAAGAATTGCACAGTGATGAATCATGGTTCATCCTGGTTTCCTCACCGCTCTCTATGGAGGCCTTCCCCCGCAGCAGCAGTTTCAGACACTCGCTGTTGTCGGTCAGACAGCAGTAGTGTAGCGCCGTGCTGCCTTTGGCTGTCTGCTTATCCAGATTCAAACTGTCGGGGGACACAAACACAGAGAGGAAAAGTTAAAATACAAACACTGGAGGCATAAAATAAAGCCTTGGTTTATTCTGTACAGCTTCTAAGATGCAATGGATATATAACATCCGCCAATAAAAGACAAACAATCTAAGCTTTGCCCAGAATGTAAAATATGTGTATATTATTTCTATGAAGGTTTGCATTGAGTATTAATCAGAAAATAGCTCTAAAAGAAGAAGTTTTAAGATGAATCATTTCTCCAGTTTGTGTCAAAATTGGACAAATAGAGTCTTTTCATCGAGGTCTCTCCGGTGTTTTCTGCACAGTCAGACTAACTGTCAAAACTCGTTCGAGCATTTTCCATTCTGCCAGTAAAAAAAGAACTGAGGTGATGCATGAATGCACGGTTGCGGTTTTTTTCACTTTACCTGTTCTGAGTGAGGAAGTCAACAATGTGAAGAGATGTTCGATCCACCAGTCTCACTGCGAGATGAAGGGCTGTCTCCCCTTGTTCCTGAAATAAGAAAACACATTTGAATAAAACCGCTAGGAATATGAGGTATTTATTAAGAATCATCAATGAACGATGCAACAGATTATTAGGACTAAGAAGTAAAGTGTACTCACGTGTCCGTTGGCCAGAGGTATGGGCTCCATGAGGTCGACTCCCTCGGCGAACACCTGGATGAGGGAGAAAATGTCTCGGGCCTTCACGGCGTCGCACAGCGTGTGGAGCCGCGACGTCGCTTCAGGACACTTCTTCCTGGCGAAACGTTTCTCTGTGTATTTGGCTGTGATGAAGTCTTTCCTCGCCTGCCTGGTGGAGGATGTAAGGAGGGGGGTGTGGAGTTACAGGTAGCAGGTAAGACTGTGTCACACGTGTATGTGTGATTGAGCAGTAATGTAGGAGGCCAATCGAAAGCCAAGAATTAGATTGTTGTTATAAATTTTACATTTTCAATGCTTTATCTTTGTCTTAATACATTTTAGGGGAAAACACAAAAGTAGAATATATTAATCTGCATTAAGCTATGTGCTACATAGCTACATGGTTCTTATGGTTGATATTTTGATGAAGGAACAATGAAGCTACAGTTTGAATTCTAGCAGCGAGTTTTAGCCCCTTTGTCCAATTTGATTCTGTGAACCTAAGTTACTTTTTTTGAACCACATTTTTCTGCAATATATATATATATATAAAAATTTTAATTCTGTAACATTCACTATCCTTTATTTAAAAAAATAAAAACAAAATCAGCTGTCCTGTTAAAGTAACGTGTCAGACAGGTTCAGAAAACAAACACAACCACTGCTCTCTCTGTTATGTCTGCAAACCTTTGTCAGAGATGTGACACATGGATGTGATTTGAGCAGCCGTGCACAGGATGTGAACAGTGGAATCATGTGATAAATCTGCTAATAAAAAAGGATTAAACCTAAAATATGATGCATAAAAGCATAATGATGGATAAATACACTAACTATACATAATTACTGTGTTTAACCCTGAAAAGGCCTTTTCCCTGAAGGCCTATCATGTCATATAATTGATTATTAACATGTCACCACTGATATAAACAAGTTGGTTGAAATGTGTGCTGATCTAATGCTGATCATGCAGTTTAAAAAGACGTGGCAGCGGACCATTAAGGTGTCGCCAGTTGTGGACTGGCAGTGAAAGAGAGTAACGTGAGACGAGTGAAGGAGGCAGGAGAAGCGAGGGATGAGTGGAGGAGGAGATGGAGAGATGGAGAGTGTCGGAGAAGAGTTGTAGGGGTGACTTACATGTCACTGGCTGGGTTGGGTTTCACCACATTTTCAGCACTTAAACAAGCCTCCATGATTTCATTAAAGCCTGCGTTCCCCACATTCTTGGCCAGCTGTGGAGCGCACACACACAAACACAAACATTAAAATTGCACAACACCGATCTGATTGTGGTTAACAAGTTAAACATTTTAACACCATGCAATCAAGACTGGAAGTGTTTAATACCGGTCGTCCCACAGGCGGTAAATTTCTGCACCAAACGGTGATTAGAAAAGCCAAACAAAATCTCAGCTATTCTGGGTGAGAGACTTCCAGAGGTCTCCGAGTGGAGGAGGAGGAGGAGGCCAAGGAGGATGCTTATTACCTTCCTTCTCCAAGTGTCCCCTCTTTCCCTGTTCTAAACTCACTCTCATTTTCTTTACTTATTTATTTCATCCTGCCTGAAAAGTCTTCTACAGAGTTATACAGAAAATCAATACAAGCGAATGAATCAATCAGTGATGAGAACAGGGGACACAAGGAGGATCCGGGACGGACGCCAAAAAAGTGCTTTACCAAGAGCTCCGAGGTGCTGAGTACATCCAGAGTGAGCGACTGGATCCTGGAGTAGTGGACGCCCGAGCTCCCTGTGGATCCCCGAACATTCAATACAGGTCAGAATACCCAGGTTGGTGGACAGCCACGTCGGGTCTGACACACAGAAAGAGGAGAGAATACAAAGTAAGTAACACATGAGTGACACACTTTCCTCGGGCAAAATTCACTGAGGTAAAAAAGTAATTTCTGCAGCACATGAGTTAACTTCGATGTGTCCTTGTGGGAAGCTGTGGGCTCTGGAAATTTGATATCTGCCTCAAGGACATTTCACTATCTCATGGCACAAAAACGTCTGAAGAAAGTGACAGAGCCAAACTGTGACTAAGTCTGGCCTAGATACACTTCACATATCTCAGTATATATGTATGTTGTATACATTAGGTTTAAGAATATACATTTACACATATACATATATACATTTGGGAAACATTATTGGGAGAAAGATTTGAGTCCTAACAGATCTGGTCTGCAGGAATTTCTGCTTTTCTAAATCAGGGACAAACACACCAGTGGTTTTTACATGATTTAGCTGATAACTATAAATATAAACCACTGCTCTAAGTGCATAACATTCATTTGTAGAATGGTTCCTACTTTCCAGGCACCAAATCATTTCTGTATATTTGCTTCACTTCATCCATTACAGTGCACATATCACTGGATTTACAACTTCAGGAAGTTGGGACGACCAGGTCAGCTTTCATAGCACACAGTTGCAGTGGGAGCAATATATCATTTTCCACAGTTCAACATATACAACAGATATAAACGGGTTCATGCTATATATCTTGTGTTGGTGCTGCTGAATACTGTACATCTGAGGGCACAGTGTACTGTAAATCTTTGAGGTGTTTCCCAATAAATAACATCTATTTACAATCTGAGATTGACACTGTGCGTCACAAGGGGAATGATAATGAATCTAAAAAGTTAGGAATCAATCACACTTCACACTTCTTTGGTTGAGTGATGGTGGCAGACTTCTACACAACAGCAAGTACCTGTCTAAGACGGTAACTAAATGTTGCCTGGAAGTTGGAACATCAATCTAACTTTTGGCTGCATTATTTATTTAGATATATTTAAATCATTAAATTGGTTTTGATTCTGTTCGTCTTTTAGTGGTTTCCCTATGTTTGCCACTCACTGGGGGCTCCACAGTCGCAGCAAACGTCATTTCCCGTCATCCTCTTCACTTCTCCGAGGATCGCCTTGGTCAGCTCCTGCACAATGTTGTTCTCGCCGACATGCTGGTCCCCTTTAAAGGCCTGATTCAGCGCCTCCTCCTTACTGTTCTGCAGCACCGAGATCCAGCTGGTGGAGGGCAGAGAACGAGACGAGATGGAGAGGGGCGTACAGGAGAAGTGAGTCAGATAGAGATGACCATAATGAAAGAGGAGGATGAAAAGAAGGGTGAGGGGAGGGGCTGGGAGCAGCTGAAGCAGAAAGTTTAAATTGTGAGAATGGAGTAAAAGGCAGTTAATGTGCAGGAGGTGCTGGGTAAACACAAGGCCAAGCGGCTGAACCAGTGTGTGGTAGGAAGTGTGTGGAAAAAGTGGTTGAGGTGGTAAACAGGATGCACTTAGGCACAAGTCTGAACACATGAACACACACACGCACACGCACACACACACACGCACACGCACACACACACACACACAAGGAAGGAACAGGCACTTACATCTGACAGTCCTGGTCGTCCTCAGCCTGAAAGTGATACGTTCTGTCGTCTAAAAGAAAAAAAAGAAATAAATGAGGAGAGAAGTGAATTAAAGGAAAGGGAGGTAGAGCATTAATCATGGAGGACAAGAGATGAAGTCAAAGCGTTGAGCGATCCCCCTCCAGAGAGCATTTCAATTTCCCACTGTCAGGTCGGGCTGAGGGTGAAGTGCTGAACAGAAAACAAAAAACTCTTTAAGCTCTTGCTTCTGTCTTCAGATGTGAAACTAGTCGCTAAAAACCACGGAGAGTTTACACCACTGTATCCAAGCAACTTATATCATGACGTTTCATAGTTTCACCTCTTGATAATCATTGTCATCTTCTCTTCTTATTTACTTTAAAAAGGGGTCATTAGACACACCTCACAGTCCGACCGGATTTGTTAACTTATTGTTAAAATGATCTCATCTGCTCTCTACTGAGTGAAGCATTTGTAGTTAGAAACTCAGATTGGAGGAAAGGTAAAGGAAAAGGGGATCTATGTGGCACCTGCTCAACCAGGGGAGCTGGGGGTATGGAGATTTGAGGCCTCCTGCAGCAGCCGGAGGTTCGGTTCCCACCGTGTGCTGCATGTCTTCCCTGCTCTCCCTCTTGCTTTCACACCCAAAAAATAGGAAGATAACTTAAGTAATAAAAAGTGGGATGAACTTACGTGATATGAGGTCAAAGCTCCTCTTCTCGTCAGGATTGTGTTTCACCTGGCAGGTGAGCAGGTTGAGTTTAGCCGGCGGCCGATTAGCCTGCCAGAGAAAAGGGAGGGTGGAGGAAAAACAACAACATAAATGAGTGAGGGTGGTGTGTTTAACCGTATCTGATGGCTGCTGGAGCCAAATAAAACACTTGATAAGCTGCTTGTGTGAGATGAACTATTGTGGGCAAGTTCAATCTTTATATGGGAACAACTTGAGTTAAGTGAGACTCGGCTGAGGCAGCGATGTGAGAAGAATGTTAACTGGTGAACTCGGCCTGTGATTATGTATTCATGCCAGCGAGGGGAGAGAAGGCCTGCAGCCAGGACACTGAAACTGATGTGGGTCAGGTGGCAAAGTGGAAATGAAGCACAAGTGGAGGTCTGTTCACGTGTTTTACTCAGAGCAACCACATCGAACTTGTCCTGTCTTCTGCTGTGTTTTCAGAGACGAGAGAGAAAAAGGTGTTAATGTTTGCTCACGGTGCCGTGTGAGATGGTGAGGTATCCGTTCTTCGCCGTACACTTTCTCTTCTGCCAAACTTTCCTCAACCTGCAACACACACACACACACACACACACACACACACACACACACATTAATCTTAATGTTCTCATAACATATTTAAAGCTTGTTACTATAGAAACTGACGTCTGATCTTTGTACATGACTTTAAAATACTCACCCGTCACTTTTCTTGTATAGGTACCCACTGCGCTCGGTGCCGTGCTCCTTGTTACCCTGTGGCTGGTGCAGGCTGTAGGTGGTGCTCTGCCGCACCTGTGAATCCTGGGAAAAACACACACACAAACAGATAATACAAATTAGAGCTGTTACACAAATAAAAAAATGACACAAAAAGCAGTTGCTGCATGCAGGATTCGCAAATCCACATGCAGAAGGTGTGGGAGCCGGTGAAGTGTTAAATGGCTGATTAACGCTCTGCTTCTCAGGCTCCTCTGAGGATTTCGAGGCGAGGAATGATCAACAATAGGAAGAGAGTGCTGCTGTGAGCCTGAATGGTTTTGTACAAGAGGTAGAGGAGAAGATAGGAAGCGCTTTAATGCCTCTGAACAGGCGACACAAAGCTCCCATTAGCATTTTTAGACTCTGAAAGGAGATAAAACCTTAACCAAACTAATTTACATGTTTATTCATCTTGTGAATATACAGGTTTGACTGCAATGTAACAACAGCTACGACAAAAAAGGACCAAACACAGGTCAGGAATTTTGTGTGAGTGATGTCATTTCCTGTCGGGAAACAAAGAGGACGGATTCTGAAGGCCAGCATTGGCAGGACATTAATGAGTTTGTTGGTGCACGTGCGCACACACACAAACGAACACAACCAAAGGAGCAGGACTGTTGCTCGAGTTCAAACATTTCTCACCGACACGTCATTCAAACTCAACAGCAGAACTAAAGGCAACAAAAGCACTGAAACATGAACATAAATGATCATCTAGGGTAAAAGAACAGACATCATCTAGTTCTGTAACTGCAACAACACCGACATGAGGATGAGGAACAGGATGTAAACGACCAGGTTTTTACATGAAGTCCACTTACTCTCCTAGACTTGTTTCACAAAAGATGGAGGCAGTGGAAGAGAGAAGAAAACAATTTTCAGATGAGACCAGGAGCTGCTGCAGCAGTTTGCAGCATATTTAATAATTCATAATAATTAATTAAATAAAAATTCATCAAACAACAGGGTAGAATGCAATTTATATGACTTTTCTAGTCTTAGCAACTGCTCCAAGGGTCTAAACACTACAAGTCACACTCATTTATACAGTGCTACTATATGCTGCACTTCATATCACACCCATTTACACTCATTAGGGTTCAGTGTGTGATCAGTTAGTGGCCTGAACTGCTTTTAATGCTCCCAGTGATCACTGAAAGAAGTTGGTTAATAACAAAGTTCAGGATTATCGACATTATAAATAATTTCATTTTAGAAAATCACTTTTTATAGGAATAAAGACATTTGACTGGCATTTTCTTTGACTTTGAAAGGTCAAGGAAGACCTTCAGCACTGTGCGTTTGTGTGTGCGTCCATTTGTGTGTGTGTTACCTCTTTCTGCTCCACCTGTAGCGCCGACTTGAGGACGTCTCGCAACTGAGTCAGCTGCTTCCTCTCCTCATCCTGCACCTGCTTTATCTGTTGGAAGAAAAATAAAACAGGAGAGAAAGAAAATAAATATTTGTAAATCAGAGAGGAAAAGAAAATGTGAAAGTTAAGACATTAGGGTTGCTGAGTTCTCACTGTGTGCAGATCTGTGGCCAGTTTCTCAATGGAAGGCTTCAGGTTGTCCACAGCTTTCAGGCCATCCTGGAAGAAACTGAACGAGAAGCACATCATGTTTTATCTTGATAATTTTAATAGAATACAAATACATTTTTCTGAAGATTACATTTGTATGTCTTACTTGCACTGTGCGTGGAAGTACTTGATGAGGTTCTGCAGCAGGTCCACCCCCTTCTTGATTTTGATCTCATTGACTTTGAGGAGATACTGTAAACATATTGAATACAGATGAAGTCAGGCAGAGTCAGGCCAAGTTCACTCAGAGGGGAAAAGCAACTGGGGCTACATCACTTTCATCTCACGTCTCGACACTTCAAAGTCAAAATCTGCATCTTTCAAGTGAAGCTTCATTAAAATGAAAAAATGAAAAAGACACTGACAACAGAAAAATAGCAAAATGTAATGAATTCAAGCTTTGCAGAAGTTTGGCACAGATAGTTTATGGTTTAGATTAAAAAAAGTCTGTGTGCAGTCATATTTTCGGAGCAGGAGATGCAATTTTCATTCTTTATGGTGCATATATCAAATTTCTTATTATCTTTTAAGTTGAAAAACAAACTACAATGGAGACTCAGTGGAGCACCTCGGTCCAACAGTCTCCTTAAATTCAATCAAGCCTGACCAAATTGCAGGGTTAGGGTTAGGGGTCAAAGATATCAGTCCTCCCAGCGGGCCTGTTTATTCAAGATCCCTGCATTACTTCATGAGAGATCAACATAAAGTTGAAGAAAGTGAAATCCCCCCCTTAAATGATCTGCTCCAAACTGTAATGGGTTCTTGCTTGACCTATACCACATCCCTCCACAAAGTTTCAATAAAATCGGTTCAGCGGGTTTTGTGTAATCCTGCTAAGAAATAGGTGATGATGAAAACATAACCTCTGTGGCGGAGTTAATGATAAATACTCTTTTAGTCAAACCAACCTCGCACATCTGCAACTGAAAGAATCTCCTCTCCTTCTCCATCTCCTCAGCGATCTCCGCCCCGCTGATTTCTGTCCGGATCATCCCATGCTGCCTCGCGTGCTCCTTCTTCTCCTTCTCTATCTTGGTGCTGTCAGGAAGTGACATCACAGGAAATTAAAAGGCACATCCCCGACGGCACCACAAAATGCATATAAAAGTGTGGTTTTGTGTCAAATCAGCCCTGTTGTTGTCTGGCAAACAAATAGAGGGGATCAATGGTTTCACATACAATTGTTATTGGGTTAGAAATGGTTAAATTACCAGTATGAGTAAAATAACAGGGACTGTTGGGGAAACTAATGTCAGTGTATCTTCACCTCTGTTATCACAGTGATATGAGGATTTTAAACTTTAAAATTAAGAGGATTTGTGATGAGAACAAGAAACTTCACTTATTTTCTGACTTAAAAAAATTTAACCTCAACAGCAACTTTGCCCATGAAATAAGGATTTACTGGAGATAAGTAATACAAGCACATCCTCTGTCATATGGAGGCACGGTGTGGTTCACTGATGTTTCCTGACCAGATAACAGAACAGAAGATGTACAGTAACCAGTTTTTAACCAATTTTAAAGTCTTGCACTGCCAGATTTTCAATGTAATCAAATGAACATATACATTTGCTCTGTCAAATTCAAATAACAGATACCATTACAATGTATTTGATAATTTGTTTAATCATAAGTATAAAGTTTGTTATTATAACATCACCATCCACTGAGCTGGACTGTTCTCTATTAAAATCATAGATTTATTGTCTATTTTAACAATGAATGAACACTGGGTATTAAGTTGCATTCTTAAGGTATTTAATGGAAGTCACAAAACTGGAGATTTTGATTGTTGTAGCATGAGGAATCTGCTTCTGGTGAGATCTTTCACACGCTACGTTGCTTGTCAGTCAGTGCTCAGGGCTGATTCATCACAAAGACCGTTAACTCTGCATACAGCATCTCCCGCAGGCAGTCAGGAAAACACAGGGGGGGGGGGGGGGCACCAGTCCATGCAAGAAGGGGCATTCTTTTTATTTCATATGCTGCTTTAATCACAGCATATTTCCTGTAAAAAGGATGCAGCAGTCTGTTCACTCCCTGGGCGACGGAAGGAGATCCTGTCAGTGACTGAGCCGTTTGAAAACTGTCCAGCCCGGTTCATGTGCATCTATAGACAGACTTCCCTCACGTGAATGTCTGATTGTGGAAAAGCTGTTTATACACTTGAAGCATCAAAGACGGAAGTGTGGTGTGACTGATGCGAGCCAGCTTTTGATTTAAAAACCAACAAACAGCTCATAAAGGAATAGTTCAAAACTTTAGGAAATATGCTTCTTCGCTTTCTTGCTAAGCTTTGGATTTGTTGTTGCGTGCCCTGTCTACCTCAAGGTGCCAGGAAAAAGCTCCAGGAAGTTATTGCGGTTATTTATTTATGTTTGCACAATTCAGCTTTTTTGGGGATCAAACAAAAGCCTCTATTGACTTAGATTTGACACTTTGTCCGAGTTTCAAACTATGAATAAATGCTGCCTTTGTCGTGGCCTTTACTTGTTAAATAGTGCCAGTTATGAATGAAAAGCTTTTGAGCCATGTTAAGAGAAGACCAAGTTAAAGTTGTTTTTATTAAGGTAATCAACCATCTAATGAAAGCTAAAATACATAACCCGAAGGACGACTACAACGAGCTGTGACAGCTTTCGGTTTTGGTCATAAACTTGCCGTTTAGCCTATGTGAACGTGCAAGATTTAAAGTGGCTGTGAGGACACTGCAGGCCTTTGTCAGCACATGAATCTTCAGGCCTGGCAGCATTACAGCATCATCAGGGCTGCAACTAATAGAGAGACGCATGTTAGCCAGGCTGACTGGCTGCCGGCCAAACTGACGGTCGTTCAACTGATGATGAGGCAGAGAATTCACTTTCAGTCCTGTCACTTCAGGAAGGGAGTAAACACAAAAATACAGGACTTACGGTTTTTCTATGTTCTTTCTGCATTTAAATTTAGGAAAACAAATCAAACATTAAACTCCTTCCTGACTCGACAGCATTTAAAGTGTTAAGATCTCCAATCTGGAGACTAAAATCAAACTCAAAATCAAACTCGATGCAGGCACACCAAAAGAGGGAAAAACTAAATAATTTCATCTCTCTGAAGCTGTGATATGAAAAGAGACTCTTGCTGTGTAGCGGCAGTAGACAGCAGAGAGATCTCTGATAAAGTAGAGCGAGAGCACAGGGTAGGTTCGGGTGGTTTTTCCGATCAGGCAGACAACTGCTGGACTCTATTGACGGCTTCAGTTTCCCATCAATAGAGTCAAATCAAAAGAATAAGTCGGGGCGGAGAGGAACAGTCACAAAGCATCCGGCTGAATTCTCAATGTCAGTACAAAGTCTGCACTGTCCGATCAAAAAACGGTTTGAAGACGAGAGGCATGATTACCCTTTCAGTAAAGAATGTCCTTTGCAGCTTGTAAAATATATGAAAGTGCTATAAAATGTTGTGTGTTCTGTGCATGCACAATCACAGTGAGGAGGAGGAGGAGAGGCGGCAGTGAGGGCTGGTTATTCACATTATCAGGGATGTGTTGATAGTAAATCACAGGGGGAGGTTAGAGAGGGAGAGTTAGTCCAGACAAGTCGGACAGAGACAAGACACAAACGGCACATTTCAGTTCGACACATGGCATCACAGATACGGATTAGTTTGACAAACAGTTTAAACGCCTGAACACAATTTCAACAAATTCACTAAAAGCATCCAATGTCTCGTTGTACATTTACAGAGAAGAGATGGTGATTAGACACGACATGTTTAGATTCTTACACTTTAGTTTCGTAGTCCTTCCAGGCTTTGTCAAAAGGCTTTTTTAGATCCTGTGAAAGAAAAACACAAAAAATATATATATTTTAAACAATAGTAAGCAATATAGTGCTGAACTGAATAGTTAATTAATCCATTACTTTAACATGAGATAATCACTACCATAATTATAAGAGAGAAACCATTAAAATACCTACTGTTATGTCAAGTATCGTTCAAAAGATCAAAAATAAACTTTCCATCTTTTAATACAAAGTGATCAACAAATCATTTAGTTCAATTCACCCCATGATCCACTCACGTCTTTGTGCTAAGCTAAGCTAATTGGCAAAAAGGTGAAAAGGTGTATTTCCCAAAATGTAAAAACTATTCCTGTAACTGATTTAATAACATAAATAAAAACAATCCTTAGTTGCAGCCGACATTAACCCAATAAAACTCACCAAGTTAAAAGAAAACAACTAATGCAACACCTGTTCCAAAGCCAGAAAGGAATGTCAAAGGTCGAACCCACAAGTTCACAAAGATGACACCACCATGGCAACTACAGGCGGATACTTTACTTTCTTACTAACTCATGAACATAGTTACTGCAAGTGTGTGTGTACGTTTGCAGGTGTGTGTTTCATCACAGTGTGAATCAGTACGCTGAATCATCCTCCTCCCAGTCGGCCCACAGCTGTCTGAGCAGGGACCTGGGTGAGGTCACGTGGAAGGTTTTTCTGGAAAAACAGGTGCGTGGTGCGATTTCTGGCAACGCTGATTCCTCATTGTCACGGGTGTGCTCTCAATAGCTGCTCGAGCAAAATGCTTGATTAAACATCATCTCTATCGCAGCGCCGCTGATTTAAGAGCGATTAGGACAAACAAAAGCAGACGTTACTGGGTGCAACTGGCTGTGTCACTACGTACAAAATTCAGCAACATGAATTGTTGACTAATAACCGAGAGAAGACGTCAAGCCCAATTGCTTGCAACTCAAACAGTAATCAAGAAAACCATGATGCATTTAACTCCACTTTGTAATTAAATCCCCAAAACTACAGTGAGCACCTGCTGAAACATGGCGTCGAAATGAGATTCTGAATGCTAACAGCTTAGCACTAAGTGGTTAAGCGTACTGCACATTTCTGTGTGGTATATGTAAAACACACACACACACACACACTGTTCTGCAGTAATGTGACCGTTAAGAGCTGCAGAGAGGACTTTGATCCCACTGTTGACCTCCGCTTCAAGAGCAGAGGAGTGGCGGGCTCAACCTGTCAGCTCACAGGATCACGGTCTGGTTCGCTGGGCCACGTCAAGGAGCACTCAGCCATTCACTCAACTGGCTCAAGGGGAGAAACAAACAGAAAGAACTGAGCGTAAATATATAAAAAAAAAATTACCATGCGAAGAGAAAAAAGGCACAGTGAAGGAGGAAGCCGCAAAAAAACGAGTTGCAGGTCAAAAATGGAAGCCAGAGAAAAAAAAGAGAGAGGGTGAATGGAAGGAAATGTCAGTGCCGGAGAGAGGAGAAAGATGGTAACAATGGCTAAAAATACCAGAGGCAGGCATCGCTGGGCAGGGAAGGGCAGAGCAGAATAGGTCAAAGCACTCCCTGAGAGAGACGAGAGCTCTTAGCACCCTGTCTGAAGGACGGAGGAGGAATGAGGAGGAATGTCATGCCCTTGACAACGACCTGGATACACAAACTTATCACCTCTTACTTCTTACCACATATGTCCAGGAATGGCAGCTCCTGTTACGCATAACTCTCACCTTCTCCCACTGCTGGACCAAATGTGCTACCTGGTCCGCAGCAATGAGGGAGTTCAGTTTGGATCAGAAGTACTCTAGTGGTATCCAGTCATGTCAATAGTCTCACTAGTATCAGGAGGTTTGGAGATATCCCTCCTCTCCCACTAGGGGTGTAACGGTACACTCAAATCACGATTTGGCATGTACCTTGATTTTGAGGCCACGGTTCGGTATGTTTTCAGCAAAGCGCAAACAAGAAATACAGAAAATTCTACAGCTTCTTTTTTTCGCATTATTTTCAAAATTAAATACTAGATTATTACTGCAACCTACTAATATAGTAGATTTACAAATTCAAGTCAAGAAATTCCTTACGGGGCTTGATTACTCTCAGCATGTCTTCAAAAGCTGTGTTTTCACAATAGAGTATGGCTGCTTATCCTCTGCTATAAAAACACCTATAGCATTTGTACTACCTAACTATCTAAGATGATAGATCATCTTTGAAAAAAAAAATGTATTTACCAACCAGGGTACGTCATGATGCAAACATTTTTTAATCAAAATTGGGGTGAAGTCAGATAAGTGGTCTATCTGTATAGCTCGACACCAGAAGTAAATAAAAATGGCTGAACTTACACTTGAATCCATTATTACTGCTGTTTGTTAAAACCTAGTTCAATAACCACAGAGACTGATGTTTTAGTCAATAGCAGAGTATGTAGTATTCAACTAAAGGAGGACCAACGTTCATCGGCGAGCACGCATGAGAGGTTTACGGGAGTTTGCAGCCCACTGAACCACAAAGAGGCAGGACACAGCTGGACTAACATCAGTCCAGAAGCATTAAACACAGCCAGCCCCCCCTCCTCCTCCTCACACCAACACAGTAGATTCTGCTACAGCCATCCAGACTCTGTAACTGAATGGTGATAAGCTGATATGACTCATGGTGGGTTAGAAACACAGACTGGTCAATAAGCAGCGGATGAGGAGGTCCGCTGCAGGCATGACATCATGCCGCTGTCCACTCTGAAAGTCTGCTGTTAGCAGAACGTCCCCTTGGACTCAGCACTTTCCATTTTCCACTGACTGCGAGTGTGTGTGTGTGTGTGTGTGTTTATCTTCAGCAATAATACAGCTGGGTCTTCCAGGAACCCCACCCCTGTCTTGTTTAGTATTTCCCTCTCCGAATAAAAGGTTATTTCCCGAACACTTAACCTGCTTTTATGGTTGCTTCACTTCATCAACACTGCACCAAACATGGAAGTTAAATGGCATGAACTGATGACAACTTAAAAATTACCCAGCTGCCTTTTCTTTTTCTTTTTTTTTTTTTTACACATGAACTCCCAAACCGTGCTCTGTGGTGAAATGAGCGTGGAGGTAGATGAGGTGGAAAATGGTGGGTTTTTAAGCTGAGTAACAGCGGTGACAGGTTGCCGGGTAGAAGCTCTCTAATCACACAGCTATTAGCGGCCGCCTCCCTCGAGGGTTACTTCATCGCACTCATTGCCAATGACAGCACTGACTGAATATTAACAAGTTTTAAGGGAACAGCGGCCACTAGAAAGCCATTAAGTCCTGAGGTAAATCAAATGAAACGACTGGTGACTATTGTAGCTGCCACACAGATGCAGTAATTGCAGAGCTTTTTTCTAAGATGCCAGACTGCCCCATTTACCACTACTCTCCTGAAAGTATATTCCTACCTCAGGGTCCCTGCTGCAGCCTTCTATGGAGAAAAATTAGCCTTCATTTTCCATTTGTTTTCAAAATACTTCATGCATGTACAAGGATCAACACGTGTACATGGATCTGACATGTAAACATTATTTGTAAACAGAATGTTGAATCTTCCACAAATGCATATTGTCTTTATGTATCTGGCTTTTCAGCATGTTCCATGTGGAATTTCAAACACATAATTACTCACAAAATATTTAATTAAGTATTTAAAATTGAATATTCTGGTTCATTTTGCTTGAATTTTGAAAACTTAAAATTCACTGACTGTTGTATCCCATCATGCTTGATCAGATTTTAGGGGACTGTTGAGCTTCTTTAAATTTTCTATACAATTGCATTTCCCAGATAACTCATGGATCTTGATGGAAAAGCGTCAGACACTTTTAGGATGGTTTAGCCTTGGTGGAGGCTATGCACTCCACTGACTGCCATTCTAGTTACATACGTCGAAGTGGGAGGTGATTGGAAAACTCAATCAACACTTTATATTACAAATCATCATAAACATTCATTTGACACCAATACTGAGACTCATTTCTCTCCATAGGCTTCTCTGATCTTTTTAATGCGTCTCTATTATGACATCTATACGATAGAACGATCATAGTCTCCGCCCTCCTCTCCCTGCAGTCTAAACAGCCCTGTCACACAGGTCTGGACTTCTTCCTGCTTACCCCTCCTTTATCAGGTACTTCCCCTGGGAGAAGACAGGAGTGAAGGAGCAGGATAATAACAGAGGAGGAGGAGAAAGATGAAGGGCAGGGGAGGGACGAGGGAAAGGCCTTGGGCTGTGGAGGTGAGCAATAGGTTGGGTAGCTGCTAACCAAGACAGGAAAATCTATAACGTCTATTTCTCTACTTCCGTCTGCATTTCACTTCTCCTCACACTGACAGTCTGAGGTTGATGGACGTTACAACAGTGGAGACATTCATGAGTGTGCAAATGTGTGTGTTAGTCCTGAGGTACAAAATAGCCAGCAGCCCATTAGCCCCATGTCAGTGGGGTAATGAGAATTATTCAAGGGCTAATGAGCAATAAGTGGGTAAGTATTATAGATGTGACCGGCTGCAGAGTGAAGGGCGATGGGCACAGGCTGAAGGAAACACGGGAAAAGGAAAGTGGAGTCAAGAGAAAAGACAAGAAGACAAAGACAGGAAATCGTGGAAGAGAGAAAAGGACGACAGGGGCCGAAAAGAAAACACTGCACTTGAGAAATGAAAAAAAGAGCAACAGAAGAGCGAGGACAAACGAGGAGCAACAGTTCAGAGGTCGTGACACTGCCAAGTGGCCGAGGGTCATGGGGACAAATGACCGCTCTATGGCAACCGGCCTCATTACAGAGCCAGCTTAATCGCATCATACCTCAGTGAGAACCGCAGCCAATCATGTGCCTCGAGAGTGAAAGGTCACAGAGGGCCACAGACAGTAATGAGTCCTGATTGTATTATACAGAGCCACAGAGACTGTTGATGAGTGTCTGTCTGGGTTCAGTCCAGTTGGTCGACACACATGATCGCCTGACTGACTAACCAGTGTGTTGCATCAGTATAAACTATAGGTTTCTGTCTCATCCAAAATGTGCCCACAGCACTGATCATCAACGAGAATCAAGGAACTAAAGTTAACACTGAATGTCTGGTCTGATTTGTGATCGTTTACTTATTAGTCAAATATAATATATTCTACACCATTTGATATAGACTTCCTGACTGTGGCTTCTTTTGCCAAAAAAGAAAAGTATAAAAAAGTAAATCAAAAATAGTGAAACCATTGTCTATCAAATAATCGGTACCAGATGAGGAGCCATTATGGGTTCAAATGGTTGCACTTATTCTTGCTATTCAACCTGATGCTCCTTTCGAAAATAAGTGATGTTGAATGACACTTGACACATCCAATCCTTTGACTGGACACGGCTTCTTTTCTAATACTGAAGTTAAAAGATTTTAAACTTCACTGTAAAATTTAAACACACGACATGTTGAGCGATCACAGCCTTCAATCGAGCACAACACCCACCGTGTTGAGTCTTAACGTTGAGCATCTTATGAACGATCAAACATCTTATCAACACTCAAACCGTCACTGGGCTGAACAGAGATGGATTTTGGCAACTATTTCATCAGCTGTCGCTCTATCGCCTCAACACAGCCCTCACCTTTATGCAGCCTCAGCTTGATCAAAGCAGCTCAGTATTGACCTCGTTAAAAAGATCAAAGTGCGTCAAGTGTAGCTATGATTGTCAAGTAGTTGCATCAAAACCCCCTGAACAAGCAGAATGACATCGAGGTAATGCTGGTCTCTGTTTAACGTTTTCTGTGGTTCAAGGTTAAACCGCTGCCAAGAAGATTTTTTTTTACTTCCCTCACAAAGACATTATAGATTAATTATAAAGAAAAAAAGGCGATATTGCATCAACAATTATTCAATATCATTTCAAATTACAAGCCAATTACTTAAAATGTTTTACTTATAAGATAAGTCTCACAACATGTAACATATAATTTGACACGTTCATTGAAAACTGTAATGAATTATCTCCTAATTACACACATTAACATATGGTCAATTTTAAGGTCACTGATGATTCAAGCACTTGACCCGACTCTGTTCAACAAAATCTTAAAAGCACTTCCTGTTCAGTCGCAGAGTAAAACGAGACCATGCTGTTGGGTTATCTTACCCCTTTGACTCCCTTCAGATCTCCTTTCAGCAGGCTGTCCAGAGGAAAGGTGATGATGTTGTTCATGTTTTGGAACTGGAGGAGAGTGAAGACGGAGGCAGAGAAGAGTTGAGAGGTTAAAATAGAGGGCTTGTGTGTTGTTTGTGTGAGTGTTTGTCTTTGGTGCACTTTTATTGTCGCTAAATGTTGGGCGATAAGAGGCTGAATGAAATAAATGAGCTACATAAAATGAAATGACGTCAATACCCATTACCAAAGAAATGGGGCAGAAAAGTTAATGATGCTTTGCTAAGTCTCTCTCTTACACCTTGAATGTTTGCAAAAACAACATTTGCATCTGTTTAACCACTAAGAAATTGAATTTTCACTCCATTAAGGACAAATAAATGAGGAGATCTATTATGCGACACTGTGGAGGTTACTGCTGAGCTCTGCCTCTGTGTGTAAGGCTGCTATTGTTAAAGCTTTAAAAGATTACATCCAGAGGTTTAGGGCTATTTGTTTAAGCACCGCAGCACTTATGACACACGTGCACATGCAAGGTGGTGGCACGTTTTGAATGACTACATAACCAACCTCCCTACTGTAACAAGTTTACATACATTAATGAACTTAACATAAAACTGACTGACGGTTTAACAATGCTGATAATATTACGCCACAGTCAGTATAAGACGATACTACACAGGTTATGTTTGTAATCAAAAGTGTTGTGAAGCAATGTAGGTGAACAAACAACAGTAGCTAATTTAGTTCACATTTATTTATCATAAAGCCTTTATTAACTTTGAAATGTCAGATTTCATTTTTTCTTACAGGTAAGTATGTTTTAGATCTAACTAGAAAAGTGCTACATATATAAAATGTATTATTATTTTGTGTTAGTCGAGCAAATCACTGGCGTTGCAGTGCTGGCAGGAGTCCAGCTCATCTAAAGGCTGCACAATGAAAACGTAGCTAAGCAAACCTTCATTTCCAGCAGGAATTGTGGATGCAGCACAAACCGTCCATGTTTAATAGGCTGACTTTATAATGTGTCTTTTCCGAATTTGTTATAAATAAAGAAACGGCCAGGAGAGTGAATGACTGAATGGTGAATTTTGCTGACTTGTATTTGAATTTTAATTGGATTATGCAAACTGCTTTCTTCAGTTGGAGAAATATAAGTGGTGGTGCATTGTATGATTATATCTTCACATCCAGGTCCCTGGAAGCTCATATTTCCTTAAAATAAGGTGCTGAGGTGGACATTTTTGTAATAAAGCTTTGGCCTCCACCTGGCTTTAACAGGTTGAATTAGATCCAACAGTACTTGGTGTTTAAGCTACTCTGGCTGTGTCAATGGAAACCTAGAGCTACATCCTGAGGGCTTTACTCAGTGTGTTTGTTAGAGAACACACACAGCGACTCAGGGGGATTGAGACAATTAGCGACAGGATGGAAATCTTTCTCCATCCCGGAGGATTTCATCCCTCCCTACGCTATTGGCCATAACGACCTATGCTTGCACACACAAAGTACACTTACCAGGTTTTTGAAAAGCGCAGTGAGCTCCTTGGTGAAGACAGAGAACTTGAGGAAGGCTGAACCGAGATCAGGATCGTCTCTGTACACACAGTTTTCTCCAAACTTCTCCAGGGCCTGAGTGTATTGCTCCTCATTCTCCACATGGGCTGGAAAACACACACAGACACACACAAGGGTGAGCTTTGACAGGTAGAACCAAGGTCTTTCACTCTATGATCATTACAAGTCAAAAAATCAATCGCTGTGTATTAATAATAAATGGAAACCTTTCAAGCGAACAAATATGGACTTTTAAGGCTGATCCATTCTTCAATCACTGTTCAAGGTTTTCCCTTGTCCAGTGCTTTGTGGTGGTCTTAAGCCCTGTTTACTAGCGCTGCACAATCTATAATACAAACGTGATCTTGATTCATGCCTCTATGCAATTTCATTTCAAAAGGAAAACTGTTTTGCAACATTTTCAATAAGAACATCAGTTGCATCACAACAAGTGCTGCTACTTCCCTCAATAAATGACCACATGATACTGAGCAGCTGAAACCGGCAGGAATGAAATAAACCTAATGGTTCAGTCGAAGATGTAAACGTAGCTTCAATCAGAGATGAGGAGCGAGCTACAGAGGTCTGCTCAATTAACTTATCTCTACACACACGTTTTCTTCGCACCAAATGAACAGAGCAACAGAGGTCTGGAGGGCTGCAAACAGATTCAGATGTGTACAATCGAGTTACTCTTATAACATTTTCTGACATTAGCACTTTTTATTTCAGGTAAGTTGGGAGTCTCTAGACATATGGCAACATTCAGACAAAGCAATTTAAAGAGCATTACAAAGGCAGGTTTATAGTATATATAAATAAAACTGCAGATAATCCTTCCATTTTCTCAGTCATCACCCATAACCAAAGTCTCTGCACCAGTTGGAAACCCATAAACTAGCCGTGACCAAAGCCTCCCAGCGCGTCTTAAGTCGGACTAATCTACTACGAGGTTCGGCCGAGATGATTCGACTTAATACAATTTATGCCTGACTAGACGGCTGATAGCAGCTAATGCCATTGGGACAGTGGTGGAGCGAGGGCCGGAGCACAGGGGACGGTTGCTATGACGACGCTCACCGAGAGACGTGACAGAAATGAAGGGGGTTTGTAGAGTGATAGGAGACACAAGGGAGGGACGGAAAAAGGAAAAAGAGAGGTGATGGGGGGGGGGGGGGGGGGGGGGGGAGGGTCAAAATGTGAGGATACACTAAAAGACTCCTGCAGCTATATCATGAGTCGGCTGTTCGCGCGCGCACACACGCACACGCACACACACACACACACACACACACACACACACACACACACACACACACACACACACACACAGATTAAAAAGCAGCCAGAGACAGATTCTCAGATGTGGCAGGTTTATAAATGAAGCCGGATCATGTCTCAGCAGCAGAGATATCCATCATGTTATTAAAAGGGGAAAGCTGAGGGCCTCTGAGTCACTGCCTGCAGACCTCCTCACATCTGACAAATGTAATTCTCCAAACATCAACTGATGCAATAGGTGAGCTGGATGATAAGGCTCCAATGAAACTCTGTGCACAAAGAGCCGTTGGTATCATGTGCTGCATCTGAGACTGCAGATTTTTTTTCCCTCATCACAAGAAATAAGAGAAACCAAGTCATTTTAGTCTATTAAATAACATATTATAGTAGTAAGGAAAATACCCATTGTCGAGTTCCCAGAACCAGCAAGCTGCATATTTTGTCTGACCAAAATCTTCAGGTATATTAAACCAGACTGTCACATTTGATTAGATCTTTCTTTGCTGAATTAGTTAAAATTAACTAATAATTGTCTGTTAACAAACAACAAATGTTTTTTAAGCAAAGTCAAAACACCCTGTTATGATTACCTAAAAAAAAAAAATCTAATAATTAGTCAATCAATTTCCAAATAAAAAAATATCAAATTGCTTTTGAGTTTGTTTTTCTCGCTCTTCTCAACTCGGACTCTGGACCAATGTGACGGGCGTATTTCACTCGTTTGTGGCTCGAAGCAGTGAGATGGGACATATGAGAGATCAGCTTCAATCATCGTCAAGTGTCAGACACCGACCCTCACCGCACACCCACTGTCCACTGTTTACACATCAGCTCCCACTGTTTGGCTGTGGCTCGGAGCCAACAGGGCGGCGGCCTGCTGTTGTTTTTGAAGTGGCACAAAAGAGTCCTCAGCTCTGCTTTTCAAGACTGATAAACAGCACAACCACCCCCCTGGGCTGCTCAGTGAGTACATGCATATTTGCTGTAACAGGACCTAAAACACATCACACATGCAGCTTATAGTACGGAGCAGCTTTGAACCTTTAAAAGGTTTATATGGCGCGCTGTGGTAGTTTATGAGTCGTGGCAACTAAAGGAAACAGGAAACGTTGAGGTCCTATTTCACATCATATATAGCAGCACATTTTGAGATAATGCTATGCAAAACCAAACATCATTGCATAGCTCTGTTTTCACTTTTTGTTCATCTCCAACCCCAGATCCCTTTAAACAGTCGCCTGTACAAAGCTTAACCTCATAACTGCTACACCAGCAGAGACCGACCGGATTCTTAGCTCGGTTTTAAACCAATGATCATCGGAGGTGAAACCTACATATGATTTAAGTACCAACTTGAAAAGCAGAAAGTCCTGCTGCTTAACTGCTGTCACAGATTTCAGTCATGTCATTTTGCCCAGATCTGCTGCCTTCAAGGAAATGAAGGTGGCAGAGAAAGAGAGAATGATTCTTTTTGCTTGACTTTTGGAAACAACTTGTGTTTACTGGAGGACAGAGACACAACACTGCCAGCATAAACACACTTATTTACTCCAAACTACGCGAACTGCTAATACCCAGTTGTGCACAACATTCTTTGACGTATCGCCTACCATCTCTCTCACACACACACACACACACACACACACACACACACAGACTTGTAGAGGCGTCTGTTGGGGATTATCTAACATCCCAAAGGCCTGTTTTGCAACTTCTTCCATCTGACACACACACACAGAGTTTAATCACCAGGTAGCAGACTGGCCTCTGCTTCCTCTCTCCGTCTCTCCCACACTCATTCCCTCGCACATGGCTCCATCGGTCCTGGTCAGCGGACGCTCCGACACTCACTAAAACAATGTGCAGCCGACCTCAGATCTATTTCATATCTCTCTGAACACTCTGTGAAAACAACTCTGGACTCCGTGTCCACTTGGCAATATGGCCACCGGCCGACAGAGAAGGGAGGGTTAGTTTGAGATTGATACCAAGGTCATATCTGTTAATATGAAACAACTTTATATTTAACCTTCTGAAGGTAAGCAAATAAGCATATTTTCTAAAATGTTGTCTAAAATTACTAATTGAATACAAATAGACGTGGTTCTGTGTTTCATTTCATTAGACCTTTTCTGTGTTCTTCCTCCTTTACTTCACCGTCCCCTCGGGGTTTTTCCCTCCGACAACCATCCAGTGTAATTACATTAGCACTTGTGGGATTCTCATTTTCTTGGTTATTAAGAGAGAAATTCTTGCGGCATGTGCAGCAGCGTAATGGAGGACATGGTCATTCCAGAAGCAATCAAATTCAGTTTTTTCCGAAAGCAACAAGCTGTGAGTGCAGCATTATTCCAACACTCCATCCAGCTATCCTGCCTACCAATAGGTGCGATGAACACGGTGTTCACTCGTCTGCCTTGGGTCATTATCTGTTCAGCAGCTTTGGCAGGTCTGTCCTGGTGGCTGTGCTTGATCAGCTCCAGCTTCTTCAGGGGTTTGAGATGCTGCTGCTGGTTTATTCATCAAAACCCTTCTCGCTGACAAACCTGACAGGCTCCTGCAGCAACTCAGGGCTCTCTCACTCGTCTATAAGCTTCACCTGGATCACCCTTTCTCACCCACGTCTCTCAACTCACCTGTTTTCCTTCTCTCTGGTTTAAGCCATAGACTGCATGCAAAGCAGCGCAGGTTTTAATTGCTCAGCCTCTCAGGTTCACACTAACTTGTTTAGTTTTCCTCACCAAACCTCCAGCTTCACTATCGACTGTTCTATCCTCCTCCTCCTCCGCTTCCTCCTCATCATTTCCTTGTTTCCAAAAATATCCCTGCAGGTTCATGAGAATGACAGCCAGTGACACTAGAAGATTATTGTCTGTGTATTGATGCATTCAGCGTTGAGGCTCCCTGCGTGTACCTCATTATTCAGGCTTTATCCCAGCATCCTCTCTGGAGAACATTAAGACTACTCTGTGCATTCACTCTCTTTCTCAGATGGCAGAGATTCTTGGCTTTTAAATAATGCAGCACGATTGTTAACGTGCATGTCAGTATGTTCAGTTGATGCATGTTGTCATTTAATTTTCGGAGTGCAACTTCGCTGTATTTCGACTTTAGTTTTGTTCAATTTGGTTGTCCTCTTCCCTTATATTTGCTTTAAGAACCACAACAGTGTGTTTGCAAGATTCAGCTCTTAAACTACAAATGTACAGCAGCGTTCACATTTTTACAAACCACTTCAAGTGCCAGACATTTTATACGTAGTTTGCTTGTTGATTGACTTGAAATGTGTAAACTGCATCAACTCTGATATCTTATAAATAAATTAAATACAAATAGAGGATGTCTGAAATGATTGTAAAATATCTTAAAAACAGCCGCACTGTTGCCTATTTCCACATTTGACCACCTTGTTTCAGGTTACTTGATAAATACAAGTCTAATGTTCTCCTTGTAGCCCTGTTTTGGTCTCCACCAGTTCCTGTGGGGAATACCTGGCTCTTTAGCTGCTAAATACTACACTACAATTGCCAACTTTTTCTGTGTACCATTTGGTGCAGTGAGGTGCAATGCTGAAAACAACTGCCTGATGTGATGGTGACTACAACACTATGAGAGCACTGAGAGTGAAAGAACAGTAGGGTTCAGGGTCACGAAGCCAAAACTAGCTAATAATTCTCTATTAGTAAGATCAGCTACTATAACATTACACAGTTATTTGTTCAATTATTAATACAAGAACATTGATTCATGCACCCTTAAGTACACAATATCTAAGATAAATGGTGTAAAATAGCAGACTCTTCTCTATATAGGACCCTTATTATTATTTTTCATTCATATTTAAGTCTGTATCTTGCTCTGGAGAAGCGAAGTCATCTAGGTTAAATACAAAACAGATGAGACTTGGCAGCATTTCCATAATAACTGTTGTTAACAAAAAGTGACCCGGGTTACAGTGAGTTTCTCTTGGTAGACCTGTAAATAACAGCTTTGTGGCTTTTCCACAGACTAAACACTGTTTGTACTGTAAACACTGACAGAAATCTGGACAAGTCTCGGGTTTCAAGGCAAAAGGGCTGTTTTTCTTCCTCCTGGGGTTTCCAGCAGCAGATTATCTTGTTCATTATGAAAACAAAATTCAGCTACCTCTCATGTGCGTCCTGCTGCACTAAGCACACACATTCAAATGAAGGCAATGTATCGACAATGGTGGTATTCATTTTGGCAGCTGAACAGTGTGAGAAAACCAAACAGGTTAATCTTCTACATACACTACTGAGTCGATACCCAAACAATATCTCACTGAGAGTCTGGCCACTGAGAGCCTACGTGTATAGGACATATGTGTAAATGCATGCTCAGTAGTGAGGTGAAGTGAGAACACAAGTGGGTGTCCATGCCTCAGCACCCACACACAAACACAGTGGGTGCCTGCCCCACCAGCTGTTCCTCTGGGGGTCTGTATCAGGCAGCTGTCCCTCTGGCCTGAACAGAGCCCACTCTGTTCTGAAAAAGACATGCTCAGCACATTGTTCAGAGGTCTCTCTCTCTCTCCCTCTCTCAGCGGGGTACTGTCAGGCAGGCCAAACAAAAGACACTGGAAACACCCAACACTGGCACAGACAGCCACAATGAGCATGGTAATAACACACAGTCAGACAGAAGCAAAAAAAAACTACACTCCCTTAGAGACCGTGAAACAAAGGCTCTGCAGGTGTAATTAATAATTATTTACATGTTCAACCTATTTTGCAATATTTGTGGATTAAACTAATAATGCTGGGATTAATGTAAAGAGAAAAACATTCAGAGACACCACAGCTCATGGGATTTCAAATTGCTTGCTTTATGTAAAAAAATTAACATTCTTCATTGGTTTTAAAAGCAAAGAGGAAAACATATTATCAAAATCAATAAACAAAACATCAAATGGGTTAACAGCTGGGTTGTAAAGGGACTGAGCTTGAAATGTCTTTTAAGGTTTCTGGCTAAAGTGCGAATGTGAAGACAGGAGGACTCACCCAGACCAGACGTGTAGATGGCTTTCACAGACTTCTTCATCTTGTACAGAACACTGCGGTCCACATCCAGAGCCTGGCCAGACAAACAGAGGGAGACAGGGAGATGAAGAATTGGATAAAATCATTCAAGGCACCAGCTAGTCCAATTACTGTCGGTCAAATGTGAATATATTTTATAGATGGTGATGAATTTAGAAGTGTACGACTGCTGCCTGTACAACTGCAGTGCAGAAAAATGAATAGAAACTGCGTCATAGTGCAAAAATATTATCAATGGGCATACTCCAGAATATTTCCCAGACAGCAAAGGTCCATATTCAGCAAATAAAACCACAGCCAGTGTCTGTGTTCGTGTGAAGTACCTCAATGAAGCCATAGGTTGTTACTTACATTATATTATATTGTCAATTTGTTGTATTTAGGTTCAATTATTATTTGTTTAGTTTGAAGATTCTATTGTTAAAGTTTGTTGTTTCAAGTTTGTGTTGACAAAGTAATGCTAATTTATTTTTGTTTGTTGTTGTACTTCATATAGAAGTGCAACACCAGACACTAAAATCTATTCTTATGTGACAGCCATCTCACACGTCTGTGTCCATAAACTGTCAGCAAGAGATTGATTGAACTATTTTGTAATGATTGTGTTGTAGCTGAAATATATTATATTGTGTGGTGTTCCTGTTATTTTGTCCACACCCATTATAGGTGTCTGCATGTAGAAGATATAGTTTGTGTGTTGTCTCTATGCAATCTCTCCACTCTGGCTGCATCTAATGCATTATTCAAGGCAAAGCTAAGAATAGACCAGAGCTCCCATGTCAGTCATTATGTTAGTATCTGTGTTTGTCTATACGTGTGTGTGTGTGTGTGTGTGTGTGTGTGTGTGTGTGTGTGTTCATCAGTGTAATAGCTTGTAGGACAGGACCAGTGAAAATCTGAGGTCCCTTACATGAAGAGCAATGTTCATAAGTTGTATATCTGCACAAGAAAACACACACACAAACAAACCTATGAATACCAAGCCACAAACGCACATGCACACGCACACACACAGACATGTCTGCATTAATCTCAGACCCACACAGGAACCAAGACAAACACCAGAAAGTCCAGCACAGACAATGCACCACTATATCAGCGTTGAGTGAGGGAGTCTCTTGAGATCAGGGGGATTTTGGGGAAATTAGCTTTTAGGGACTTTATTATGAGCGTCCACCCAACCCAACCGCCACTTTCCCCCCCGATGCTCCCCATCTGAGTGACACATATCAAATCTCCCAGACCCTCTGAAAACCAAAACACACAATGGCTCCCATTCAGCTGCTATATACACACACACCAACACTGTGCACTAGAACCAGACCGATGGCAAATGCTGATATAAGGTAAAAAAAAATATTTGTGTTTTCTCTACCATAGAACCAAATACATAGAACTTGAATCAAGAAAATAAACATAAATGAACATCCTTTCTGCATCGTTTATTGTGTAAAAATATCGCTGCATATCAACACACAGAATCTCTTTCCAGCACAAGATATGATGACAAAACTTATTAAATCCATAAATCTGTGCTGTTTTAATATCGAGGCTTTGAGCGATTTTCTATTGAAAAGTGGTGGAACTGCTCAGCACTTATTTCCCCCAGCGTCATATATCTCTCACATGCGCACACGCACACGAACACGCACAAAGGCAGAAGTGACTTTGAAGGGTAAGTGACAGATAAATGAAGTGTAACTGGTAGCTTTAGAGACACAGTTCTCAGAGAAATGACAAAACCTGTCACAATGAGCTCTTTCACTATCAGTAAGGGCGACCTATGACTTGTAAAAGATAGCTTGTTGAGGAATACAGTTACACTGACTGAACAGACTCAGCGAAGAGGATACGATCATCTAAATGATGAGGAACGAAGGATCTGACCAAACTAAAACCACATTCATCAAGATTTAACATCTGTTTTAATGGATCATTCATGCATGTTTCTCCACCAGCCACTGTCTAATTTATACGGGAACAGACCTGAACTAAGTAGTGAGTGTAAAACAGAAGCTACCTCTGTGTTGAAGGAAGACTTTTAGTGCTGTAGTTCTAGTTCCCTCAGCTTCTGTTAAATGACTCATCTGCTACTGTCCCATTAGTCGTGTCTGGCCCAGACAGACTCTCTGACTGTAGCACAGGCCCCACACAGCTATGCACATGTATGCATACCCTTCAACATGGTAAAAACAAAGGTAGAGACAAAGAGTGAGGGCAGTAGGTCCTTTACAAAAACACACTTGCATCTCTCTGTGTCTACACCGCAAAACCAATCCACCCACACAAAGACTTTGAAAAGGGTAACTGGAGATGACCACCGTTTTCTTAGCAAAACTGATATCCCCATAAAATCTAATGTCGTAGTACTGAGAGCAAAAGCAATAAAACCATTTCTGCTGGTATCTGAGCTGGTGAGCTCGACAGGAGAGGTATATTAATTTCCTGTTCATCAGTCTCTATGCAGCAGCCTATGATCGTAGTGTAGCTGGGCCAACGCAAGTAAAGATTAATGTAACAAGGGACAAATGTGCCAGTCATTTTCTCGATTAATCCCTTAATCTGTTTTTCTAAACAATGTCAGGAAACAGTGAAGCCAGTCTAAATTTCCACAGCTCGAGGTAGTAGTGGCTTTAAAAATTCCTAGAAGCAGAAAAAAAAAAGCTATATTGGTATTTTAGGAGTGTTTAGTTTGAATGATTAGTCCGTCATCAAAATAGTAATACCTCAGCAAACACCCAAAAGCAAAAATGGAAAATGAAAAGTTCAGACACAATGTGAATTTTAAAGTTTGATGTAATTCAGTGTATTCATAAGAAAATCACTTGCATGCTAAACTCTCTCTAAACTACACCAGTCGTCTGTGTGCATATTTTAAAACAAGCCTATGAAAAAGCTTTTAAACTGCTGCCGTTTATTAATTGGTGATCTGATGGTGTGCGAATGCGTTCCGGCAGTGACGATGTGAGGTCAAACACGGGTGAGCTACTGAAGTTAAAAGTGCAAAAAATCAATTAGACACCAGACACGCTAAATCAGCTATACCGTGATGAGCCTTCCTGTTGGTTGTTGTCTGAGCTTAATTGTCTTCTTGTAGTTAAAGGAAGTATTACTGCTGAGTTGAATACCTTTATCACTATCTGCACACGGTGACAACAAAAGGAGACAAGTAAAAAAGCAGCACTCTATACATGGCTCTCTGGCAGTAGCATGGATGGAAAACAAGCCTAACAGATAAGAGATTTATAGCAATCTGTTCACATTCCTGTAGCATATGTTGCATCATCACAGTCAGATGGCAGCTACTGCCAGTGTTCTCCTGAACAGCTTTATTTTATTAGAGCTTATAGTACTTATATTACAGCTAATTATAATTAAATATGCTCGGTTTAAAGCGATCAAATGATCAAAATAAGCTTTGTGAACCAAAATGACACATGTTAATGTTAAGAAAATAGTTTTGAATACATTTTGATATAAGTTTTTTCTTTTTATTTAAGATTAAAGTACTCTTTGTATTGTCTTTTACTCATCTTTGTATTATTCACATTTTAAAATGTTTTTCTCCATGATATTTGCAGTTACAATCTGTATTTCTTATGGGTATGTGTGTGTTTAATTAATTAATTTTATGCACTATTTTTAAATTGTGTTTTACTTATATATTATACCTTTTGTTTGCTTTATTACTTTATTAAAAACATATTGTTGAAAAAGAAAATGTAATAATATCTGCACCTACAAATTTACAGCACCTGGCAGGTTACAAAAAGCAGCCTGTCACACATTTTACTTTATGTTGTGGCATTTATAGCCCAATCAATAATGGATTGTTGAGGCTGCTATGATACCGGTATTTAGAAGAAAAATGCAATAATTATACCCATGAACAAGCTTTTCTAATGAGCTCTCTTGTCATTTTTTCAAACAACTTCAACAAAAAAATACAGTGAAAAGGACATTTTTGAAATTGGATCGTATCTTTGGCTCTGTACTTCAGTTTGTTATAATTCATCAGTGGAAACCTACAGACATATCTGCAACCAACTAATGTGGCTGCAAGCATCACACGCACATTGACTTGGACATCACAGCTCCAACCAGCCCAAAGTCCCTCTCTCACACACACAATCAGGCAGCATCACGCTCCAGCAGACCCTTTCAATCTACAGAGAGTGGTCTGCCCTGGACCGGGGGAGGAAGACAAGAGAGGGGGACAGCCAGGCGGGGTAATAAACCAGCTGAACACAACAAATGCATAGCCCTAAATCACTCACACACTCTCTCACACACAAACAGGACTCTTAAATCACTTTCACACATTTCCACTGCTCTCCAGGGTTGAGCGGAGTGACTCGACACTGAGCACCGGGCCACCTTTTGTGCGAGCCCTCTTGTTTGCAGCACAGGCCGCTCTAAAATTAGACACTTTTAACCCAAAAAGAAGTATTCACAGCGAGAGGGGAATTCCAGTGCTGTGTAGCGCAGGATCAGAGCTAAATCCCCTCACAATAGGCCTGGCCTCTGAGCCTGGAGCTGCTTCACAAGCACACTTCATAAGACATTATTGCGGTGTCAGCACTTTTCTTCTCCTAATAGCGGCTCACGGTACAGTGGCTCTTTTCTCCCTCCCGTGCTGACCCCAGTGGACTGAGCAAGAGGAGGAGAAAACCCACAAACTGAATTAGGCCTCTTAATGTATGATATCGTCGTCATCATCATCATCGTGATTACAATCGGGCACCATCTGCTGCAGCCCGTCTACAGAGGCTATCACAACACTGCTGGGTCAGGGAGGTCGTTGCCACGGCGATCTGTTCATTTATTTTACTGCATTTTTGAGTAACTTGTGTCAGGTTACCAATCTCTGAAAGTGCAGTGCAGATAGATAATATCTAATGTGTGTTCAGAGATGAAGAGAGAGGGAAAGAAGATACTGTGAGTATCAGGATTAATTAACGTTCAGAGACAAGCAGGTGACCATGTCGTCAAACAGTTTGGTATTTCTGAATGAAAATATATAACTAATTTGAGAGGATGAATAAAATGTGAACCAAGGAAAGGAATAAAGAAAAGTAAAGGAGAGTTGATCCTGCAGATTTCCCTCCCTTAGTGTTCACAACCACTTCCTGTTGGCAGTGACCACAACTAACTTTGGGAAGGAAAACACAGTGTAAAACAGGAAACCAACTCCTGAATGAGCGAGTATTTTTGACTGCTGTCATGGCGAAAAAAAGCTAAGCTGAGTGAGCACAACGTTCAACTCCAAGCACCCAAACCAGATCAAATACGTCCATCGTGCTCGGATCAGCATTTGACAGATTCTTCATAACCAAAACAAGGAGGGGAAATTTGCAAAGGAGGTTCACACAGAGGTTTCTTTAAAAAACAGCAACTGTCCTCAGTAAAACACTGAAGTCCCTTCATACGGCCACAACCGAAGAAGAATGCGAAGTTAATCTTGAATACCAAACAAGGTATGGATATAACCTTTCAGAGAAAAAAGAAAAGTGGACTATTTTGGGATTGTGATACACTGGCATAACAATCCATTCACTGACCATATAGTAGTCCCTCTCCACTGCCTGTTAAAATGCAGGTGGGATGAATTAGATAACCATGTGACTTAGGCTATTAAACTGCTAAATACAATGATTAATGGCTTTTTTATAAAAATGTCCTGACAAAATGCCACTGCAAACTCACAGCATCCTGCTTTTAATGCTAATGTTGACGCGACAATATAATGATGAGCCAGCATACAGTTCCCCTCCAGTCCAGAAGGTGATGGTATTACCAGAAGCATATACAACAAGGCTGATATATAAAGTGGACATGCGGGGCAGACATGATAAATTCTGCAACACTGTAAAACATGGAGGAGATTCAAGTCATGCTGCTGTTGATAGTGAATCACTGCCTCGAATATTAGGAAATTCAGTCAATGTCGGAAAAGAGACAAGCTTTAGTAGCAATGGCCTTCAAAATGCCTGAAATTCAAGAACAACATGATCAGCTGAAGCTCAAAACCTCAAAGTTCCTACAATGGTTCCTATTTCTGGGGGGAAGTTCACACAGTCAAAATGCAGCTATAATAACCGTTATTTGTACAGCACTTTTCTTAAAAGTTACAAATTGAAACGAAAGAGAATGGACAGAAACAACAATAAAACAATACATTATATAAAATACCATAATATTTAAATTCAAGGTATTAAAGATATTCAGTGTATTTTAAAAGGAAAGAAGAGCAGAAAGAAGCTAGGACCACCAATCTTTTGTTCTTTGTCCTTCACAAGCCACAATCACGAAGTCTAATCTTTTTCATTCCTAATTGACAATGGGTCGTTCTGAGCAACTCGTGAGTCCAGTATCGAAGCTAGCGATAAGACAAAAAGGGCTCATTCCACACAGTGGGACAGGAGGGGGGGCAAGACGCCCCGGGCTACAAGAGAAGTGAGTTCAGCTAACGAGCCTGTTTAATCTCAGCGCTCTCTAACATCGTCCTCCGCTGTCTGAAGAAGAAAGACATTCCTGGATGATTGCATGCTGCACTGACTGACAGACAAGGCAGAGACCCAGCCCCATTGTTCCTGCTGACCAGCTATCTGCTGATGACAGCATGTCTGCTCAGCAAGATGCGTTCCCACTTTTTCGCAGAGGCCCCTTCAAAAAACACACACACACACACATTCAATTTTAACAATCCAAGAAATCCCCCATGTCTGCAGTATTACTGTTGTCATCACCACACACTTCTTTAAATCTCTCTCATACACACACACAAACACACACCAGTGTTTTTTCTAATCCTCCCTGACCCTTTAATCCATCCCTCTGCGACAGTCATGTGAGGAAACCATCTGCCACATACGATGAAAATCAGACATAAGAAGGCGGTTGCCTCGGATGTAATCACCCAATTTATTTGGTTCACGTGTGGGTACAGTATCTGTGCAGCTGGCAACGTGTTGTAATCCATGTTTCATTGAGGTAACAGATGTTAAACGATGAAAAACAAACTTTACTCCTCAGAGAGAACTTCCATATAACTTCCACACACACTCATAAAAAGCCCTGGTTTTGAAGTGAAAATCAAGGGGAAGATTTGACATCTTGTTATTTCACCACTGTGCCGTGGTAAGCCCACCGTGTTCGGAGAAGCAGTACGATGTGAAACCAGATCTCTCGCTGAGACAGATGTAATCGATTTTCCTCTTTGATAAATTTTCAGATCAGCAACGGCAAATGGCAGAGGCACGTTCACAATATCCCTCCCTCACCATCGCTCCGAAAATATTAGAGATGAGATTTGGATGTAGAGGAGTCAGTGTGCTTCAAAGATGTTTGTGGAATTGTCAACCAGCAACTAAAAACCCATCCTCAGGCTCATTATTTTAATTTGGGTCATTACTAGGAAATATTTACATGCTCCAATGTTCAGAAAAAGCATCACCTTCCTCATACTGTTCATTGCAGAAGCTCCTTTTCTCAGACCCAACTGTAAGGGTTCTGGGCTACCTACTTGATCTTTTTAAATGCACATGCCTGTAATCGGGGAAACCAACATGAAACCATGTGACATCACGAAGTGAAATTTTCTTTTCACTTGGACTTATGGCTTTTTTGCTTTGCAGACTTTTAAACACACAGGAAACCTTTATAACCCACTGGAAGAAAGAAAAAGTCAAAAAGCATAATTTGTCTTCATTAAAGACAGAGCCCATCACTGAACTGTGAAGGTGGGTTCTCTTATCGCCTGCTTCCTGCCATCTTCCAACACAGCAGCACATGGCATCTTTTTTTAGGTGTTAACAGAGAGGACACATAATACCAGAATAAAATGGTGTAATGACATGCTGGTGTGAAATGTTGATGTCCAAAACCACAACTCCTAAATGTACTCCTAAATGGCTGACAACAGTTATGCTTGGTCACCTGTAAGCAATCTGCGGAGACTCTCCCTGTAGAAAAATAAATAAAACGTCATATCATTAGAAGGCAGTCTCGTCCTCCACATTGCAGACAAGTCAGCTTTTTTGCAGGTGTGGCATTAAAAGCAGCCGCCTCGTCCGGCAGCACAAAGCTGCTGTCTCCAGCTCCACATGTGCCACACGAGAAGGGCACTCGCTCTGCCTTGACATCCACAGAGAAAAAGGCTGTGACTCATTCAAAACGTGTCAAAAATACAGAACAGTTGAGCCCTGCAGGCATATAAGAGAAGACAGATAGTCATCGAGGAAGTTATATTTTAGCCTCATCTATTTAAGGCGCCACCACTTAAAGACTGAGTGTTTTTGAAACCAGTCTATGCAGCCAAAACTACAAACCCACTATAAGAAAAATCAGTCCAAAGTCATCTTTAGAAGTGTTTCATTCACAACTTCTCTCCACGCTGAGTCAGTTAAGTCAATATTTGGATAGAGGTGGGTTCCATTCAGGCGACCGCTAACGGCCCATGGCTGCAGGGTTTCTCTGTGCTCTCAGACAGCTGAGATGTGTGTAGTCAGCCGGTCCCGAGGCAGCATGGAAAACTCCAGCATGCAAGTTCAGTGCAAGTGTGAGAAGGAGAGAGAGGGCACGGGGGAGTGTGCCTATTGCACAAGCTCATTAATACTTGAGCTGATGCAATGAACACTGCACCACAAAGCTGGGAAAGCTGTACTAGTAGTGTTAGTGGTAGAATGTATTGTAGCAACATCCACACAAATATGTTTTACTTTTAAATGCAGTCGTTTTTATGTGCGCCGTCCACTGAGTTTTTAAGTCCCTAAAAACGAACAAGTTTGGAAACGCTGCTGGCCCCATTTTAGTTTGAAGTCTCGAGCAGAAACAGGAAACCAATAGCATAGTCGCCTGCATTCACTTTCTCATTGGTTCTGATCATTCTTATCACAAGTCCACTACCAGTGGTGAATGCAAAACACTGCTGACACTTACTGTCAGTAACAGTTCCACCTCATTGTGGGTCTATGAAAAGAAATCCCTGCTCTTACTCTTCATCATTGCTGTTCCTCGTTTTTCTGTAACCAAGCAACCGACTGTATAGACAATCTGCTTACTTCAAAGTCGTAATACTTAAAAGACAAAGAATGTCCTTAAAACCAATTCTAAATTGAATCAATAAATCTATACAATGCATTTTGTAGAGGCAGTTACATGGACAAACAAGTCTCAATATTTGAACTTTATTCTCCAAATGCATAATGCAAAAAATCTTACTCTCATACTTTCCTTATGCCTGGCCCTAATCTGTACTCACTAGACAGGACCTTTCAATGCAGTTTCTGTTCAGATTTCTCTGTCTGACATCTCATTTACCTACAAGCCTTCTGGTATTTTAGCACTGGGACACTTGCTGCTTTTACTGCTCCACAGGGAGCACAACAAAGACCACTGTTGGACCAGTGCCTTGACCGCCAGCTGCCAGAAATCACACTGGGATGACAACATCAGCTGCAATAATTTTAAGTGTTAGAAAAAACAAACTTTCATGTTAACCACTCAGGCATTTGTCAGGATGTTTTACAAGGTGACAAAACCAGGCAGAACTTTTGTTTCCGTTTGGTTTTCCCAGACTGCTTCAGTGCCTCGTTGTTTTAAAGATCTGGGTTGTGGCAATGTTTTTTGTGTGTGTTGTGTAAAGAATCCCAATGTTTTGTTTGTCATAGTTCTTAGCTGACGAGCATTTCTTCACCCAACCTTAAAAAAGCTTCGAAAATGAGGGATAAGCGTGAAATGCACATAATCAATCTATATGTCAGACTTCGAAACAAGATGGATTTCAAAAGAGGCCTAAAGGCACCAAGTTTAAAAACCTGTTTAAATTGTCTCCCCTTCTCTGAGGGGAGTATTTAGTTCAGTTAATAAACTAGCAGGAGGCTGATAAAACCCACATTTAAAAAGGAGGGGCCGGGAAATAAAGACCAAATGTGCTGCAACTGGAGGGGAAAATCTCCTCAGACTTCACATTGGAGTCTCTGTTTGTCAAGGTAGTAGTTCCAGAGGCAAAACACCCAACGGTTACCACAACATTTTAGGAAATACGATGAGGCTTGAGAGAGAGAAAGAAAATGATCTGGAAAACACTGCAGTAAAAGATTACAGCGAGTGTGACTATTGCGGGCTTGAGAGCACACTTCAGTCGCAAAAGACTCCTTTTGAACGTCAATGGGAGCTGGGAGCATGAAAAGAGTTTTCATTGACATAAAACCAGCCCCTCCAGGAGTTTAGACTTCAGGAGAACTCCACCAACCGTCTCTGCGGATGAAACTTGCTGCATTGGTAAAATTTGATTTAAATAGGGCTGCTGCCTATTGTGCAGCCTGAAGAAGTTTGGGGGCATTATCAGATCATTTTGGAATGAATACATCATCACATATAGAAGAAAGTAGGCCACATTCAGATGTTAATGAGCAAAAACTCCTTGATTTGTCTTTTTAATTTCAGCATCATATCATTTGAGCCTCTGCTAAAACCCCAACAGAGAAGAGGTCCAGGTCTGCTTTCTGAGTGAAAGTGACAGCAGGACAACACAATCGCAGAGGACTCACCCCTGCACCCCACCCGGGCCCCAAGCAGAGCCGAGTGGCCAGGACTACAAATCAGTGACGGAGTTCATTAATGAAGAGGCAGGGCCTGTCCGCGAACAATAGCCGTCAACAGGAGCTGTCTCGGGCAATCTAGGCCCGGGACACTCTGATGGATGAGAGGAACTTTAAGTTCCCATTTATCCCCACTGCCCCCAGTGTCCAGCCCCGTAACCTCTGTGTAGGACCGAGAGCAGCCAGTCTCCCCTTTCACCTCAATCCCCCTCACCATGTTGGACTGAGCGTTCATGATTTTTGCCCTGACATCCCTTCTTCAAACAAAACAGAATCACCAGGCCTGACAGTGGCCAACGGGCTCCACCCAATGGCAATCAATTCACAGCCACGTCCTGGTACGTTCACGCACACAAGGACAGACACAAAATTGAGTGAAATATCACATCCTATCAGTCAAAGCCCCTCAGGGGATAAGAGAGATTATGGTTTGGAATCGATTGGGACAGGACCATGACCTTCACCCCTAGTAGATCAAGTGGGAGGGCTGCTGCATAACAATGAGGGTCTGGTGAGAGCCTGTTTCAGAATGATAACAACACAGAATAACCAGGTCCTAGACGCTGGAGGCTGGGGGACACCTCTAATTTCAAACAAAGACCCAGAGGGAACTACTGCAGTAGCAGCCAACAGGATGAAAAAGAGATGTGTTATTACCAAGGTAAGCATTAATGCACCACTGAATCTTGCATTTGCTCAGCACATACAGTTAGCAACATCAGTACAAATGAAAACCAAGTGCTTGAGCTCCCATGTTGTTTGTTTGGGATCATAACTATAACCCAAACTATACTCAGGCCTTGCATCCCCTAACTCTAACCCTCTGACCTTTCAGTGCTCACCTATCCAAAAATACCAATGATGTCAACACTGTGAAAAATGCAAGTAAAAAAATTGAATTTTTAAACGAGAATGTGCCCAGAACAGAAACTCATCAACAATTATATATAGAACCAAAGTGATCTTATTCAGGGTTTTCAAGAATGAATGCAGTTGGCTTTGCTTCAGTGTGCTTGGCCTCCTCTGGTGCATTAAATACACTGAAGCAAAGCCAAGGGACAGTGGGGACAGCAGATGTAGAGTGAGGGTGACAAGACTTTGTTCAGCCAGAAATCCCCATTTCAATTATAAGAGGCATTAAGCTTCTTAGGTGGTATACTGAAGACTGGTCAGTGTAGCTGGGGCTTTGGGCTGCTCACTTTGACCAGACTACACAATTAGGCCATGTGTGCATGAGAGCAGATAGATCTGTCCGTGTGCCTCTAAAGCTATTAGATGCGGATTGTCCCCGCATCGATAATCCTACTGTCTGAGGCCTTGTTAAAACTTTCCTCGAGGCCACCTGTTCCACGAGGGGCAGCTGTTGTTCACATGCCAGGCCACAGCCGGTCCTCCCAACCATGCCTGGAATTGGAGGGAGGAATCTGGGCAGAAGGAGGCCAGGACCGAGAACAACTCCAGCGTCAACAGAAGCCGACAGACCGACACTTGGAGAAGAGTTATGAGAGCACACTTGCCTTCAGATGTTGACATATATGCTATAAATCATTGAACTTAAAATGAGATGTGTCAACACCAAGCAGAAATACAGAAAGAAATACATTTTGCTTTGCAACAACTGCAGAGACAAGAGCAGTGAAGCCACTGAGGCAGGTGGGAATTTAACAAGATATGATTATGCGTTAATACAAGATAAGAGTTGGACTAAGGTTAAAGCACATACTCAAAATGAGTGGCCTGAGATTAAGGTTGTAGGTGCTATAAAGGGATGAGAGACTAAAGCTGCTCACAGCAGGCGTTCATCAACTGCGTTTTAACACCCATGAGTTCAATGAGAATCTGCTTACTGCTTCGAAAGCCTCATTACCTTGTTAGACACCAACATTGGAAAAGCTACAGACAGTCTGTGAGAACCAGACTGTGAGAACCAGCTGGCACTCAGTGCCAACAGTTACCTGTGCATGTCCTGAATACCATCAGCATTCCCAGAGGTAATCCCCAATAATCTCCCAACTAAATCAACTACCAACATGCCTCACCAGTGCATAGCCGGCATAGCGGTGTGGAGGACCTCTGTCAGAGGAAATAATAGCCTGATGGAAGATTAATGGTGCTAGTTTTAAGGACTGAGCCCCCCCGCAACACCAGTAATGGACCATGAAAAGCTGACTTGGCTATAAATAGCTGTTATTCATTGGCGAAAAATGAACCCGACAAAAGGATATGGGACAGAGGGAGAGGCCTCGTGGGCGAGTTTCCAACACTATAGGGACAGATAGATTGTGCAGCAGCTCTGTTTTCTCTATACGGATACAGGCCTGCAGTTTGTACATGAGTGTTGATGGTTATGTGGGCTCAGAGATATACCCTCTACAATAATGAAGCCCCATAAATATAATAAACCTAAGTAAATGCAAACCTACAAATATGAATACAATATCATCACATTTTCTCATCAACCAACAAATAAAAAATTAAAACATTCAAATAATCAACTGTATAATATAAAGCAATAAAATAGATTAAGTCAAATATTCTAATCAAAAACCAAGCTAAAAAGGTCTATGTTTAAAGACAACAACACCTTCAGCTGTTCTCAGACCCTCAAGCAGACTGCCACCACAAAAGCTTTCGTGGTGTCTGACCTTTAGGACAAGTTATGAATGCTGGGAGCCACTGATTGATGCCATGTACCTGTCCCCTTGTATTAAAAAAATACACATTGAGTAAATACACAGTGCTGGGGGGACAGACGGGCTCATCAAATACAGAACTTTGCTAATGGTCCAGGAAGACACGTGTATTTATGCAACAAACCAGGCAGTGTTCAAGCCTGTTTTGCCAGCAAGCTCCCTCTCCACCTGCCAAACAACTTTAAATCACAAAGCAGCCGTAATGTCATGAAACATATTGTGCCGCTGTCTGCTCAACAGTAAGCAGCTGACAGACTGATCAAAGGGCCACGCTGCTGACAATACAAAAGCTAGTCTTGAATGTCAAGTAGTGACGGCTGTTTTGCGGCCACAAGCCCTGATACTCAGCAATCTCCCGCAGTCTACTGTGTGAGTCAGATCCGTTGTCATACCCATTGATTCAGTCAGCCGAGACTATGAGAGGGCCGTTGATGTGATATGCCGTGATCCCAATAACTGACCCACTCTAGAGAATTAATACACCATCAAAGCTTTAAACGTCCGCCACAGCCACCCAGTGAGCTGTGAGTGCAACGCCGTGATATTACACACATTTCATACCTGGGCTGGAAGTGGATGCACTTGAGATTTGTTCAAGGAGACAACGTTATTGATTGCATCGTTGCAGCAGTTTCTCTTTGTCTGGCAGGATTCAGTAACTGGGGCATAAAGCAGTCACACATGCAAAAATAGACCTCAGAAGACTTCAGCGTGAGCCAGTTTCTAGCCGCAGACAGACAATGTGTAGATGTCCTCGTGAGTTTTTCTTGGGTCAAACAAAAGCACCAGGGAGTTAGCACTCAACACAGAGGTCAGCTCTGCCTTAGGGGCTAATGCTTTCTTTCAATGGAACTTCTGAGGTCATTCAAATTTGAGCACTCTGTGTAAAAGTGGTTTCGCTCATAACAGTGGGTACATCCATACGAACATGTTTTAGTTTTAAAACTGCTGGCTGTCCCAGACAAGCATTGTATCTCCATCCATAGTAACACACCTAGAAATACACATCACACGACTATTCACATAGACTGGGCATGTGTTTAACAGGAAGTGGATAGCCAACTTTTCAGTAGATTTCTTAGTTACCGAAAATACTACTCACAAGATACAGCAGTGAAAAGTAAGAGCAGGAATTTCTTCATCTTGGACCAATGACAAGATTAAACTGACAAATAAGAACCAATCAGAAAGCAAATGCAGGTGACTGTGTCATTGATTCTAAACAACTTATTTCTGCCCGTCCAGACTAAAACGTAGACCGATAGTTTTCAAGCTTTGTTTTAGGTGGTTGGGTGGAGGCCAGGGTTAAAGTTGATGCAGCACACCTCTTCAAATTTGTAGAATTCCGTGTCGCCTTTTCACCATTTGAATGTCACTAAACTAGAAAAGAAAAAAAAACACATCCAACAACAAACCCAAACAACTTTTACAAGGTGCCACATTTTCAGTAACAGCATTTAGAATACCACAACAATAGGTCGATCAAATTGGCCAACATCAAATCAGAAAATCACAAAATTGTTATCGTCAGGAGTGGATCATATTATTCTAGCAGTCAGCACTTGTTGTTTAGTTCATTTTAAATGAACCTTTGGGGAGAAACCAGATATCCAGAGCTCTTATTCTTTGTATTTAAAAAAAGTGCAGCGAAACAAAAGTAGTGTTGTACAGGAACACAAAGGATGGGGGTCATGACGCAAAGCCTGTCATCCTCTTACTGGATGAACAGGTTTTTATTGGTGTGGTTTTACCAACACGCACACACATGCACAGAGGCTCAGTGAATAGCCTCTTAATAGCCAGCAGTTTAAAACTACTAGCCTAATTAAGATTATGTCCGTTGCAGTTAAGTTTAGAAAGAGATAATTACACTGCATTGTGCTGCCTTTTACGTAAAAACCTCTGAGTGCTTGAGTCCCCTCTCCTGTTAATGTGTTTAAAGGCTTCCTATAAACAACCAGACCCAGAGGTCAGTCGTACAGGTCCTCTAAGTAGGTGAGACTGGAAGTGCATCGGTTATTTAAAAAGAGCTTGAATGGGAAATTCAGATCATTAAATGCAATTTATTTCATACATTTGGATTAAGATGGTCTGATAGACAGAGACAGAGATGTATGTCTTTAACAGGATGAGGAATCCCATAGGCTGCACTCTAAGCCTATATGATTTATTAACATATTTTTGATAAATGTTTCTGCCGATATATCAGTCTGGCTCTTATTTTCATTGGTAACAGCATTAAGACCAGAACGTCTTTTTAATTTGTTTCAAACTGTAAAAACTCAAAAACATCTGGAGAAGCAGATTTTCACAATAACAAAGACTCTTTCAGCTCTCCAACAAATGTATCTCCCTTGTTCAATTTGACATATATGTCAAAGCAGAGCTGATGTATTAGACCAAATATAAGGTTTTGTGTAAAGAACAGGAAGTGCCTTCACCTTCTTCGAAGGCTTTACTGATTGCAATGGTGTCAAAATTGCAACACGTATATTCTCGTGCAAATATAACCAATTTCAAAAATATTCGAAACAACAACTTAAGTCTTGAAGTCAGACAGCCCCTTATAGAACCTCAGAGGTGCCACGTCTCAAAGAAACACAGGGCGTCTTCTGAAATAATACACCAGCCCGCTGCAGCATCACAGAACACAGTGCCGCTTCAATCAGCCTGTCCGAAACTGTCAGTTCAAGGGCACAAACTGAAAGGTGAGCGCTTATTCAACAAACCGCTACTGCGGGGAAAAAACTGAATCAGCATAATGTTTGAAAACTCTGAAAACAGCTAAATCTGATATTTGTATTTTTTCTGAATGAATATACAGCAGGCAGATGTGTGATTATATTCCTCAAGGGTGAAAGAGTCATCCTCCTGATGGTTGGTCAAAATGCAAACTGCTGTTTTTGTAAACCTGGAAAGATGGACGCTGCCTGTGTACGTACATATGTAGATGTGTTTTGGGTTGCGTGCTTGTGTTTGGTGGCTTTAGGCGGGCCTGGCAGACAATAAGTGGAAGTGTTCCCCTGTTTCCACTGCAGCGTTTAATTGGTCAAACAGACACAGAGTGACTGAGGTCTTGTTGACCAAACAATAAGGGCTTGTGTTCCCTGAGCCCGAGCGTGGGGGAGGTCAATGTGATACGACAACACGCTACTCTGCGTCTCCACCAACAACAATTCAGCAGCTTCAACTGCAGCGCGACACTAAAACAAAGCCGCTGAATTGGATCCTCGGCCCAACAATTCACCCTCGCAAGCCTGCTATTACAGCTGTTTAAAAAGGAGTCAAATCCACACATTTATCTGCTTACTTCCCCAGAAAGGCACATTCCACTACTCTTAGTAATGCTGAAATCATTCCCAACAGCAGATTAACTGGTATTTTTAAAACAAGCAGCAGCACCAGAGGTTTGAATGAAAAGGTGCGTAGCAACATGTCTGCCGCCCGAGTGAAGCACCTGTCAGCCTGAGCAGGTGTACGTCTGGCTCATCGCCTCCACACAGGCAGTTTAAATATAAAGCCACAACCCTCACTTAGGTGTGGAGGATCAGGGGGCTTAAGGTGACGTTGTCACTGAGCCCAGATGTGGATTAACCGAGTCCAACTGGCATTAGACGGCAACGACTTATCTCGTCTCTGCATATCTTGCATTCAGACATCTGTTTCTACAATTTAAAACAAGGTGTAAGCCACACATTCGTCTTGATCCCATCTGGGTGCAACTTTTCCTCATTGGAACCAGGAAGACAGGTTTTTTTTTCCTTCACTTTCCTCACACGTCACCTCAATACCTACAAGTGGAGCAGAGACACACTAACACACATAACACATCGAGGCAGCTCATGTGGGAAATTCTATTTTTACTGTCAGGCAGGGCGAGGCAGTGCTACACAGCAACACAAAGTGGGGAAACTGTAACAACGCAGGGAGGGAGGGCTGTCAGGGAACAAAGCGGAAGTGTCCTTCCTCCTGATGACCTGCAAGTTAGAGGAGGAACACAAAGTGCTCTGTGTGTGTGTGGTGTGTGTGTGTGTGTGTGTGTGTGTGTGTGTGTGTTGTGTGTGCGTGCGTGCATGCAGAGTAGCTCTGCAGCAGCAAACTGGGGCAAATCTGTGTTATTTATCCCACCTTTTAACTGCAGGGATAATCAGTAAGCAAACATACTCTGTATGACTGCTGCAGGAATGTGGTGTATGTGTGCAGACGATTGTGCTTTCTTCGTGTGTATATTCTATTCGATACTATTTACCTTGAAATGTAATTGTGGTTTCTTTTTCTCCTCTTTTTATCCAACTGTTGTGTGTCCAACATCCTAGAAGAAGAATCCATCCTATGTTTCTCCCCCCCCATTAAAAAGGATGTTTATGGAGTTTCCCTTATCTGAATTAAGGGATGAATATACTACAAACCTGTAAAGCCCTTTGAGACAAAACAGGATTCATGATTTGTTTTAGCTTTGTACTGTAAATGAACTTGACTATAGGAGCTCTAACTGGCTCATCCTGCAGGGGGACAGGTCAAATTCAGCTTCTTGATGAAAACGACTGCTCAGTGGCACATTTAAAAATCCCACAGTGATGAAAATCTTGATGTGCAATGGCTGAGCTAATTAGAATATCAATTGGGCGCATAATGAATAAATGAAAGTGGAAGTGGGGGGCAGATTATATTGAAATTAAACAGGGGTGACTTTACAGCTTTATAACAACCCTTTTTTCACTTTCTCAGTTTTACTTTTTTGAAATACACTTACCATCCATGTTAATTGTATGCACAACATTCAGTTGTTTATCTTTAAATCTGTATTTATACTTGGCTGCGATACTCAATCACCTTATCTATCTATCACCTTATTATCTATCTATCTTGCAACATAAAGAATATTCCATTTCCTCAACTTAAATCCTTCACCAGGTCAAACATGATCAGGATAATGGTCAATTTCCTGATCAAGAGAAAATAAGTACCCATAATGGGTTAGGGGCACAACCACATGTCCATGCCCCCCGTCCCCCGTCCCCCCAGAGTCACTCACCTCCTCCAGGGCAGCCACTGTGTTCCTGCAGTGGGACATCCTGGTGGTGAAGTTGGAGGCAGTGGGCGACTTGTAGTCTTCATTCGTCTCCGCCACAAACTCTGAAACTGTGATTTGGTCCGGCATCATTAATCCCTTAGCTGCTGATAACAAGGAGGAGAAGGAGAAGAAGGAGACGCACTGCTTTCTCTGATCCGCTCTCCCTCTGTGGTCTGTAGTTTTAGGACAGATAAGTTCACAGTAGTAGCAGCAGTAGTGTCTGTGAAGGTCCCCTCGGGTAGTAAACCATCTCCGGGTGTGTGTTTATCTCATTTCCCTCGTTAGCTCCACACACGGTCCGGTGCTGCACGTTGGCTCCGTGCGCTTCCACAGGGGGATGGAGCTTCTTATCCCTTCCGCCTTTCAGCCCCGTTTACTCCGGTTTAACACCCCAGTCACACGGCTCGTCCTCCGGCGGCAGGTGAGGGTGAAGCTTCCCTCTCTCGGTGCTTGTTTTTTCCCCCGCTAACGTGCGACAGAGAGGGGGCGAGCAACTTCTTCTTCCAGCGTCCGAGTCCCTGGGGAGACGACAGCGATTCAACCGGAGCGCAACAAAGTGACAAAGGTAGAGGAGGGGCAGCGGTGGAGGCGCGGCAGCCAATGGGAGGCGCCCGTTGGTAATTAGGAGCCAATCGCGAGCGCAGGGCGTGGTATCACGATGCCTTCACACGCTCCTTGTAATCGGGATTTTTCAAAAAGTCGCCTTTTAACGGTGGCCGAGAGAGCTCAACGCACTGCAAATGAAGAAAACAACACTTTGGAGAAAACACGTGCTGATTAAGAAAACAACTTCATCCATTTGACGACACGCGCGCAGCAAAAAGTTACAACACAAGTAAAGTCAGAAAACAACTTCATCGATTCGTAAACGACAACGGAAATGTTTGCAGGGGACCCAAAAAAGTGATGAACCTGGCTGTAGTTGGTCAAGTTATTGAAGTCTGCTACTTGTCAGAGGTGATGGAACTTCACAAAGCATTGAACTACAATGCTTGTTAATGTCTACTGTTATATGTTATATGTCAAAACTTCATTGGCTTGAATTTTTGTCAGCGGCAAGTTTCAGGTAGTATGGCAGAGTAAAAGAATAAACGAGTGGTTGTCGATCATGACAAATAGCCTTGATAGTTAAGAATACACATACAAAGTGGACCTTTATTAGTAGAGTAAAACTTAAGAATAAGAATTAGAATGTCCAGTTTCAATGTTAATACATGAGCTGATGTGTCTTCTTCAGAGGAAGATAAAAACCTTTCTCATCAAGTCCTTAGGTCAAGTGGTTATCACTTGATTACTCCAGTGCAGTCTAATGTGTAATGAATATATTTCCTGACAGCACTTGAAAGCAACATCTTGATTACAGCACCACTGGGAGTTTCTTAAGGTGGAGACATGGGTGGAGATAAGGAAATAAATAGAAATGTGAAAATGATTCAACATCATAGTTAAACTGTAGTTTACTGTGTGTTTCTGTGCATACATCTGTCATTGATGTTGTGTTTGTGTGTTGAGTTTTGTTAAAGGTGCATGCAGTGTTTGGTCTGATCACACAGGCTGTACCATGCATGATTAGTTGTGAAGACAAGTTGTAGATTCTGTCTAATTGCAATTAAGTTATTGTTATAACAACAGGAGGCAATTCATGTTTCTTTTTTTTTGCAACATTAGGTTTTCAGCACAGTTTAGAGAAGATTTAGAGAAAAGGGAACCTTGGATTTCACTATTTATGAATGAATATGAAATGCACACTTATAACTAGATTATCTGGAGCTAGTTGCAGCAGAAGTAACAGGAAGTCGGCAACAGGTGCCTGGATTGTAGTGTCTCAGGTTTTTGGATCAAGCAATGTTATTTCTCTTTAATAAAAACTACACTGCAGTGTAAATTTCATTTTGTGAGACCTTTTTAAAAGACAGCATTTCATTTGACTTTAATAAAATAACATATGAATATGACTTTTCCAGATGCTTTATCACCACAAGTGCAGCTACAAGTTGTTAAAAGCCCTAAAATGGAAAATACTCCATTATTCACGCTCCTGCTCAAAGAGCTCACCATCTGTGTTTCCTCGATTCAGAATTCATTTAATGGATATGAAGTCAATCAGTCAAGAGCTTTCAAGTGAACAAACTCCCTCGCTGAGATGTAAAAACAGGTTCACGATGCTGCTCCTTATGTAATCCAGAAAAACTAATAGTAACAGAAAAGGGATCGAGACATTTGTGTTAAGCCTGAGCCGGATCAGCACTGACGCTGGTAATGAGACCAGATAGTGTGTTATCACAGTGAACCAGATAGAGCGGCTAATTAGACCAGTAACTAACAGAGTGCTATCAATGTTGTATCCTTCTGTGCTCCAGAGTTTACATGAAAGCAGCTACTGCAGACGCCCCATGTGAGAATATGTTTAACATTTTCAATATGCCACAGGCAAGAATAAAAATGAAAAAACAGTGAAAACATGCTATCATTGGACACTGTCTGAGACCTGGGAAGACTCTCTCCCATGCCTGAATTTTGGTCAACAGGATTTTTAAAAACAACTTCTCCCAGAGCTCCAGTGTTTTCTTCCTTTCCTGTGCTTTGGGATGAAGAATCTTCTGGTGTTTCCCAGCTCCTTCGGCCCCGACAGGACGGCTACCGGTATAAATAGTATCGCAGTGGCCGAGGCAAAAAAAGCCATGGGCAGCCTTTAAATCACAATCTGGGCAGTGTTCACACATTCTTTCAGCTCTGCAGCGTCTCCTGGCAAGCTGCTAAATGAAGAGCCCGGGACCCAGGCTGACCCTGAGTGGTGACTTGGGCCTCGGCTCCCTTATGAAATGAACACACACACACTCACACACTCCCGATGAACATCTGCTATCCAGAGACACAGGGAGTGAGGTCAGCAGCACCAAGCAACACCAGCTTTGCTCTTCACGACCGACATGGCTTTATGTATTCAGCACCATCTGCCTTTCTGAATGCAGGGTTTGAACTTTAAATCATGACCAAACCAAACCGAAAATATCAATTTTCAGACATGAACTCCAGAAAATGTCCAGAAAATGGGGTTTCACACATAATGCAGCAGGAGACTGGCCGGGTCGGAGGCTTTCAAAACAACTGGGAAATTTCCGAATATCTGGTGTTCAGAACATGTCAGAAAGTAGCTTATAGCCCCTTTTACACTGATAAAACCCCACTAACATCTGGCTTTGAGCTGCTATGAGAATGGATACAATCAGCATTCACCCCCGGTTCCAATGACTCTGCAGGAGACACAGGTTTTAATTGGCTCTGGCTCTGATTGGCAGTGATGGAAGCGAAACTCCAGGGTGAAAGCAGTAATTTGGCAAGTGAGGTGAGAGAGCTCCTCAGTTTTCCTTGTGCTCTTTATGTTGAGTCAGTTTGCATCAGTTTGAATTTCCCCCAGATAGAGTGCTGCACTGGAATCCAAGGTGCATCGGGTCATTCAGCAGCTACAGGATGAGAACATAATATGAGAAGCACATTTTGTATTTTATATGACGTGGAAAAACACAACCAGGCATCTCAATGAGGGATCATAAAAAGGAGGAAACAAGGAAGCACTATTACTGTTAAGTGTACTGTGTCATGAATGTAGCCTTTGAATAAATAATATTCTCCAAATATAATCACCGGAGATTTGCCTTTTAAAGCCATATTTGCTGCTCCCACTGAAAAAAAAGGTGCCAAAGCAGCTGCTTTATTAAAGCGAACAGAGGCCTCATTCACTAGCGGAGCCCATCCTCAATATAGACCTAGTTTGCATGCAAACAACTCACAGCCTTGAGTAGAAAGTCGGAGTGGAAATTGTCGGATCAGCTTTGGCTACGGCTGCTGCTGCATTTGAACATTTTGGAGTGATTTATCGAGACACAAAAGTGAAAATGTCCACATTGTCCACTGCCTTTGGTGCACAATGTGTTATTTCCACTTTTGTTTAAAAAGCAAAGCTGATCTGGTGATGAACAAAACCAAAACCAAATGCAACCAGAACCAGACGGCTGCAGGCAGAACAATCGCCAAAGCAGATGTCACACTGTACCCACACACACTCACACACACCCACACACACCCACACACGCAGAGACACTCTGGGAAAAGCTGTTTGTAATTTGTAAATGTGAAATTCACCAGAAGAGGAAAGCACAGGGTGTGTCAGTCCTCCCATTCTTTGGTCAACGCGAGCCACAAACATCCAAAGTGTTTGCAGGAACAGACAACATAGCACAGCAAATACAGGGGGATTTGAGTGGGTGGGGGGGGGGGGGGGTTGGAGTACTGGAGTCACTTTTTCCTAATTGCTCTGCCATGACATCATGATTGTGGAACAGGTGGGATCACCTCACAGTCCAGCGTCCTGTGTTTCAAATAAGAGGAATGAAAGACGTCTTTGTTCACAGTCATTTGCAACTGATTCTAACCGTCCAAATTTTCCAGCACATCGGTAAATGAAACGGGGCCGAGCTCGGGTCCTGAAACACTGAGATGTGGAGGAAGTTCTCTCAACGTCTCCCCGATCACATCGCTGACTAAAGACTGCATTAAAAGAAGAGCTTGTTACACAAATGAGTTGGCTGCATGAGATGAACAAGCTGTGCCCGGTGATCCTGAGCGAGAGCTTGCACACGCTGGGATTCCTAATGGGAGAGGGAGGAAGGGCAGTGAATTGTAACCAACCTGGATCTTTTCTCCCAGAGATGAAGCTCAGTAATGAATTCAGGGGAAGAATGAACTAGTGGATTCTACATGAATGGATGCTCTGTGCAGGCGTCTTCCTATTCACAGAGAAGTGATCATCACATTGTACTATAGTGTTGTATTTCAACACTGATGCAGCCATTCAGACCATTCAGAAAGTCTTTATCTGTTTGCATTATCAGGGCCACTTAAAGGGCAGAAATCTGTCATTTTGGGATTAAAGTCATGATATTATGAGAATAAAGTTGTAATTTTAGGCTGCATATATTCTCAATTATATCAGAGGTTCGGCCTGTTATAATGGGGAATGTGGAGCTTTTTGTTAAGTTCTAATTTTATATAGGTTTCACAAGTAACAAAATACTTTTATCTATCTGTCACATAAGCACAACATTGTCATAAATATCAAGATTGTGCAAGAAACTTTAGAAGAAGAAATGTGTAGAAAGATCCACGTGGACTTGGAGGAAAGGCCTCATTGAGTTTAGTGGTGGTCGACTGTATAGCAGTTTCATCTGTATGATATTTAAAGGGACACAATGAGATTTTGGATCTTGAAAAAGTGAAACTCCAGCGAGCATGGATTCTCCTTATAGCTTATTTCCTATTCCCATGATATTATACATTTTTCTCATTTAATTGTCTTATTCTTGTAATCGTAGAATGTTCCTCATCAGATTTCGACTAAATTCTCTTGATATTAGAAATTATAATTTATCTTTTTCAATATTGCCCTAAGGCTCCTTGGTGTCATATAGCGCATTATCTTCAACTCGGGAGAAAATGTCAATAAGGTCAAAGGTCACTATTTGAGGCAATTACTCAGTGTTTGGTTAACACAGAAAATTCAGTGAACTGGTGGAGATTAAATCATCTCCTGTCCTATGTGGCAAATTATAATATATAGTCGGTATGCCGATTTTTTTTTACTCTTCCAGACCTGAGCGCAGGGTTTTTCCATTAACGTCCAAATCTGAGCACGCCCACGCACTTCAACCACAAAACAGTCCGGCTCCTGGTCTCCATTTAACCTTGCCACCTTGAAGGACACCCAAGAAATAATGTTCGGTGAAATAATTGCCTGACATTTTTTGCCAGCACCCACCACACACACCCATCTGGGGGATGACTGCTAAGAGCTGGGGGTTTGCAGCTGCTTCACTATCATCATTAGGAGCAAGTGGCTTTTACAGTAATTATTGCTCCTCTTAGGATTTGGCCCCATGAGCCTGAACATATCGAGTGTCCCTGTTCTTCATTATATTCTGACAGGCAGCTTGTCAACCAGCCCCATCCTTCCTCAGTTTCCTAGCTACCATAACTTGAAGTGTTTAATCATGCATCTCACTTCCAGGATTCCGCTCTGCCTCCCCTGGAGAAAAACCTCTGCACCGCTGTTTATCTTGCATACTGCAGCAAAACAAGTTCTGGCTGTATCTCATCGTGTTGTGATGCAAACCGTGTTATTCAGTTTGCACCCCCCCGAGACAGTGTAAGGACGAGGACAGTGCCAGTGAACTCTCATCGGTCCCTGAACTAATAAAAAGTCAGTGGTGGTGAATTCTCCCTCTGTGTGTGCTGCTGATCATCTCCTCTGGGCCCCGAGCAATGTAAACCACAGGATATTAATTGTTAAACCACAGGACAAACACACACACACACACACACACACACACGATTATGATCTGAAAAATCTTAGCAATGCATCCCCAGTGACCCTTTATTGGAAAAATATAACACTGCTCACACCACAGTTGCTTTAGACCATTTGTTTAGATTAAAAATGATATTACATTACCTTCAATTGGCAGATTCGTCTGTCTGAAGTAACATACAGTATAATAGATGCATTCAAACTCAATGGGAAACAATAAAAGTTCCTGGATCTGCAGCAAATTTGAATGAGTTGTTCCCTGACCCATCTCGTAATTTTTGCATTATCCTGCTAACAAACAAACAAACTGACGTGCAAGAGACTGATATTCTCCCTCCTTCATTTAAATTTACAACCATACACATAAATATATGGAGCATAGATTCAATAGTATTTCATTTGCACCCAAGGCATTCCCAGTAGCTCTGAGAGGAGACCACATGTCAAATCATTGCTTTAGGAAACTGTCAGCCTCTTGAAGCTGGATCTCCCCGGCTCATCCACATTACTTCAATTTAACCCAGAGTAAACATTTAACCCAGCTTTATGACGGAATCAGCACCGTGAATCCAAATCAGCCTCACTGACAGTCCTGTAAACTCCCGGAGCGGCTGCCGTCACGGTGCAGACTCCCAGAGCTGTGTTGCATCTGTTCAGACTCCGCAACCGATGAGTTGAAAGCCTCTCAGGCTTTTGAACTCGAGTGAGGGGATCGTGGTGGGAGACGATAGAGGATGAAAGTGTACCTTTCGGGTGTTTGCTTTTCTTCTCTGTGTGGGATTAACGTCACAATCTTGTATCCAAATTCTCAAGAGTGTGATAAAGGAGGCGAGGCAACAGTATGATGTTCCTCAGGAAAGAATAACGTGAATGAAACCCTCTGTGAGAGGCAAGAATATATGTTTGTTTTGCAAATGTCAAACCTCAATTGATCAGCAAGTATGGCTGCTAAATTTGTCTGTGTTTTGTGTTGCATTTGATGGAGAAAGTATTTGGCTTCTTGTCTTGGTAACAAGTGTCATCAGCTTAAGACAGACTGTGTGTTCAGTCCATGTAACTCAGTGATTGTATGTATGAGCAGGTCAGACCGAACAGTGCGTTGAGTGTAAACCCCTCATCCATCGTCCGTTGTGAGAGAGAAGAGAGAAGCTAATTATGAGAAACCTGTCCTTCAGTGAACGATAGTTGCAGCAGTAAAGGAAAGACTGGATGAATATAGGAGAGAAATGGAGGCATGTCATCTTTTCTGCATCAGATCAATACTCAAGCCAACAGGAACATTTTTCATCAGCCACAATTTGGTTATTAAAAAATGTCCGTGATAGATCCCTTAATTACCTCCACCAATGAGGTTATGTCTTCATCTGGGCTTGAGCAAAAATTACAAAACCGATTTCCATGAAATTTACCCAAAGAATTTTCTCAGGAAATAACTCATGGATCTTAATGTAAACAATCTGGCATTTTAGGGGACTATTTATGATTGTGTGCAATTTGGTGCAGGATCTCTTAGCAGGATTATGCAAAATGTACGGAGCTGATATTTACCAAACATGGTGGACAAAGGAGGCTGGACTAGCGGGACGAGAAAGGACAAAGGAGGGAGAGACGACACATGAGTTGAAACTTAAAAGTTCATTTTTCTATATACTCCACTCTGGAGGTCTTTACACTGATATCCCAACGTTGAGAATTGTCAGCGAGCAGGAGCATATTGATCAGGTAACACTATTTATTGATTGGAAAATATGGCGTTGGTCTCAAGCAACATCTCAGTGATTCCTGCAGGTTGTGTTGCCGAGCTATTTTCAGTTCTGATCCGAATGTGCTCCCAGACAGTTCCCTCTGGAGAACCAGTGAGAGGGCCGACGCACTAACTACGCTGTGTCTGCAGGCATCACTCCAACAAGATGGAGAGGAAGAGAGTGGAGACGGAAATACATTGGGGCATAAGAAACATTAGGATTGTAGTGGACTCGTCCAGCGGGGCCTGACACCAGACACTTCCTGTCTGATCTGTAAAGAGAAACGCTCCATGTCCCTGGAGGAGCACAGAACATGAACTTCTGACTATATAAGGAGCTTATGTACTTTGTCACCACAATACAGATCAGCCACACAGGCTGGCCTGTAAATAAAGATCATGGTGATGGGGTGGACTTTGTGAAGAGAGGGGGGAGGAAAAGGAAACAAGAAAATGATCAAGGAGGCTGAAAGCAGAGGTTATCACACGTGTGTACACTTGTGAGTTCCCTGGTCTTCATTATGAATGAGTGGGGACCTCCAGTGACTCCTATGCTCCTACAGCCTTTTACATAGATTAGAGGCTTTGTGTCTCCCTGCTCCTTCCCTCCGTCTCTCCTCTGCCCTCTAAAGCCGAGCTCTATGGGCGGAGTATCAGTCTGTGAGAGAGGCGGCAAGGAAAGGGGCTGGTGTTGCCATGACGATGCCAACTTAACCACACTGTGCGCGTCCTCCGGATTGAAGTTTAAAGCGTAGAACAAGCTGAGACAAAACAAAAAGGTGTTTGAGTGGAGTGACATGAATGCACTGGATCTCTGTGTGGCTGTCTGCTTGTGTCACACTCCCTCCTCCTTTGTGTAGTTATGAATGATTAATGGTGATCATATAAGAGCTGTAGTAAGTGAAGTGCACGTTGTCCACTGAGGACGAGACAAGAGACTTCAAGAGCTCAGCACATATGCAAATATATTTCTTAATATTACAAGCATTTCTGTGATTTCACACACTTTAAATAAAAAACCATTTGTGATGAATGAAATCTAAAGGCAGTTCATTTTTAGATGATAATCGTCCTCATTCTTTCAAGGTTCTTCCGCCTTGAAATGTGTTTCTGCTGTTTTCTTTAACATTTGATGAAACCCCTTTGCTTTGAAAATGATGCGCAGCCTCAAATGATCTTGTGATAGACCAGTGTGTGTTAAATAATGTATTATTGTGTGGGATGTAGGCCCATCCCACACAATATACAACAAGAAAACATTATAATATTTATAATTATAATATTATTTTTATTTATGAAGCAGCTTCAATAATACTTTACATACAGTGTGAGGTCTAACTAGTTTAATCCTTTGGATAATGGATTTAAGGTGCTCAATGCCCTTTTTTCTATGTGGAGCTCCATATCCTCCTCATTTCCCCGTCTTCCTTTACCTCTGCTCAGATGTAAGTATCCAGCTTTGATGTGATAAGGGGAACCTGTCCACCAGGGCGCCTGAAGGTCTTCACTGTTTATTGCTCCACTGCCTCAGTTCCTCATCCTCCCTTAATTCTTTCTTGCAAACGTCGCCTTTTCTCTGTAGCCAAACATATATGAGACGTCAGATATGTTATGTCGTATAGCTTTTTTATGAGTTGATTTTCTCCATGATATCAACTGAGTGAGAGATATAGTTTTATGTGCGTAAGGTGAGAGGTATATGCATTGTCTTAGTCCTTTTGAAATAGAAATCAGATTTATTAGCGTCAAACGTTTCCTGTCAGAATTTCATTGCACCAGTGTCAACATGATAAATCCATCTATATTCATAAATCTCTCACAGATGAAAAGTATATACCAGAAATTACTTGCGTGACGGCACAGTTTATGTTGTGAATAGTTTGGTCTTGATTCATTCCCTCCCTATAATTGGTTTTCCATTCTGGTGCTTGACACGTTTGAAGGCTTTGGTATGATACAGGAAATCTGAATGAACCAAAGTGCAAAAACGTCGGTCCAGCCAGATGGACTGTTCTTGTTACTAAGTGCTGCTCTCTACTGGCAACTGTGAGTGGGTGCAAATAACTTCCCTGCTTCGTTCAGAAAGAAAGAAAGAAAGAAATGTAATTTCATGGAAAAACCATTGAATCTACACAATTCAAAGCTTGATGACATGAGAATGTAAAATTCTTCTGTGTATGTCCTTGATTTTAACCCTTTCTATTTGAAGTATATGCCTCGTTGTATTTAAAGAGGAAAATCTATTTACGTAGGGTGCTGTGAATCGCTATAACCAGTAGGTGGTGCTAATAGACAGTGGACACTAAAAAAGGAAGGCTGCTGCAAGTTTCACTTCCACCAACAATGGGCACGTAAGCTTTAGAACTGGACCATGGACCAATGTAAGCAGGTGGCCAAGATGGACGACTTTACATCATGTGGACGGGCCTGGTGCGTGTGCGTCCTTTACCTGGGGAAGAGGTTTGCTGCAGGACATGGACAGGCTATGTGTAAAGAAGGCATTTCACTTTGACACTCAGGTCTGCCACCAATCTAAACACTGTTGCAGACATCACGCCCCTTCATGGGAACGATTCTTCAGTATCTTCATCTAGGAACATGACACAGAGTCCAAGGCAGTCCAAATGCCTCAGATCTGTCATGAGGTCGACTAAAACTGACAAAGAAAATAATTCTGATTTACAAAAGGTTTTATAAGATAGTAAATAAAAACGATACCTCTAGATCTCCTTCCGGCTTTCTCCCCATTGTGCGTATTTAATCCAGTTACTGATGACAGTACGATTATTTCTTATGTTGTCCTCAAACACCTGACAAAAGACATACAAAGGTTTCAAATTAATTTCTAATGCATTTGTTAATCATTTATTATTGGACACAAGGATTTTAGGAACAACCAGAGGATTTTAAATGTCAGTGTTAAAGTTCACACACTTCTCAGGGAAAATGCAGCAGATTATACAGAGTAGCAGACATTTCACTTGTTGTAAGCGCTCACCTTCCTCTTCTTCAGTTTGTAATCACTCAGCTCCTCCTCATCGGTGATCTTCTGTTTTGGTGGTGACGGCAGAAGTTCAAGCTGCCTCTCTTTGGCTTCTCTCAGCAGCTCTATTCTTCACCTGAAACACAAGAGATCACACAGTCTTGTAATACACTACTGCTGTGTTGTGAGCACAATGTCTCAACACTGAAAACCATTATTTCTAGACTCTAATAATACATTTCATCAAATCCAAACAGGAATTTTAACAAAAACGTAAGGCTGTGTGTGTTTTAGCAGTATGATAAAATATATATGCAACAAAAAAACGGAATGTCACACACAGTATGGATGTGTATGACTGACTGGTTGTTGTCTATATACGAGTATGGATGTTTACGATGACACTATATTAACAACACTATGTACATAACTACATTTAGGTACAAAACCTTCACACCCCCCTGACCCTTATTGTTGCAATATACTTTGTAGATAAGTGAAGATTCATTACATTTTAAATTTGTAGTCATCATAGAAAGATTTAACTTGTATACTTTTTGCTTATGTCTTCAGTTTGGAAATCTATACAAGACTTATACACAATGTTTGAATTAGTATATCTTTGTTCACACGTGTTGTTTCACCACTGCCAGGGTACAAGTGACTTTTGAATCAATGTAAATAAACAGCAATCACTTCAAATTGAACTATTACACACTACAGTTTGTTCCCAACCCCTCTGTCTTTTAAATGATCATGAAGTTGATATGAAACAGTTTGAGTAGGGATACTCAGATAATACACGGTTAGATTTCACAGGGAAGAGGAGCTAAACTGTTATTGTGATTAGAGGCTGTGTGTCTCCCTGCTCCTTCCCTCCGTCTCTCCTCTGCCCTCTAAAGCCGAGCTCTATGGGCGGAGTATCAGTCTGTGAGAGAGGCGGCGAGGAAAGGGGCTGGTGTTGCCATGGCGATGTCAACTTAACCACACTGTGCGCGTCCTCCTGATTGAAGTTTAAACGTAGAACAAAGCTGAGACAAAACAAAAAGGTGTTTGAGTGGAGTGACATGAATGCACTGGATCTCTGTGTGGCTGTCTGCTTGTGTCACACTCCCTCCTCCTTTGTGTAGTTATGAATGATTAATGGTGATCATATAAGAGCTGTAGTAAGTGAAGTGCACGTTGTCCACTGAGGACGAGACAAGAGACTTCAAGAGCTCAGCACATATGGAAATATATTTCCTAATAATACAAGCAATTCTGACATTTCACATGCTTTAATGTGAAGAATGAATGAAAATTGTATTTGTTAATTCATTTTTAAGTGATTATCATCTTCATACTTGATGCTTTGGCTTAAAATGTGTTTCTGCTGTTTTCTTTAACATTTGATGGAATCCTTTCGCTTTGAAAATGATGCGCAGCCTCAAATGACCTTGTGATAGACCAGTGTTTGTTAAATAATGTATTAGGCCCATCCCTCACAGGCAGGTACACACAATATAAAGTGAGGAAAAATAATAATACATTTTATTTTACTACTTTCAATAATACTTTACATACAGGTTGAGGTCTAACTAGTTTAATCCTTAGGATAACGTTTATTTATCATGGGGTTGGGACATGTTCAATACCTAAGTTCACTCATGCTCATTTAACACTTAAACTAACATTCAATTAAATTAAACCCATGTCATTCATTACTAATTCATATTTAAGGTGCTCAATGCCCTGCTCTGCTGCAGCTCTTCGAATGATCCTTTAATTTTTTTTTACGTGGAGCTCCATATCCTCCTCCTGAATATTTCTGCCTTGATTCATTCCCTCCCTATAATTGGTTTTCCATTCTGGTGCTTGACATGTTTGAAGGCTTTGGTATGATACAGGAAATCTGAATGAACCAAAGTGCAAAAACGTCGGTCCAGCCAGATGGACTGTTCTTGTCACTAAGTGCTGCTCTCTACTGGCAACTGTGAGTGGGTGCAAATAACTTCCCTGCTTTATCTATTCATTCATCCATTCAGAAACAAAGAAAGAAAGAAAGAAGAAGAAGAAGAAGAAGAAGAAGAAGAAGAAGAAGAAGAAGAATCTACATAATTCATAGCTTGATGACTTGAAAATATGATATAAAATTCTTCTGTGTATGTCCTTGTTTTAACCATCTCTATTTGAAGTATTTATTTCACTGTATTTAAAGAGGAAAATGCATTTACTGCAATGTTATCCATGTGGGATGGTAGGAATCGCTGTAACCAGTAGGTGGTGGTGATAGACAGTGGACACTAAAAGGGAAGGTTGCTGCAAGTTTCACTTCCAGTCATTGCGTAACTCCAGCACCCACTGCTGAGCTGACTGATCACGGTAGTCTTTGCATACATGACCTTTATCTTGCAAATGCACCAACTTAATTTTCATTCCTTGCCCGGTCAGTATTTTGAAAACTTGAACTTGAACTATCTTTTCAGGTAAAACTTGAAAGTCATTCTTACCTTTGACCTTTAGATGCTTTCTGTTCATTGCAACTTTATGGTGTGGCGTGCAGATTTGCAGTTGTGGCCAAATCCACCACAAACTGATGAAAATATTAACAACACACTCAAGTTGTCAGGACGCTCACTGCTGTGTAGCTGCAGACTGGTTGGAGTGCGCATACTGACCTGAGCTCTCTGCCAAAACCACCAACAATGGGCATGTAAGCTTTAGAACTGGACCATGGAGCAATGTAAGAACGTGGCCAAGTTGGACGACTTTACATCATGTGGACGGGCTGGTGCGTGTGCGTCCTTTACCTGGGGAAGAGGTTGCTGCAGGACATGGACAGCTATGTGTAAAGAAGGCATTTCACTTTGACACTCAGGTATGCCACCATTCTAAACACTGTTGCAGACATCACGCCCTTTCATGGGAACGGTTCTTCAGTATCTTCATCGAGGGTCTAACGTGCACTGATACACTGCCAAAAAAAACATTGAGGAACGTGACAAAGAGTTGAAGGCAGTCTAAATGCCTCAGATCTCAATTTAATCGACAATCAGTGGAATGTGCTGGGACAACAAATCAGATTTTGGAGGCTCCACCTCGCTACTTTGAGAATGCCATGTTGATGTCTTGGTACTTGATGCCACAGCACACCTTCAGAGGTCTTCGATGGGTCAGCGCTGCTATAGCAACATGAGGTGCGGCCTATCCAGTATAAGGTGGGGGGGTTTTGTGTGGCTGATTGGTGTCAAGAACAAGTCGGGACATAGGATGTGCCCAGACAGGCCTAAAATTTCAATTTACTGTTGAGACTCTAGGAATACATTGTGTCCTATGCATGATTTAAAAATGTGACATGTATCATACTGTTACATATAATCCTAAAGGGTGAGTATACCACATTTATGCACAGTGCTTGAATACATGTGAGTGTGAGACGCTGTTCACATTGGAGATGCATCACTGTCTCGTTTCCTGCTCGCTTCCTCCCCCCCCCCCCCCCCCCCCCCCCCCCCCCCTTACGTCACACTCTTTCTCCTTCACGTGTGGAATGCTACAAATACTTGAGGGCTCGGGACAGAGGCTCCACATGAATCATCAGCTCAGGCACAATTCGATTTGCTCGGAAAACTGTAAATCAAGCTTCCCCCCGCCCCCTGCCTCCATTTGGAACAGCCGGTTGGCTGGTGGCTTTCACTTTCCCCTTCGCGATAGGTCAAAAATAGATGGTTATGGCTGAGGGGTGGGTCGCCATCTCTCCACCCACACTTACACCATTTTTTAATGTCGACAAAGGAGCTCTGCAGTCAAGATAGTTCACCACCTTGTCTACTGTAATAGTAAACTATGTGTCGGTCGTATGTGGCGTGAAATTATTATTATAACCATATTATACATCGTTATGCAGCACAGTGCTGGAACCGACTGCCTGATGGTGTTAGCTTTATCCATTACAGATTTTAAAACCAGTTTGAAAGCATTTATATTCACAAGTGCCCCCAACTAAGCTGTTTAACAAGGTCTTACATCATTGTATTTTATTATTTTACACTTTTTTATTTTAAATGTATCTTCTTTATTTGTATTATTTTAACTTATTTTTAGTTTTTCATACAGACTTATATATTTGTATTATTTTGATTATACATTAGGGACAGGGCATGTTCATGAACATCATGCTCTTTTACATCCGTACTACCGGGGGAAGGTAACAAACAATAACAGATGAATCACAAGCAACGGCATACACAAATAAATGTAAACAGGAGCCATCATTTAAGATTGATCTTAAAGGTGAGATACGTGGAGCCCTCCCACTTCAGGGGCTCCGTAGATTTCTTTCAGATCTGAATTTTTCAGTCAGATTTAGCCTCAGCATACCCTCAGGTTCGGCTTTTAACGTTATTGCGACTAAAAGGCAGAATCACCTGATGACACCACGGTACAACTGAAGTTTATTAGTTACATTATAATAAGCAGTCTGACACAGGTTACACAACTCTCTCTCTTCTCTTCCCCATTTGTCTCCTCTCACCCCAACCGGTCGAGGCAAATGTCGCCCACACGGAATCTTGTTCTTGAGGTTTCTTCCAGTTAATGAGGGAGTTTTTTCTTTCCACAGTTGCCAAAGTGTTTGCTCATTGGGTTTGTCTTTAAATTTCAAGGTCTCGACCTAAATATGTTATAATGTGGTGCTTAAAATGGAACTGAACTGAATACCTTATCTTTTTATTCATTCTTTAATTAACATGGATTTTGTGAAGCACTTTGTAACCTTGTTTAGAAAAAAAATAAAGGAAGCGTAGCTACGTGAAATTTAGCTAACCATATGTTCTCTTAAACTAGCTAAAACACCACACAAATATTTCTTTCTCTCTTTCTCTCTCTCTCTCTCTCTCTCTCTCTCTCTCTCTCCTTCTCTCCCCCTCTCTCTGACCTTTATTTCTTTATTCACTCTTTCTCTTTTCTCTCTCTCTCATTACTCTTTCTCTTTTTATTACGTATCCACTCTTTCTTTCTCTCACTTTCTATTTCTTTATGTACACGCATATTTGGGAGGTGCTAGCTAAAGTAGGACTCAACGGGCGAAACAGGAAGTGGTGGGCAGCACCCATCCTACCCCGGTTCTCTTTGTCGGTGGGGTTCTGTGGATTACAAGCGTCCAGCCCGTCGCAGCAGGAGCAGCGGATCTACCAGCGGCTGCGGGGAGGGGAAGAAGAAGCGGAGGAAGAAGACAACAGAGACAAGACTGGGGATTTTTTTCCTGACGGATCCTCACCGAGCATGGCGACCCAAACGACAGCACCATGCACCGGATCCACTCTGCTGCAGCCCATCAGCGAAATCATCAATCTCCCCGTCGACCAGGTATGGTTTTTTTTTTTTTTTTTTGGGGAGGGGATGGTGGATGAAATAGCGATTCACGACCCGCCCGAGTGGAAACACGTACTTTAAAATCAGCGTATTTAGCGTTAGCGTACGTGCGGATGGAGCAGAGGTTGGTGATGCGCACCGCTGCTCTTCCTCACCCCCCAAAAAAAACCCCGCTATTCTCAGCCTGCGGATTTACAGAAAACGAGTGCACACACACACACACACACACACACACACACACACACACACACACACACACACACACACACACACACACAAATCACTGTCGTTGTTCCGCTCTCACACATCAGCTCAGCTCAGGGCTACGAGCACAGCTAATGTCTGTGCCCTTCGATGGCCACCCAGCTCCCGATCCAGCGGTGGCCACACCGGAGACTCCCTCAGAGATCACTGGGTCTGCAGTCTACCCAGTTTAATCTGGATTAACTAGTTACATTTCATTTAACATGCACTCAGCCATAGAACAGAGTGGAACATTTAGGCCTCAGGGATCAATGTGATGCTATTGCTGTTTTCTTACAGCCGAGAAAGAAAAGCTGTTGTACAACAGACAAAAACCGTTAACATGGTTATTTAAATCCAGGGGGCATGTATTTATGAATGAAGTCAGATTTAGCATCAGGCATCATCCTGATTTAGTTTGGAGGAGGCCATGCAATTGATATGTTGTCATGAGGTTACTCTCATGATTTACATGGATCACGGTGTCAAGGTTTCATTCTTTCAAATATTTACATGTGATTCCTGAACTGCATTGAAACCAACAGAAGTGTTATCAAACATGTAATCAAAAAACCTTATTCAGCAACCAATAAGAATGACAATAACAAGGGCAGAGAACCAAATTGTAACAGTTTAAGAACACGTGGAATAATATTATTATATACTGCAGATAATGCATTAGGCCAAGAGGAAAGTTTAAAAACATGTGGTTTGTGGTGTTCTTTCACGTGCCCTGCTCATCTGCAATTACTGTGCACCACCATACCTTCTCTGTCGGCCCTGAAACAGGTTGGGTAAATAATGTAGGTGCGGTCCACCTTAAATAATGGGATGGATATTGGGATTGTATTAGATTACAGAAGGGGAATCCAGGGCAATGTGTACAAATATGAGCCTTGTAAACGTTAACGCTGTCAGAATCGTACGCGCGCCGCACCCACCAGTGCACACAAGCACGTATGCAAAGAATATTTCCATAGCAATGAATGAAGCTTGTAGACAGATGTGGTAGTGTGTGGAAGCGTTTGCTCATGACTCAGGGTTTGTTAGACCAACTTCTTTCAGAGCCCAGATTTCCCCCTACCCAAACAACAGTTTCTTTGCTTTTCTCTCCATCACCTCAACTGTTGACACTTTGGGTTGTCGAAGTGCTGCTGTGGCTGGAGTGAGGAAACCTTAGAAATATCCCATGTTAACCACAGTGGTTTCCTCCAAACTACATTGTGATTTTAGTGTTTCTACACGGCGGAGGATGAGATTTCCCCCTGAGTGGCTGGTCCAACTAATACCTTTGCTCTGCTAGCCACATGCGTACAGCTATTGTTTTGGTTGTAAGAACACCAGGCAATGTTCTTTTCCATGAGAACACAATGTAATCTCAAATTAAACTGGATTTCCATCTTTCCACTGTATGTATTATCATCAGGGAAAATACAGTCTTGCTCCTTTCCAACTGCCAAAATCATCCTTTGTCTTTCTTCTTCTAATGCTGGCAGATACTTCCTGTGCCCCCCCCCCCCCCCCCCCCCCCCCCCCCCCCCCCCCATATCAGTATGAGGAGAATCAACTGTTGTTATCTTTATTCTTTTGTTATCGGTATGGGGTCACATACAGATGAGCCTGTTTCCTCCTACTGCAAAGTACCTTTTATATGCAAGCCACAAGCTCACGACTCACTTTATTTTCTGACCGGACCCAAGCAAAGCCTTGTTGTGATTATAAAGGAGCTCACGGGAGGAAGTGTGTATCCTCAGCTGAGGTGTCGTAAAGAATTCATTTTTGAAATCATATAAAAAAAGAGATATGACTAGATTCTTATATACCCACCTTTATTTTCGGATGATACATCATTTTTTTACAAACTTGACTTCTACATCAGCAGATCTTGACCACAGCTGCCGAGCCATGTGACGTCACTCCTTTTCTTGCTGTAGTTCAAACATAAAAGAGCTCCATCCCTCCTGCATGTGCAGACTGGAGCGCTTCGTTGTAAAACCTCTCCACCCTCTGATTGGAATGTTGCATGGCATGAACTCCTGACAAAAGATTCCTCTGAACTTGGTAAGGAGTTCAAGTCTATTCGTACTGTGCCTAAGAGTTGGATAGGTACAGTTTAGTTATTAGCTACATTGCTAAATCTAATACTTTTCTTGACCCTGGGACCACAATTATTAATTATAACAATATTTTAGTTCAAACCTTTTTGACAGTTTCAAGCCCTTTGCCTCAGTGCTCAGAACAGTGCAGTCAGTGAACGTCTATAGCAACTGCTCAGCAGGAAATGAGAAGTCACCCACTCTGTCATGTATTTGTTTATTAGTATTGACTCTTGGAATAGTACACCTGTGGCTGTGCTTAGTTGTTTTTTATCGTTTTGAATGAATACCGGTAAGGAGTATCTGGCAATGGCTCTACACAAATAGGATGCGTAATCATGTCTTATCATTGCCAACACTACTTTGTTGGAGAGGTTGTCACCCATTGTGACAATGCGGTTTGTGCGCTTCCCGCCAACTGGTTTGCCCTGTTGTGCCAGGGCTGCTATCAGCACCACACAAATCAATACACCCACTCAGATACAGTATGATCCGTGTGCACGGCAGACACGTTTTTTATGAAGCTGTTGTATGTGTGTTGTTAGGGCGGTAACCCACTGGAGAGACAGGCCTCTGCGCCGGCCTGTGTCAGAGCTATAATGGGAGCTGTGAAATCTGAACTGACACTATGCTCCTGCCTCTCTCTGCTTTCCTTTCTTTTTCTATGACACACTGCTCCGTCTCTTCCCTGTAACACACTGTAGCTGCTTTGAATGAGGCCCACTCTGGTCCAGGAGCTCTGAAGATGCTTTATAGGTTCAAGATTTCACACCCTGACCCCCCCCCCCCCCCCCAAGCTGTGTCTTCCTCAGATATGGTTTTATTTGAGCGCTTTTTATCTGCTTGTCACCACCCCTGTGGCATAAGGGTGATATCCAGTAAGAACTGCTGCTCTTAGTCTTCAACACTTGAAGACTAAGAGCTAGCTGTATCTTCTTTGGACTCCCCCACCTCAACTTTAAACTTCCATAATGCTCGAGTCTAAAACCAGCATGCTTGATTTCAAGTGTCCATTTCTATCAGAACACACGTTTTCACGGTCTTTAAGATGACTTTAGTTCTCTCTCTGTTCACTGTTTTTAACTGCAGGTGTTGCATACTGATTTATCTCCCTGTAGGCATTAGCACACATGCATTTGATACTATTAAGCAGAGCTGCCTTGTAGATTAGCATAGCATTTCCATGGGCAGTGTGAAACCAAATGAGGTCCAGTCTCTCCAGTGTCTGTGGTGCATGCCAATATCTCACCAGTATGTTTTCCCATGCAGTGGGTCAGGGCACCATAAAGTACTTGCACTGTTACTACTAAGGTTTGATAGCAACCTTGACATTTTGTGGGCCCCGGTTCATCCACCTGAAACATCAAAATTTAGACCATATCTTCCTTTTGTTGACCTTGAAACTATTGTTTCCCCTGAAAGGAGGAGTTTGGTAACTCACTCACTGCAGCTGTTTCAACATGCAGCAGCTGTGCTCGCGGTGCATCTCTCTGGTGGCTCTCTCACATATACACAACATACAATGAACCCTCGCAACCTTCTGTTTGTTTGTTAATCCCTTCATTGTTTGGCCGCCTAATATATTTCAGAGGTTTTGTGCTCGTATGGAGAACCAAGAGGTGCCAGGTTTTTTTTAGTTTGATGTAGTCTAAAACCAAAAGGTGGTGATATAGCGTGACCCTTAATACTGTTGATTTAGCATGTACATTTTGTTCTTTGTGTTAAATGCAGGTGACCACTCGATGCTGATGCTTACACAAAGCAGGTTTTTCGTCTGTGTCTGCAGACTGCCTCTTGGTTAGCAAGCTACACCTGATACCATGGCATTATTTAACATTTTAAAATAAATCCAAGGCTTCTTTGTTGGTAGGGTTAGTCGGATGACATGATTCTAAATAGTTCATGAATACATGAATAGTATTCATGTAATTATGGATTTTGGATGATATTTTCAGTGGCTGTAGTGGGTTTGAAAAAAGGAGCCTGCTTATACAGTATGTGGGTCAAATGTAGCCTGGACATCTATTGTGTCTTGGTACTTGAGTGAACTGCTAGCTAATTTCTATCAGTACACACAGAGAAGTCATAGCAGAGAGATGACATATTGGTCTCTCTTGTGTCACATGGTTAAATGGATCGTAATAATTCTAATAGCTCTGTTGGTAATGATTCTAATATGCAGCCATCATTTCAGTGGACCTACCGTGTTTGATATAAAGATGCTGCCCCGTATGTACCAGCTGGCCGTGAAGAGGTGGTGCTGCTATGTGTCCCGTGGTCACGAAAGCCCGCCTATGCTGGACAATCAGTCTTCTGTTTATGTGACATATTGGATGGCAGTTTGTCACAGTCAACAGCCAAATCTTTTATCATGATAACAAGCCATCTTTTGTTGTTGTTGCTGCTGCGTTCCCCCCCCCCCCTGGCTATTGTACCGTGGGCCTGTGAGCTCAAATGGTGCTGAGGGTTCGACTCTCCGCTCACCTTTTATCCACTGACGGTTCCCTGCTATCTGTGATACAAGTCGGACACTGTCATTAAATGAACGGGAAGGTGAAACTCAGGTGCTCAGCGTCGCTCAGCGTCACTCAGCTGCTTTCAGACATGCACTGAATTAGGACATTTTCGGAAGGGTCTGTATTTGAGAGTGCAAGTCAGCTGCTCCGGACATTTTCAAGGGTAAAAAGGTAAAATATCCGCAGTGTGTGGGTGAGTTGGTGATGTTTCTAACACGTGATGGACGTAAAACTGAAAAAGACAAAAAGAATGCAAATGTCCCATGATGAAAATGAGTTGCCGTACATGAAGAAGATGCAGACGAAAGATGTCAACTTGGAAGATTCAAGAGCTTCTGGTGATGAGGGCTGATGCTGATGCTGCCCAGGCATCACCTTTCACCTGAATGTTCTGGCAAAACCTCTGGACCAAATCTTCTGGAACAGCTTTATACACAGATTGAAACTCAGTAGGTTTAATTCTGATGAGCATCTTTACCTGAAGAATCTCATGTTGGCTTCCCTCCAACGCCTCCCGCTGTTGACTGAGTCCCCCAGAGCCTCCAGCTCGGGGCCACTGGTCGTAGTTTTAAGCCCATGGGTGTCGTCAGAGTTACCCTACCTCCCCCTTGTCTTTTAATTGGCCGTCGTCTGGGGAGTCTTATCCCTCCAATTGATTTCTTTCCCCATGACTGTATAATGGAGTGCTGCTGGCTGATGCCAATAATATGGTGCACAGTCAACAACACAGGCATGTGTGATTCCTCCTGGGGAATATGTAAAGACTTGGGTGTGTTGTTAACATTACTGGGTGGTTGACTTCACAGTAATGCACAAGCAGGCAGTTCCCATTGAAGGTGGCTTAGACTTTATGATCATGTGTCTCAGCTGCCAGAGTAAAATGTAATCCAGAGAAACAGAGGAATGGACCCTCTGACTGTACAACTGTCAGGCTTCCTCTATTCCTCCATTTATCTCTGACAGTGTTACTCTGTGCGGGTCATGTTTCCGACAAAAAGCACCAATGTGGGATGGAGAGAGATAATCCCTATTGATCTGACGATGGCTTATAATTGAATCAGATTACTTTGTGTGTTCCCTACGTTTTCCAAACTTTTTTTTGTGCAGAGTTTGATCTAATTTGACTTTATGAATTTTGCCAGAGTGAGCCTGTTAGATCACATTAACCATGCTTTTGTCCCGTATTGATAGAGTTATTGCATTACAGTGGCTTACTGTGGATGTAGATAGGCAGGGAAATCTGTGCGTCGGTCGTTCCTCTTCGATCTGAAGTACTCGCTGTTGCCATGAAAGTGGATGCCCGCATGACTCAGCTTCATAACTCATCAGTTCCGTTTGGTAATGGTGCGGTGTCATGAGGGTGATTTGGGTTTCCGTGCTTAATAAGCCTCCACTCTCCTCTTTTGCTTGGAGGACCAGTTGGTTTGGCTAACAAGCAAGAATCCAAGACTTTGAAGATACGCCCCCCCCCCGTTATATCAGCATATATCTATATACTGTGGACATGTTTTCTTTCTTTCTAGCTGACTTTCGTGTTGTCTTTCCTTCTGTCTGTCCATCCGCCCGTCACCAACAGGCTCAACAATTTGCAAGATACCTTGCAAATTGTTGAGCCAACATTCACTCAGCCAGAAAATGTCACTTACTTAACGTGCTTATGTAACTTTTGCCCTCCTTTTTTAGTCTTTTTTTGAAACTTTACAGATAAAACAACCTTTTGTCCTTCGCTCAGATCTGACACTTGAGAGTTATTGTTAAGGTTTTGAGGTTTTAAGTGGACTTGTATTGTGAATTGCAAAGTTTGTATAAAGCACCCTCCACCCTCAACTGTCAATGTCAACACTTACAATTGGTCATTTGAGTACTTGACTGCAGATTCGTGCCAGAGTGCTTGTAAAGATCTGTTGTTTCACCCTCTGAACACCATTGAGGAATTTTGCATATACTATGGTGCTGTATCATAGCAACTGAGTGCCTCCTTTTTCATCTAGGTAGAGGTTGCTTAAGCTATGATTGTTCTGTTTCTTCTCCTGCCATTTTTCCTTTACTCATAAACTATTGTTGAAGAGTTGTCGGACTGATAACACAAGCATAGATTAACTGACAGTTTAACTTAAATTTCAGTGCTGTTCTTTACAGCTTATGACTGTTAAGTGGATTCAAGTCATGAATAGTTGACTAACCTGATCTGGCAGGTTTGTATTGTTGAGGATTAGGGCTTCTGGAACAATGAGTGGCACTATTGTTGGTTCTTCACTGTTTGACTAAGGGCACTTTCACATCTACCTTCAAATGTGAAAGGTGCCTTGACAAAAATAGATGGTCTCGGTCAGGATCAATCTGATCTGGCTTTCAGACCAATTGCTGGAAGTTGAGACAGCATTAAAAAATAGAAGAAGAAAAATAAACAGATGTGACTCCCTGGATTGCTTGGAGTTCTCGCCCTCTGACGATATAATATTTGAAAGACGAAGACATTCGTTTGGTGCATTCAAACCATTGTTGAGTAGGGCTGGGACCGAAAATGTATCGCAAACGACATTTAGAACCTCTCAGTGACTTAATCTTGTTCATGTCGGTTAATCCGGTTTATACTTTCTCCAATACGTGCATTCCCACTGATCTACGCTCACTTTACACATCAACAATAAACATCAACACTAATCAGACGTTACTAGGACATGGACAGAACTTGAAGTTTACTTTGCGTTTATTTGATTCGCTCTAGAGTTTATGACATATTTAAACACATTCCAACATTTTGCACGCAGTTCTCCTCCCACACAACACTTACATTTACACGCAGGCAATTGTTTGAGTGCATTAATCTATTGCAGTAGTTCTCAGGGAGGCTCAGTCTTCATTAATAATTTTAGTAGCCTCTGGGTTTAGACTGGAGAGAGACAGTAATGGTGGTCCAACAGAGAGACGACAGAATGTTCTGCGATGATACATTTCCATTTTTATGTGAGCAGCTGTAGTCTTTTTTTTTTTTTATTATTTCAAAGTCAGTATTTTTTTTCAAAGCATAAATGATCACCTGTGGCAACATGGCCTTCCATTGAACTTCAGTCTTTGTACGTTTCATGTTGAGGATCTACAGCTGTGGCTCCATGTTCAAACAACATGAGGGTGGTGGTTAAAGTGTATTTACAGCCTGTCTCACTTATTAGCATAGTCTTCATAAGCAGATATTCTTCATGAGACAGATATTTAAAGATCAGTCGCCAGAGTTTCACGAATCCATTCCAATGAAGTTCAATTTGATTCAGAATTCAGATCAGATAACAAATCCCGAAATCCAGATGTGCACAGCTTGTCGTAGAAGATGTGAGGCTGTAATCGCTGCCCAACATTCTTCACCCAAGTACGGTATAAAGAGTCTGAATACTTATGTTAATGCAAAAAATTTAGTTTTCACTCTATCATTGGGTAGTGAGTGTAGATTGATGTGAGGAGTAGGTGCATTTTAACAGTTTGACCATAAGGCTGCAACAGGAACGTGAAGGTGTCTGAATACTATGTATTTAAATATAAATCATATGGCTGGCAGTTGTTTGCAAGGACGTGTATATATTCAATGGAGCAAACAGCATCAAGCAAAGCTCTGTGGGAAAAATAAAGAGCCAATAGAAGAACATTAAAGAAAGAAGGAACCTTTTCGAGACTGACTCAAAGCTACACTGGAAAAAAAAATATGTCTGTCTCCCTCCTGCTTCTCCTTTGTTCCTGTTTGTCCGTGCACTGACATGATGACAGATAGACACGAACATAAACCAAGGTCACTCATCACTGTGTAATTGCATCCCGACTCTGATAACATTACCTCATTATTATGCTTTCTCATCGAACACCGGGATGACTGCTCAGAGCACAGTTGACGTTTCTGAACAAAAGCAGACCTATAATCTCGCCTTGTGGGGAATGGCTCATTGTTTGGCTATTTTTAGCCGGTCTGACCGTAGAGCTGACTGGTATCTGTGGATCAGCTCCGAGAGGAGTGCACCCTGCTGCACACACTCCAGTGTCTGTGTGTGTGTGTCTGTGCATGTCTCCTTTGGGCTGCTTATGTCCCGCCTTGGTACTTCTCTCATGATTTCCAGCATGAACACAACCACCACTGCAGCCTTGAGGATTATAGTAAAATCTATTGCTGCCTCCATGTACACTGGAAACAATGCAACCAACCAATCATGTAAAGATGTTCCCATACTGTCGGCTTGAGCTAATTTAAACGCACACACGCATCAGTTTGTCTCAAGGAGCTGTGATGAATTGTGCCACATTTGTCTAAAGTAGTCATGGCATCGCCCGTGTCTTTTTTTTTCTGGCTGCTGTGTGTGTGTGTGTGTGTGTGTGTGTGTGTGTGTGTGTGTGTGTGTGTGTGTGTGTGTGTGTGTGTGTGTGTGTGTGTGTGTGTGTGTGTGTGTGTGTGTGTGTGTGTGTGTGTGTGTGTGTGTGTGTGTGTGTGTGTGTGTGTGTGTGTGAACACTGGCAGACCTCACTGTCATTTCCCTATGTATGGGGTTGAACGGCAGAGGATGACGAAGCATTATTCCTGGAGCTTTTCTTAATGCACTCTCTCCATGTTTCTGATTGACAGCTAAATGTATTGCTTCATCAACAGTCTACATTCTCGTCTCTTTTTCTACAGTCCTCTGCAAATTTCCTATATTTCGAAGGCTGTCTTTAAAAGACAAATTCAAGACTTTTGCTCTTCCTCTCTTCCTTATATATACAGCTGTGTATATTTGTTTTGGACAGATGATTATTTGCACATCTTAAATAAAGGTTTGTATTTGTCAAGCCCTGTGCTTTCTTCAAAAGGCAACGAGACATCTGCCTCAAAGCTTGGTGGTGCCTTCAGTGGAACAGCTCCCATATTTTATGTCTCGTAGGTCCAGATCTATTTGCACGAGAAAGGTTAAAGCTTCGTGCTTCAACAAGAAAAGGCCATACTGCCAAAGTCATACTGCGGTTTAATGATTGTTCTCAGCATATTATGAATACATATTGGATCATTCAAATGAAGATCTACTTAGTTCCTTAAGCCAGCCCTATAACATTTGAAAGTACTCTAATCATCAGCTGTTAATCCTCCGTGGGAACTGACTTCTCTTCAGCTCTCACCTGACATGAAACCTGCTGACCACAGGGTGTTTGTGCTGTGGTAGACCCTGAAGAGGATCCGGGACATATGTGTAAGATACAGTATGCACCGTAGCCACTTTTCTTTAGAACTCAGACTCTGGCACTAGTTGAGGTTAACGTTTAGCTGCTGATTCCCTCCCTCTACGCTGGCAGCAGTGCCTTGAATCTACATGAGTCACTGTCGACTACAGCTGATGGAAACGAGAACGTGCAGAACTGGGCCGTAGCGTCACATAAGCTGTAAGGGTGGAGGAGTGAGGGGGTGGGGGGTAGTTGTGACTTAATGACATGGAAAAATGGGTTTTATGCTAATGACTGTCTAAATTTATCTCCCACTCTATGCGCTGACACAAACGAACAGATGCAAGCACACACGCACAGACAGGAAGCCACCAGCCGCTTCGGCTAACGCTTTGATAGGGAAACGTATTTTAGTCTCTCTGGGCTAAACAACAACAGTGCACACGGGGGGGGGGGGAATGCTGCCCGGGCTAATTGCAGGAGTAAAAGTCATTACCTAAGCAAAGAGAAAGGTGTCCTGCACCTGCAGAGAGCAGGGCCAACTCAACAAGCCAGTTTTGTTGAGATGTATAGCTGCCTTATGTGCCCCAAGGGAACTTCCTGCATATTCCTGAATCATACACATATGCACACGGATGACAAAACGAAGGTTAGAAAGTACCAAGTACTTCGGATGATCCCGACTTTTCCTTCAGAGACACCATGAGGATGACAATACTAGCTTTTAAGGGTGGATTTCTGTGAATTTTGCTACTAATTGTTCTACGAGGATAAATGAGTGATTCTGGAAAGAGGAAAAAATAGGTCCTCTCATCTCCAGCTGATGAGATAGACTGAAATACAATCGGGGGGGGGAAAGGGGAGAATTCATAGTCAAATCATGATTGTTGTTGTAAAATCATGATTGGCAATACAAATATGGAATGTGGTGTGAGAATGACACGAACAGGAACAGTGCCCCCAGAGGGTTGTGATGTTTCTCTACCTCACACATACACTGACACACCGTATTTCACTCAGTAATGAGCTTCAGGAAGCTGGCTTATCTCCTTCTTCCACTGCATCCACAGCCACTTCCTCCCTTCCCCTCAGCTTCGTTGCCAGTCTGTGTGTCAGTCTATAATGTAACTCGCTTCTTAAAGCTGAGCTAAGCCCTGTGCCACAGCTACCAGGAGAAACTCCCTGACAGCTCATTTGCCCTTAAGCGCTAATAGCTCACTGGTGCCTGCTACCCATCAGAACATCTGCATACATGTTGCACTCCCTGTGTCTCCCTGATCCCATCACACTGTAACAGTATGTGATTGATCTGCCAAGGCACCATCCTCCTGTACTGAGATAAAGAAAGAGCAAACTGAGGAGAAAGGTGATTAAAAAAGGTCTTGTATGTGTTTTCCAAACCGTTTTGGGTCGGCTTTATTTGAGCTTTTGGCAGAAAATAACAAATACAGTGGCAGTGGGGTTTGTTAAGACAGGTGAGAAGAAAGAAAAGAAAAGAATGAAAATAAAGGTACATGATTTTCCACTTGCCAACAAATTTTTCGATTCCCCCAATTGGCCCCAAACTGGGTCAAAGTTTCTTGGTGGAGGACACATAACCCCAACTGTCCAACTTTTGTTTCCATCCCTTGTATGCTAGTTATTACATAGTTTGAACCACTGTCACACTTTTTTATTGTCTTTATCTTTGAGTGGCTTTTCTTTTTTAATGTGCCCCTTGGAGTCTCTTGCAAACCAGTCTGTAGCAGAGATATTCAACCTCACACTCCAAAACAAACAATACGAGTGGTGTACCCCAGGACAAGGTTGGCTGCAGAATGGATCAATAATGGAGAAGGAGATCCATGCATTATGAATAAAGAAACCATCGCACCCTGGCACAGGAGATCGTCTATGGCAAAAATGTTTATTCGGTAAACAACTTCCAACTCCGGCGACAGGCTGAGAGAAAACACATTTAACCTTGTCTGTATAACAAAGAGTGATATTGTCTCTTTTGTTTTTTCATGCAGTACATTATCTAACGTCTTGTGTTGCCATACAGTCGTTGAAGGTGCAGCTTGCATCCTGGAGGCATCAGTGGTTAATACATTTCTTTGCACTCACGTGGAAGGCATCTGTGATGCATTGGTGTCAGACCACAGTGTAAAATAACATCTGAGTGAAATGTAGCAGGTTGACTGGAACGTGGTCTTGTTGTGAAACTGCTGCTCAGGCAAAATAACGGTTCTCTTCACTTTGACAGTTTCCCAACTGCTGGTAATAATCCCCAATGTCAGTTTACACTTGTTTTAATTGATTTTAATGAATGAACTGTCCAATCGTTGAGTTTGATATTGATGTTAATACCTAAACACCAAAGGAATGGGATTGGAAACCGCTTGTCTTCAAGCATTCACTTCGTATATGTACACCTGGATATTGAGATCATATATTGTGACGAAGTGATCGGGAACAAAATAAAACTCTCAGGAACTGTCTTTTAAAGATGCATCCCAGTTCATTCACCATCTGAGTTTCCCGGGTGACGGTTAGTGATCTCAGGTTCAGGCCACCTGAGGTCTCAGATAATCTATCCAATCAACTGGTCCACATACAAGTTTTTACAAGGAGACAATAGCAGCCTGTTTCATGGTTGGATACAGCGATTTCCATGCATCTTATCACCACATAAGTTGGTTCTTTGAACACAGACTAGCTTTTTGAATTCAGAGTACTGAGAGGGTTTGTGTTCATGATGTTGAATGCTTCCTATTTATTTGGACTGAGGTCTGTGGTTATGGACAAACAGGATCTACAGAGAGACCATCAACTCCAACAAGTGTTTTTAGTCACCCATTTCTGGGCTTTGCTTGAACAATACAGTTCCTCTGTCACGCCCATCCAGTCTCCTACATGCAATTCCTTTCTTACAAAGCAACATGTTCATATCCAGGGAGGGGCTGACTTCACACCCTGTACTCTACAGCACAGGCTAGAGCAGGCACAATTTTTTAGGTCATCCAGTTCAATCTCATCAGTCTATTCACTTGTCAAGTCATTTGTCAGAACACAGAGAGTAGAACAGTAGTGACAATACCATGTGTTTTTTATTTATTGAACAAGATACTGAAAAATACTGAAGCATATTGCATTCACTCGAAAAAAAAGAAATCACTGTTTTTCAGATTTTGTTTTTTAATCAAGTCAATGCAATACGCTTCCGTAGAAAAAGATATGAGCATCTTTGGGTTTGTAATGTCCGTGGAGACATGTATGAGTCTGCACAGGAAAACCGATTCATGCTGAAACTGTTTAACTATTTGACATAGCCAGCTATTCTTTCCTCTGTGGGTTTGATAAATCAGCAGCTGTAGCAAGAGTGGGATGTTTGCTGGTTTGCAGACGAGCCAGTCAGTCATTTTAGTGACAGGCACACAAGCTGGCAAGTCAAGTTTTCTTTCAGTGAACCAGCCAGCATTGGCTTCTTAAGAAAGAAAGCAGCTTGAAGTAATCAAAGCGTGAAATGACATCCAAAGCTGTGGTTTGGGTAAACACTGTTTAAAAAAGAGGCTCGCATGAGAAGAGGGAGCCAGAGGAAGTCCATTTGATGTGATTCGCTGTCATTACCAGAGCATCTCATTTTGTTTTTAGCAGTTTAACGGAGGAAGGGGTCACCTGCAGTTGAACCTGGTACTAATTTTAATTTGTTACACTAAAGGGTTACCCAGCGTTCATCATCTTATCGTATTATTCATCGATGAATGATGGATGTTGCAGCCAGTGTCAATAAAGGGTTTTATCTTTATTGACACAAAGATGGGCTGGGTTGTTTGCCTTAGAAAGGTACTGCAGCTAGATTGACATATGACGGTAAGTTTGCTTTTGGATGCCATAGAGACGGTGTCTAAACTGACACGCCTGGGTGGAGATGAATAGCCAGTGGATTAGCTAGTTTTTAATTTCCTCTGGGCCCTTTTCAGACATGGCATCAGCAATCACAAGTGGACAGTTTTACATAATGGATTTGAATGCACGCAAGACGCGCTCAGGACACATCTGAGATTCAATCAGACCACACTCATAGGTGATCATATGGCCGCATTCTTTTAGTAGTGTGAATGTAACATCGAAAGACCACCCAGTATGTATAGATGGAGGACATGGCAGCTCCCCAGAAGTGAAGCAAAACCCTCTCAATTGCCACCTGATGGCTGTTATTTGATGCTATAAAAATAGGTCAAATGTCCTGATTGACAGCAGAGACTGACTCACGATTGGCCGAGTGCGCTTATCCGCGGGACGTTGCTACCACAGCTCCATCCTGTTTGAAACTGTACAGATTCTGGCTCCAAATGCGGAAGATGGATGCGTTAGTATCCAGGATATATTGGTTTTATTTCCGGATAGTGGGAGGAATGCCATCTATGTATACGGTCTATGCATTTTGATGATAAAAATATTTTTATATTCTTATTGTTTCCCATATATTTAAGTGTAATACCAACATTGACCACCACAGGTTGATTTTTTTGATACTATTTCAAATGAGTAAACACTTCAATGGCCCTGCTCTTACTCCTTCTCTCTATGTACGTTGCACACTCACAAACACATTGATAACAGACCTGTCATAGTCAGACTTTGGTCTTTGCAAGTAGATATGATGTAGGTGCTTATTTGCATATAAAACTGGAAACCCATATGGAGAAGCCTTCTAAACCCAGGAGGGAACTTGTGTATTAAGAGCTGTCCACTTGTAATGCGTGTGAATGCCAGGTATGAACAGGGCCTTAATTTGCTCTTGGGTGAAGCTCAGACAGTAGTAGCCTTTTGTTTTAGGATCTCTTGCTGGATTATTTGTTCATACTAATTTTAGTCCCAACTGGGATACTCTCTTGAACAATACTGTCCGTGACAATAGCAGAACAATAGAGGCCACCTTCTGTTATTGAGGCGCGCGCGTGTGTGTGTGTGTGTGTGTGTGTTTCTGTCATAGGCTACCTTTGGGGACAAATTTCAGCCTAAGTAAATTGAGGACAGCTTGTCCAATTGGGTCAAAGCTGTGTTTCAATTGGGGGAAGTGGTTCAGACTAAAGTTAGGGGTACAGTTGGGCAAGTACTGGTTTTGTTTTGGGTTATGTAAGTCTCCAGGAAGTGAATACAAATCACTTCAGTATTTACTTTTTTAATGCAACTGTTAGCCATGGAGACATGCTTAGGGCTATGTCTGTCCCTCTCCCTTTCTCTCATTAATCATGCAGGTTCCATAGATAATGGATGGTGCTCGTGGTGTCTTTAGCCGTTCACTGCTTACTGGCCAGACGGATCTGTTAATGTGACCTATATTTGTGGTCCATTGTGTCTTCAGACATGCATCACTTGACGTGACATCAAACAATGAAGGTTTCCTAGAGGACAAGTGTTTGGTTCAGCTTTACACTATTGAGAGTAATGACTTTTTCAACGAGTCTTGTTTTTTACTTTTCTTTGTCCGAAATCAGCTGATCATGTGTGATGAGGTCATTGCACTAGAAGAGCAGCTTTTGAACTGCAGTTACTCATGTATGTCTTGTATGTTATATATTTGTAATTTTTAGAATGAAGGCAGAGGGGACTGACTTAGAGAAAACATTTTTTGAAATAAATGGTGAAGCTTTTACTGTGTGTGTGTGTGTGTGTGTGTGTGTGTGTGTGTGTGTCTACCGCCTCCACATCTGTTGTTGGTAAGTGTGATGATGAGAGTAGATGAATATATTATTAATATCATGACACATCAAACACCACACCTGAGCCACTCTGTATGGGAGGAATACAGATGTACACACACACACACACACACACTGTCAACACTATAGAATGCTGGGTCGTGGTCGTGATGGTCCTTCCATCAAAAAGTCTTGGAGGAATCAAATTGACAGGATAACATGATCCAGTGGTATCAATAGCACATAATGCACATGCATCTCCTGCACAATGTAGAGAAATGAAGTGTTATCAAACAGAGAGGTTTCCATTGTCCCCTCTTGATGGATCCAGTGAATCTCACTATTGTGTGGAGTAAAGCCTGTTTGCGGTGCCATTTGGAGACATTAGCAGATGAAACAAGGTCTCATGTCCACTCTAACCCAGCTTTACTCTGACCTTTCAGACAGAACATGGTTGACCATGAGAGATGTATATACAAATACAACATGATGGTACATTTGGGGAGATTATGTCTTGTCTTATTGTTTACTGCAAGATAGACTGCATGAAATGCCACAAAGGATCACATATGGCGTTTTCTGGTTCAGGTTCACAGGGCTTATTCTCCACATATAACAACTTTTAATAACAGCGTTTTATATATTTATATATATATAAAATATACAAGTAAAAAACAAAACATCTGATACTACAAGAAAAGTGATTTAATAATAACAATATTATTGAATAAATCATAATAAATACGTTGTGCCACTGTGATGATGCGGCCCCCCGAATGCGGCCCCTGAATTTAGACACAGCTATTTTATACAACGTTCATGCAGCTGACATCTGGGATTTAACTTGTTGCTGTGTATATACACCTTGTTAGCAAAGCATGTGTTTTCCTCAGTAAACCAGGTCAACTTAATGGTTCTCCCTAATTATTTTTAATTTATTTATTTACCTCAACATTTCTCTATTCACAGAACTTGTTCCATCTCCAGCTGTCATACATCTGTAATAATATATTTGTGTGTTCTTCTGTGCAGGTTAACTTTGTGGCATGTCAGCTGTTTGCCCTGCTGATGGCTGTGTGGTTTCGGCTCTACCTCCACCCCAGTAAGACCAGTCCATTCATCAGACATGTGGTGGCCACTCTGCTGGGCTTCTACTTAGCTCTCTTCTGCTTTGGCTGGTGAGTCACTTATCGGGTTCACCAGCAGCTCTTTGTCATTATACTCCTTTCTTCCCTCTTTTTCTTCCATCAGACCGTGGCCATATCCCAATTTGACAATATTGTACATTATTATAAGTAAATGCTGTTGGACTATCTCGAAGGATATTGTTATTCTCATGAATTCCTTATTGGTTTTTGAAATGTTATATAATGCTGTGTAATGAAAGATGTTGTTATGTAATGAAGTGACAACTGCTGCTCCTCCATTTCTCCATTTCCCAGAATGATTATTCACAAACCGCAGACGATGTGCCTGATCATTTCAGCTACAGCTAAAAGGATAAGTTGATAAATCAACTAAATCGAATTTCAAATTTATTTATTATTTTATTCTTCAGTTATTTCAATCAAAAGCTTTTTTTAGTAAGAGTTTTGGCACTTTTCTCTGTTTGAGCTGTAGATCTTCTAAAGTCTGTCACTTTGGACATTTCTCTTGGTTTTTGGACATTTCTTTGACGAAATGTATCAATAAATCAATAAAATATCGGTCCCAATTTATCAATAATAAAAAATAATCTTTAATTACAGTATAATTTCAGCAGCATTTTATCCACGCCACTGTAGCCTTAAGTAGAGTCCCTTACTTTTTGTGCAAAAGAAAAAGTCACATCCCTCAGGCAAAACACAACAGGTTTTGTGACTGTACTCCATAGAGGTCATTGATATCTAATCATTGCAAGAAAGTTGAGGAGGGTTAGAATGTCACACTTGAACTTTAGGTCTGCCAGAATGGGCTAATATCCCCTGTCCTGGTGTTTTGCTGGTATGAGCAACGTGCTAACATCTGGTAACTGCCAACTCGACTTTATAAGTGTATATTTGGATTTGGACACTGGGTGTACATTGTGAAATAGTTTTATTGTCTTCTTAAGCTGCTTTCAGACATGCTCTCAACACTACAGTATCTCCGTATTTTCTCTACGAAAGAGGTGCAAGTGTGAACGCAAATGTCCGAGTGAGACGCTCCGTAGTTAATGCAGCGCAGTTAATGCGTCGCTTTCTGCTGCACCCGGCTGCTCCACGTCTCGCCTGAAAAATTGCGCAGGATTTCATGCTGTTGTGAACGCGTCTGTGCAGAGAAACTCCCGTTCTGTTGTGCATGTGTGAACTCCGAAGCCAATTCTCCAGAGTTCATGTCTGATAAACAGCTTTTGATGTGTAATTGAATGTTAATGATAAAGCCTGATAATGATAAAATAGTCATTATTTATACCAGGAGTATTTCACTTCCCAATGAGTTTTCTCTTTCTTATTCTGCTTTAATTCTCCTTCAACCTTCTCCATGTTAATGTTTTTTTTTCTCCTCTCACATCTGCCACTCCCCTCACTGCTGCCCCTTTCCTTTTCTCTTTCTCTTTCTCCCTCACCTTGTCCTCATTCTCTTCATCCAAAGCAAATGGGTCGATCATGTAATAACTGATATCCAATTACAAAGCTATTGCTCTTTAATAGACAACCCACTTGACTGTATACCTCTGGCAGAGTGCCTCTCAAAGTGCTGCGGTGTGTACATGTGGATGGATTAGTGTGTGTGTGTGTGTGTGTGTGTGTGTGTGTGTGTGTGTGTGTGTGTGTGTGTGTGTGTGTGTGTGTGTGTGTGTGTGTGTGTGTGTGTGTGTGTGTGTGTGTGTGTGTGTGTGCGCGTACAGACCTAAGAAAACATTAGCTAGACATCCAACTAGTGGAAAAATGCATCATCAGGTGAATGTTACCTTGTCGTCAGGTAATAGGTGATGAGGGTTGAGGTGAGGACTTTGATCTGATAGCCCGGCGACAGATGGTTCAAGTACACAATGCGCCTGACACTGATCTGCAGCAGGATTATATCATTTGTTGTGGCTAGGAGAGCTAACGTTGCATAATTCATTTCATATTTCCAAATAGGTACAAGGCTATAATATATAAAATGCATTAAAAATGCACACAAAGAGAAAGCATGGCCTGGTATGCATGATAAATAATGCAAATATGCACATTTATCCTTTAAATTATATATATCCTTTTTTTTTAAGTTAAAGGAATTGTGATTTAAGGCTGATTCGATCAGCAATTGTCTGATCAGATTCAGTTATCAAACCAGGGGCAGTATTTGTACACTGTGGGATCTTGAGTGCTGAGGTTTACAGTTTTCTGCTTTGTACCAGTTGGGGTAAAATAAAAATACAAACTTGAGTTTCCTATACACATTTATTTTATTTTTGACTTACGATCACTTTACAAGCTCGAAAACCTATTGAACCTAAATTGAGCCTATATTGTGAAGTTTAAGTTGACACTTTTATTTGCGACAGTAATTAAATAGAAATAAACCCATATAAATGTTTATTAGTGGATACATTTTACAAAGGTAATAAATGTTTTTTTATGGTTCTTGTCTCAATGCACCAGTTCTTTATGTTTAACTATCTAAATAATCTGCTCAATACAAGAACCAAAGTGTTTCTTTTAGTTGAAAGGCGTTTTTTAATGGCCACACAATATATTGATTCAAATAGACTGATGACATTAATCTGAACTTGTCAAGGTAACTCAGAGCTCCGTGCACATGTTTATTATTTGCAGAATACAAAATAACTTCAGCCAGTGCAGCTTGCTCATGTGTTATGCATGAAAGCATCTATGTTCACTCATTTGTCTGCACTCCTCTATCCTTAAGAGCACACACAGACACATATATTTCATACTGTTCTGTGGTAGAAAGGCCCTGGCTGCAGGTCCTACAGGATCTGCCATACAGATGCTGCAGGAACTAAAGCTGTTGAGTTTGTACGGACATGAACTCCAGAAAAGTGGGTCTATAGGCATTTGCCGCTCACATATAAAGAACGCAGCAGGATATTGTCCAGATCAGACACATTCACCACAGCAGGACCGTGTTCATTTTTCTGTTCATTTAATTCACCCGGCCCCTCGTTCCCCGCCAACCCCCGATGCCCGTGCCCTCTTTGTTGACTCACTGCTAACACAGTGTGGCATCTCGGCTCTCCTGGAGGCTTGACGTCGGCAGCATCACACACTGTGCCCTTCAAACACCCATCTGGTAGCTGCTGCTGTTGAACTGCGTGTGTGTGTGTGCACTGTTTTGTGCTATATGGACGAGAGGTGGATGTTTTATCAGCGGGGGCACAGACACAATTCACTGTAATGGTGCGACATAAGGAACCTTTGCGGCGGGGAGGGCACATGAATCAGTTGATAAGATGGTGTGACACGATCGTCACCGTTCCGTCCTGTGACTGGATTTGACACAATGAGTGGGGGAGCCTCACATGGCTGATGGTGTGACTGTGGTTTTGCAATGCTGTAAATTCCACTTCCTAGTGACAGTAAGTGATGAAAGAACAGGATGTGGATCATAAAACAGACAGCAAATAACGTCTAAGATGGTCGGTTTTAACCAGGGGGCATGTGTATTGATCATTATTTTTAAGTTGGTTGAAAAGATGAAGCTAAATTAAAGAACTGTCACTGAAGCGAACCGCCTCGTCAAACTGAAAAAGGTTCTATCACATTCGCTAACCTGTAGCTCTTTAAATTGTCGGCTCCTGTGGTTTTCGTTGGTGTCAAACATCTTTTACACGGCGGCTCTGTGGGCCAGCCCTCGCAGCTGTGTCAGAAAAGCAGAAAACGGTTGGCACGCCCACTGTGCCTGCAGGCAGTGGACGCAGAGCCCTGCACGTTACTCATGCACTGGTTCACTTTTGCAAATTTGGCTCGTAAGAAATGCGGCACTACTAAAAACACTGATATTCCTTCTTCGCTACAAAGGTTGTTTTTTAACTAGTGTTTATTTGCTGAATTACCGGTACTCAAAAACTACTCATCTGATTTCCATGAGCTGTTGCAGAGGGGTGGGGGGGGGGGGGGGGGGGGGGGGTGGGGGGCGACTCAAGAAAGAACACATCAGGGGGCAGCTCCAGGAATTTTATTTTCACTTTTCTTTAACATCTAGATTTAGGGCGTTTTTCAACATCATTGATTTCTCCGAGAATAATCGATAGATCTTGACGCATCTCTAAATAAAATTCAGCATTTGGTGAATTTAAATGTGGTTTCATACGGGGGCTGCTGGGCCTTGTCAGACGTATACACCATCGAGTGCCATTCTAGGTAAAACACCAATAAAATGAGGTGCCGTACCATTTTATACTGCAGCCTGTGATACCTCTCTTCTTCTTTTTCTTCTTATTCCTCATGCAGCACCAGTGAACTAAATGCCAACCAGCTCCTTTGTAAAAAAGGATCTGCCTTTCTGTTCATTTGCATCAGTAATGTATTATGTATGTCTGTCTGTCTCCTCGTAGGTATTCCCTCCACTTCCTGGTGCAGAGCGGCCTCTCCTACAGCGTCATGGTGTTCGCTGGCCTGGAGCACATGCACAAGTAAGTCAAGTGGAGTAAAGCAATAGGGTGACCACATGTGCTTCCTGGGAGTGTCCGGAATTATAATGCCTCACAATTTCCCACAATAATTATCTGAAAGCGGAACGAGAAGCGCAATAAAGCCAGTAAACCAACGTTCTGTAAAAATGTTTTATTGCATGTTCGAGAAGATAAATGCTGAGAATGGGTCCACTGTGAATGAGCCTCAGACACGCCTCTTCTTTGTGTTCGACTCTTTTGAGGCGCATGAGCCTGGGTCACAGTGACAACGATTTAGCCTCCAGGCTTCCATCTGTGACCATAGCTCATCAAGACACGCACAGACACACACACACACACATACACACACAATCTTGTCGTTCTATCTTAGTGAGGATACTCATCGGCATAAGGCATTCCCTAGCCCCTTGCCCTAACCTAAACCATCACGACAAATTCCTAACGCTAACCTAAACCTTATTCTAACCTTAACGCTAAAATTTAGTTTCAACCCTCAAACAGCCCATTGACAGTGGGTTAGAAAGTGATGTCCTCACTTTCCTAACTTGTCCTCACTAAGACATCTGTACTCACACACTTCAATGTTTTTATGTTTTTTTTAAATCAGAATTTAAATTCCAGGTGTAAACAGTACAGGTTTGATCCGTCTGGAGAACACTTCAAATAGATGCTAACAAAGCATTACTCTCAATAGCAACTGCACTCGTATAAAGGGATAATGACACTGACATTTTGACGCCCAGTCGTGTTTAACATCAAATGTCACATCACATACTTCCTCCAGGATTAAAACGTCCACAAACAGCATTAGTGCGCTTTTAGCCTGGTGTTCTGTCTCTGCTGTAAGTGTGTAGATAAGCAGTGTCCACACACTCTTACACTGTATACACTGTCACCCATGTCGAACCTGCTCACCTCCACCACGTTCAGAGATAAAGTTCATCCGCCCACCCCCGGGTGCAGGTCGGGGGGGCCGAGGGGAGGAGAACCACAGAGGCAGGATGCACTGACATGTTCGTGCTTGTCCGGGCAGTTGAACCCACTGCCTCAGTTTTTTTTGCATAGCAAATTAGCTATTATCGCAGCAGTAGGTATAGATTTAACTCTGGGCTCTTGTGTTTTTTTTTTGGGCCAACTGGGTGTAGAAGCCATCCCAGGCTCTCGCTCAGGACCTTTTAATCTCCGAACTACACCGCTGAGTTATTTATCAAATATTTAGGCATTTGGCACTTTGCCTCGTTTTACACTATCGTAAATGGGATATTATTATACTTTGTCTGTCACCCATCCAATGATAAGATTGCCCCTTTCTACCTGTTAGTCTCCTCACATTTTTGTCCCATTCCTTTCAAATGTCCCATATTGTCATAGGGTGTCCATGGGGTCCTATTATGTCCAAAGGTCTCAAATTTAATGAAAATCTACATACTAGTACTTAAATACCTTTAGGTAAATCTTAAATATGCTGACGTTTATTTAACGCTACTTCCATCTTGATTTTTAAAATAGCTTTTAGGCGGCATGCATAGATTCTGATGTTTCTGTGTGTTGTAGTTCTTTCTCAACAATACAGATGTGAGCATGCTGTAATAAAACTACAAATAAGACCAACTGAGTCTGCAAACACCCCGTCAGAATTTATGTCACTACTTAGCTTCGCTTGGGTTTCCAGGGTAAATATTCTGTCATTCTGGAACTCTGATATTCTGTCATCTTAAATTGTAATAATTATGTACTTAAAAAGTCTTAAATCTAACTTGTAGAAACCTGCAGTAGCCCTGTGTTACTGTGTCTCCTAACTCTTTAGGAACACACGCTACACAGTGCAGCTGACCTCTCCCAATACCAGCGGTTCTCCATTTGCTGTTCTCTCACTCAGGCCCCCTGTCATTGAAGGAAAGTGTACAGTGAGTTCAGTGTGACAGCTGCAGTTGCAAAAAGCTTTTTTTCTCCCCTGGGCTCCAGGACCTGCTGGGAATGTGTGGCTCGAGACTTACCAGACTACTTTTTTTGTTTGATGGCAGGGTGTCATATTTCATGTCATTCATTCTTGTGCGGCTCCGGGTATCTCTCGCTCTCTTCCGCTCTCCCACTACCCTGCACTGTTTGACTTTGGATTTAGTGAGCAGACAGGGAATGTTCCAGACGCTTCCCCACTCGCCTCGAGCTGTGATCACAGCACTGGCTGCCGAGGGGACAGGAAAGAGAGACAAGACAACTGAGAAATCCTTAGATACGGTCTGAGGGCTAGCGGCGGTAACGCAAGCACCTTCTTTAATTGAAACAGGTTCTATAGAGGAATCATAACTACATTTTAATATTTCCCTAATGCTGACTTGTTTCCTGGTGCAAATACAGTGCATTAAGTGTACGTATAATAAATGCTCAGTGTATTCTATAGCCTATTTAAATTTTTTACGGCAAATTCGTTTTTTTTCTAGGTCTGTGGCTTTTTTTGGGATTGTGACCCTCTGTGTGTCTGTGTGTGGAACACATATCTCCAGGACCGGTCATCTTATCGATTTGGTGGGATTTAGACATGCAATGGGTTCAATATTAATGATAAATAAGTAAACAGGTGGCCAAACGCTCTGTAGCAGAAGTAGTTAGGACTCATCATCTTAACGGTGTCAATTGTCAACTGCAACAACATCTGATTCTCCAGCTCGTGGTTCTCCGTACTGAGTCGAGCTTCACTGAACTTTAAATAAACAGGTGAACAGCTCTTTGTGCAGCAGCGGTGGTGCAGCCTCAAATTTGATGTTAACCAGTTGTAAACCGTTTAATTTCAGAGTTGATTAAGACATAAAAAAAAAAGAAAATATCTTGTGACCCGTATCTTGGGACCTCTCATGTGATCTCCAACCTACAGTTTGGGAACCACAGCTTAGCCAGTTAGTAAAATATGTTACTTTATTACCTGAAGAAGTGGGAGACTGACTCTGGAGATATAAGAGAGATGCAGACGGTTCCTTCTTTAGCTCATTACCCAATCAGTGCAGGGGCTCTGAAGTTAAGCTCTTCATGATGATCTACACTTCAGCAGGAGGGTCCCAGACAGTTAAGGATAACATTGAGTCATTTTTCTCTGTGAGTAACATAATCCCGACCTTTAATTTATATTCATATGAGTTTTTGTGTGAAAGTGCGTGTGTGTGGCGGGCGGGTGGGCAACCTTCTTTACTCCCAGGCTCTATCTGATGCCTTCAGTGGTAGTGAAACATCCCCTTCTAAGCTGTGAATTACACAAACATAAATAAGATGAGGATAAAGACTCACTGGTGGGCTCGCAGCAAATATAGCTGCTGCAGCACATATAGCTCATATCCCCAGTGATAACTGCAGCTGCCGGCGGAGAGAGCTGAGCTCGGTTAAATAGGGATGTTGTCATGGACTGAGAATGTTCAGAGAATCAACACAAAAACTTTAAGCATTTTAAAGCTCAGTATTGAACGCACTTGGGTTTGGGTTAAACAATGTAAAACAACACCAGATATATTTAGTTGTTGCTTTAGTGCAGTATTAAATTATTTTGTAATGTGTTAATTATAATTATTTTTCTTGACATTGCTGGAGTGGTCTTCAATAGGATATTGTCACTTTGTGCCATTGTAAATAAGTGAAAACTCTGCTCTGTAGGTAGAATTAGTTTTTTCCTGCTGCGTGTAGTAACACATCAGTAAATGGGAAGTGAGCTAACTAGGTTTACTTTTGTTTTTGCCTTGAAGGTTTTTAGTGTATCAGAGAGAATTGGGCCTAAATTATTAAGAGACATTTCTGAATAAGCTTTACTGAGACGAGTCTGGTGCAGATACAGAGTCCAGATGTGCTCCAGATGTGGAGCAGATCCTGGCAGCAGCGATTTTACCCTCAATTCTAAGTTGTGTTGGGTGCTCGGACCCTGGTGTACTATTTGCAGATATGCTTAAGTTGTGGTTTCCTTTTACTCGCAAGGATTAGCTTTTGTTTTTGATTCCAATTGGAGTCACTTCCTCTAATGATGTGCACATCGGTTTCAGTGATTTCATTTTATAAAAAACACGTAGCATTGAGAATATTTCCAGGCTTTAAAAACAATTCTGTCTTCTGTTCTTTGCCTCTCTAGAAAAGTTAGACAATGTTATCTAGATGGTCCTTCTGATGTTCACTGTCTAGAGCTCACACAGCAGGGAGGTTCCCGGTACAAATCCTGGGTTGGGCAGGGCCTTTCTGTTTGGAGTCTGCATTTTCTTCCCTTGTCTGTGTGAGTTTTTATTTTTTTCACAGCACACTTGAATGAGCCCTCTTGATGCAGGGCTGGACTGGATACATGTCTAGATTCATGGTTGCTATTGTAACCAGACATGCAGTCTCCTACTCTATGTGTAGGATGCTGAAGAATGTTGTCGACACTGTTTAAACAAAAAAAAAAGTGTGAGTTGGAAACAAACAGTGTAAGTCAGAGCACATTAAAGGACTATAATGATTATCTACTTGTATTATTATTCACCGTGCCTTCTCTGAGGGGTTTATGGTTTTTTTAGAGACTAAGAGAGCTCCTGAAAGGTCTGAATTTCATTTCACTGCAGTGTGAGTGGCTTATTTTATTTAGTCTTGGCACTAAAGCTGAGATTACATCTTTGCTGTATCTTGGACCGCAGTTACAGTAGGATCCTGTTATGTCCCATCTCCGGCACAGTCTCGGTCTCGCTCTCGCTCGTGTGCTGTGTTCCTTTTCCTAGCAGCACAATCCACTTATTGTTGGCAGTGGAGGAATGCTATCTAGCTAGCCCTCAGCCGTGCTGACTCTGCAACAGCTTTGTACCCTGGGCTTCAGGGCCGTGCTGTCTTTAGTCTTCTGTTGAAAGGTCGTGTTGTCCTCCCTCAGTCTTCAGCCTCTGACAGTGACACATTATTAGAGCCTCCTCTGGCCCTTTGTCCAATTTTTGACCCCCTCCCCCATTTCAGTAGCTCTGCCCTGTTTCCATGGACACTCTGTTGTACTGTATTGGAAAGAAGGTGAACTGCAAAATTAAAGGTTTACATAATGTGTAACGAGGGGAAGAACTCTGTTTAGGTTAGCTGTTTATTTATGAAATCTATGAAATTTCATCAGTTATCTGGAGAAAACCTGGGAGAAGAAAAAGGAAGCTCTTTATCGACTCAATTTATAAATAAACAGTTGTGTATGTGATAATTACATGTTTGGATTTCTTTTGTGTTCTTTGAGCTTTTTTTTTTATTTGTATTATCGCTTCTTCTTTTTACCCCCACATTTTGTACATATATATGAGAAGATATATGTGTTGGCAAACTAGGGGTGTCTAAAAAAGGGTGGGCCAAATGGTTTGATATCATTTAATATAATATAATATATTGTTATATCAATAATATAATAATAAAACAGAAAATCTTTCTAGGTATCTTTCCTCATAGTTATTTTAAGTGTCGACTAGTTATTTTATATTCTTGAGATATTGTTTGTTTTAAATGTTATTTTCTCACCTTTTCTTTTTCTCCCTTTCAGGTACTGCTTCATTGTGACGCTGGGCTATCTGATATTGTGTCAGATCACACGAGTCTACGTGTTTGACTACGGCATGTACTCTGCAGATTTTACAGGGTAAGATCCACTAAAAACACACTGCTCTTTAAAATCGTTTTAGTTGTTCATAATGAAAAAAAAAAATACAAGGCCTCCCTCGGTCTTGATATTCAATCCCTGATGCAGAACAATTTCGTGCTATAAAAAAATAGGAGCTACCAGTCAGAGTCAGAGAAATCTTTGGTATGACTCAACCAGTAACAAGAGATGGTCACACTGCTCAGCTGTGTCCACAGGAGGAGCTGTGGTTGATTCCAACTCGTCCAGACTGTCTGACAATTCAAGCAGACATTCTGCTCTCCCTACAGGGTGGGGGTGGCCGGTTGCTAAGCAACCATCTGAAAAGCCATACAGCCTCTGCAAGGGCAGTGATTTCACTCAGTTCAACAGTTCTCCCTCGGTTTCTTTGAAATGTCAAATTCATCGAAATATCACTGACCCTCATAGGCGTGGTTGTACAGGAAATGGAACTCAAGTATTGTCAAAGGAGACATATGATGCTTTTTCAGTTCCTCTTTTCTCTAGTGTGTTTATATATGTAAGGAGCTCCTGAAACACCGTGTCAGTATTCTAGCCAAAACATCACATGGCATCACGATGCCCTGACATTTGCATGGTATCTGCCTTGGGGCTAGTCTGGAAAGCCCCCTAACAAAGCCAGGTAAAGGGAGAGCAGAGGCAGATATTTCCTGCAAGTGCAGTTGACCAATCACAACTAAGTGAGCCAACTGGCCTATCAGAGCAGACTGGGCTTTATAGGGAGGGGGGGGGGGGGCATTAAAGAGACAGGAGCTAAAACTAAGAGGAGCTGCAGCAATTGACAGTTTTCTGAACATTAGAGCAGGTAAACCTTTTCAAGTTATAACCCAAATGAAAGTATGGACCTGAACATGAGCCTAATATGTCTCCTTTAAAAGACCAGAAAGTCTGTGGTGCTTTTTTTTTACCCTGTAGACTAAACACTGACTGTTTTCATGCATACAATTAGTCAGTCACTTGGACGTATATGTGTATTAACAGTAAAGGTTTTATATATCTACATGCATGCAGGCTAAGGCACTTGAAGAAGTGGGATCTCAGTTTAACAGGATCTTTACTAAACTTAAAAACAACAGACAAACATCCACAGTAAAGGTCGGGTATGATAATGCGATAATATTTACTGTGTTGTGTGTGAGTGTTTGTGCTGTAAAGACTGGAATGTGTTTGAAATTGAAAATATTAACATTAACGTTTCGGTTTAATGCTCTTTATTAGGCCCATGATGGTTATAACGCAGAAGATCACCAGCTTGGCGTTTGAAATCCATGACGGTAAGACAAGTGTCTCTAAAGCATGTGTGTGTATCTTGTATGAGGAAGAACAGCGGCAGACATGACAAAAGTCAAGGTGTCCCTAAAATTCACTTTGGAGTAAAAAAAAAAAAAAAACAAGGCGACAGGCCATGTTTCCATCCCAGTAGTGACTTCTAACAGTGGACTAGTGAACCAGAAAGAGACCATCAACACAGTTATGTAATCAAGCAGTGACCAAGTATGCACCCTCTCCCTCCCTCCTCCCTCTCTGTGCGTGTTTAATGGCTGACTTGAAACACAAGCTCAGTTTGAATTAAAACAGCACAGTGTTAAAAGGGGACGGTAATCCTTCATCCATTCATGACTCGGTGTACAAACCGAGGTACTGTTTGTGTAGCCGCCCAATCATGTGCCACGGCAGCGCTGTAGACCCTTTTAAGTCCCAGCAGCTTTATTTGACATGCTCCAGGGGATCCTCCACTGGCTGACCCGTGACTGTCTCAGCTTTTTTGAAGCAGATGAAGAGTCATAACTGAAGCCTCTCAGGTGCTTATGAGCAACAAAAAAAGATGGAGTCACTCAGAGGTTTTATTTAGTTCCTGCTTGGCCCCTCAGGATATTCACATTTAGAATGCTATCAATTAATATGCTGGTGTGTGTTGTATATTGTGTTTTCAGATCACTGGTTCTGAGAAACGAGACGTTTGCGCTTCACTTATAACCCTTTGTCGATACTTGCAAACATGCACACGCTGCACTGTTTTTAAATTCCACTGCTGTGTTTCTTGTGGGGGGGGGGGGTTTACGTTAGCATTCGCCGCATGTCAGATAGATAGATGTTTGGATGGATAGATTGATACTTTATTGATCCCGAGGGAAATTTAGGATCAATCCCGAGGGAAATTTAGGAGGAGCTACTGGAGAGGCTGCCACTCACGCCCGGCGCCATCTTTACATTTCTAAGTGTCCTCAGCATGCCCTCTCACTCGCTGCGAGTTCTCTGGACATTTTTCAGTTGTATTCTCACCCCGGCCACACTCGGACATTAAACTAGGGGCCAGGCAGGAAAAGTTCCGGAAAATATCTGTAAAACAGTTGACTTGAATATTTGCGTTCTCACAGACAGGCCCTCTGAATAATTCCAGAAAAAGCAGCTGTACAGTAAAACACTAGGAGACCTCTCATATTCCAGACTATCAGGGCCTCAGAGTTCATCCTCCCGTTCGTTTGATTGGGATCATTAAATCAGTTTAATCGTGGCCAGAGGAGCAGCAGAATTTAAATAAACTCAGCTCAACCATACCTGTGCCCCATGTTGCCAGAGCGTTCAGTCTAATGAGCTCCATAACCGCAGGTCTTTATAAACAAAGAGCAGACTGATTAAAACAAATGTACCCAGATGCATTTAGCCCAGAGAACAGAGCCAACCTTTACAAACCTTCCTCTCTAGTAAAGATAACTGCTGTGAAAAATGTTTGGCCGAGATCGTCCTCTCTCAGAATATTCCTCATTATGAGGCCGGTGCAAACGAGCAGCCTGGACAATGGAATGAGTCACGTTAGATGAAGAGTTCTAATGAGGTTACGCACACAACAGCTCCGCTCTCACTGTTGCATCATCTTCTCGTCCCTCTCTCACCTCTCACTCGCTGTCCTCTGCTTACTCAGCTGTGAGCAATGATGTATATTGTAGGGGCCTCTCCCACCTGCTTCCCCCGTGGGCCCTCAGCCTGTGTGTTGCAAGGTAGCTCTGTCCCCGGCGAGGCTCGGGTTCCAATACCCACAATCCTTGAGAGTTAGATTGAAAAATTCAGATTTTTGTGTATACTATGAATTAAAGTGTGTGTGTGTGTGTGTGTCTGCCTGTAGGAATGACCAAGCGAGAGGGGCAGCTGACTCCCAGTCAGAAATACCTTGCTATCAGGTATGTGATGCAGGTATGTTTTTACTGCCTCAGATGTTGGGTTAAGCTGAATTTTCAAATCAGCATTAAGCTCAGTGTGAAGGAGAGATCCTGCTCTTAATTTTAGTGAAGGCTTGATTTCAGCATGCCACCCCCCCTTCAGGCTCTCTGGGGTTGCTGTCAAGCTGGTGTCAGGCGCTGGGTATCTAGGGAACCATTCCATTCACTACTCTCATGTGACCTATATTGTCAGAATTGCCTTATCAGTCCCGTAATGCAGCTGGAGAATGTACCAAGTAATGTTGTTGGTATTATTATTATCAATATTATTAGTAGTAATAGTAATATAAGGCTTTGAAGGTTGAGGTACTAAATCTTTGTTTCATAAACCTTTGTTAATTCGCTGTCAGTCAGCTGATAACTCAGACGCGGATACTGGGAATGTGGAGAATTAGCAGTTGAAACCAGATCTCCTGTTCAGACAGTTCGATCGCTGCCTGAGCAGAATAAATTCATCAGAGAAAAGTAGGAGACCACAAACTCTTCGGAGTCGGTAAAAGCACTCAGACCCTCCCTCCTGGTTTCTCAGTGGACAGGCAACCATCCCCACAAGTGGTGTTTTGTCTGGTGTACCGTTACACTTCCTTTTAAATTGATGTCTCAAAACAGGATTTGGAACTTCCGCTCTAAGGCACGAATTCCTGGGTTGAGTCAGTGTTGGACTGTGTAATGAAAAACATTTTGTTGTCCTAATATATCTGCCCTTTTTCCTTCCTTTTTGCCCTCCTAGTCGGATGCCCAGCTTGCTGGAGTACCTGAGCTACAACTGTAACTTCATGGGCATCCTGGCCGGGCCCACCTGCTCCTACAACGACTACATGGCTTTTATCGAAGGCACCTGCTACCAGCCACGTCACCAGGAGAACGCCAACGGCAAGGAGAACGGGAAGTACAAGCAGAGTGAACCCTCACCCAAGGTACAACACACCTCTGTGGAGGTTCTGTGTAGTTGTAGTCTGAAAACTATTATATGCAGACAGGATGAACAATAAATAACCGTGGAGAAGAAGTCTGTAAACACTGTGGGGAAATCGACCTGTATTTAGTGTGAGGGTGGAAAAAATGTTCCAAAATGCTTCAAATCCACAAAGAGATTACTTGAAATCATCATTAGTGGTTTTGATTTTGCAAAGTGGGACTTTGAACCGTGCAATTCTCTTTTAAGTGCATATTTGGGTAATGTGTAATAAAAGGCACAGAGTAGAGTTTTTTTAAAGGAGCCCGCGCCCAATTATAATGCTTTTGGACCCCTTTAGAGAAACAGAAACTGAGACTTTGAGAATGTTATGTCTAAACCTCAAGGATATTTCTGTGTTCTGTCTGTATCACGCGTTAATAATGAAATGATTCTCCAAGATTTAAGTGTGTTTATCTCAGAAGAGAAAAGAAAGACAGTCGAACACAAGCGCTGCTAAATATAAAACATGAAAGAATGCCCAGGGACTGGAGTTAACCTTGTGTTTGCAACGTTTTCAAAGTATCACATCACGAAACGTGGTTATTGTTCCTTTTTGGGTATAATGCAGTGTAATGACTTTTTCTCCCCTCCCCCTTCTCTCCTCTCCTCCTCACGCAGAATGACGTCATCTCCAAGCTGTGCACGTGTGCCATCTCGCTGGGCATCTATTTGTCCCTGTGCAAGCTGATCCCGGTGGAGCACTCCATAAACGACGACTTTGTCCGCACCACGCCGTTCCATCTTCAGGTCATCTACCTTTACGTGGCCATGCTGGCACTTCGGCCGAAGTACTACTTTGTCTGGACACTTGGTGAGTTAGAAATGAATGTCTCGCAGCAGAACACATTTCCTGACCACTTATTTGATATGAAGATTCATATCTTTATTTGATTGTTTGAAAATGAATCAATATATTAGTCTAACGTGCATCAAAAGACAGAGGTGAGATGAAGCAGGATTAAATCTGATGTGATTTTTGTATAGTTATGTTGCAGCTTTGTTGTTCGGCGCCTCTGTTCCATTGAGTGGTATGAACTCACTGATTTGCTCTGGCATCGGAGAGCTCGGTTATTTTTAAAGTAGAGTGTTACCTAAAAAAAGAAATCCAAACTCTTACTTAATGATGTTTCTTGACGTAACGGTGTCATCTAGTGGCGAATTCAAAAACTGCAGCTCTTTATTCTCTGGTGACAAGTACATATGATGCTGCATCCCCCATCTGTTTCTGTCATTGCTTCTCAAACTGAGATTAAACCGGTGCGTAGCCATCCTTCACTGCTGCTGTTTTAGAACTCAGAAACATTTGTGCCTCTCTCCTGCAGCTGATGCTATCAACAACGCAGCCGGATTCGGCTTCAATGGATACAACAAAGATGGCTCCCCACGGTGGGACATGATATCAAATCTCAGGATTCTGGATATTGAGGTCAGGCTCTGTTTACGAGATCTATTGAATCATGATAATGCCCCTTTTCAACTAAAGCCCTAAAAGTGTATTTTTTACAATCCCATTTTAGTTTGCCACCAGTTTCAAGATGTTCCTAGACAACTGGAATATCCAGACGGCTCTTTGGCTCAAAAGGTAAAAGCATTCAGGTTCTAATCTTCAGTCTGTGTGAGAGTATTATACATATCTCCATATCTCAAGTCAAGGATTCAATGTTTTGATTGTTCAAATGCCACAAAATGTTTAGCAAATTCTCAGCGCTAAGGCCTTTGTACATCTAGAGAAATGCAAGTAATAGAGAATAATTCCAAATGTTCAATGCACCTGACTATTCACATCTGCTGCAACATCTGGAACAAATTAAGTTGAGTATTTAATTTGACAAAGGTCTTGTTTTACTCTATTTGTTAACAGATGTGTATGTTTGGTTCATTAGTTTTCTTCGACAGGAGTTGGGTCCCCTGCTCCATCCTTGCTTGAAATTGGGTAGATCATATCATTTTGATATATTAAATAAATCAACAAACAGACTTGATATCAGACTGGATAGAGGAGGACGTTGCTCTTCTTCTACTTCTACTAAAAACATGTCGAGTGTGCAAAGGCCTTTATTATAAAACACACAGAATTCACAAATCTCATAAATAATCTATGACTTCTATTACATTGAACAATCTGAAATGATGGATTGAAGTCCGCAATGAAGCTTTTTATTTGTTTCTACATGAGTCTGTTTGGATCAAACACTGAATTCGTGTCCTGTCTGCAGGGTGTGCTACGAGCGCTGTCCCATTAACCCCACTGCTGCCACCTTCCTCCTGTCGGCCATGTGGCACGGGGTGTACCCCGGCTACTATCTGACCTTCCTCACCGGCATCGGCATGACGATGGCAGCACGTGCAGTGAGTACACATACTGTTTCTGTTTGTACAGGATCTAGTGTTTCAGCTTTTCTCGCCAGATTGAGCAAAGAAGATAAAAATCCATATTCCAGAGTGACATATTCTGCCCTTGCAGGAGAGGTTGATCCCACATTTGATCCAGACATTCTGCCCTGAACATTGATTTATTTGTTTTCCCTCTGTCCTGACAGAGTCTATGAGCACTTTAGATTTACCACAGCTACTTAGCAGACCAACAAACATGCAACAAAATCCCTTTATGGAGACTCAGGGGATAATGATAGCTGTATACCGCTTATACCTCATGTTAAGTGTGAGGCCATTACCACTAATCTCTGCTAAGCCAGATCACTTCACTCTGGTTTTGTGAAAGAAGAAGCCAAGAGCATATTTACAGTATGTAGAGACAAGAGGAGTGTCGGTACAGGAAGAGATCAACGACACAAAGACCCCATGACACCATTATCCTACTGGCCCCTGGTAACAGACATGATCAGAGTTAAATATCAGAGTTAATAAAAGATAAATAATAATCACTTATCATTTAAAGTTTACTTCACTGTGTGCTGCTTCATTTGCTTGAATTCCATTTTGAGAAATTCAACTTGCGCAACTCTTTTTTTTTTTCTTCTTCTCCTCCAGGTAAGGCACAACATCAGACCATACTTCCTGGTCTCTGACTCGTACAAGTGCATCTATGATGTCATCACATGGGCGTGGACTCAGGTCGCCATTAGCTACACAGTGGTGCCATTCGTCCTACTCACCGTGGCACCCTCACTCAAATTCTACAGGTATGTGCGTTTGAGTAACAGAGAGAAGCAGAAACTATAGGCCTCTCTATCAAGTAATTAGTAGCGGGAATTTTGCGCGCCGTTGTTGTGCATAATCGTTTTAATATCGAGCTTGTAGATGAAGTTACTGCCCACAGTGCAGAAATTAACACTTTTTCATTAACCTGGTTGCCTTTTGTTAGCGGTAACAGGCTGTAACCGTTAACAAGACAGCTTAATGAGCAGAGGAGGGGGAGGATTGATTATGAGGGAAATAAAACCAACGGCCTTAACAGTGCTCGCCTGCTGCCACGAAATATACAGCTGACAATGGCCGGCGTCATTTAGCGGAGCACGTGGCCGACGGACAGGAGATACAAAACAGACTCATTAACGGAGCAGGAAATGATATCTGTGGGTATTGGTTTGGTCAATTACATAATAAGCATAACTGTATAGTCTGGGATTGGTTGAGGGTGGTTGAAAAGTAGTTTGTTTTTAAGCTCAGCAATTTTTTAACATTTCGATTAAAACTTTTATTTCTCTCTGCTGTAAATGATACGCATTGAGCCACTGCTCATATTATATATCATATTATATATTATATATGTCATATACATTGCTTTCCATTGAGTAACAAAACCACAGCCGCACTTGTTGCTTTTTGGGGCTGTACTCATGTACAGTGCGTATTCTACCATCAGCAAGCTAACATTCACACAATGATATCCAGTAGCTGTTATTATTTCAGTCTGAATCAAAGTGGTGGACTGACCAGCCGTCAGATCGACACCGTTCAGACCCGGCATCAGGTCTGATCACATGTGGTCTGCTCTAAGTTCAGGTCTGAACGCTTACAAATGCATCCTTAATGTATCCTGAGATCCGATCAGTCCGACCACAGTCCGAGGTCGTCTGGGACATACGTGGACGTATTTTTATATTAACATGCCGCTCATACACACAGACACACACACCAATACACACAAAAACACATTAACAATCGACACATCGGTAAACTCAGACTGGGTCAAATCTAAATTAGTTGGTTACACAAATGACCTACCTATTTATTTGCATATGGAGTGAGGAAAGGAGATCCAATCACAAGTGGTCACAGGAGACACATTCAGGATGGCAGGTGTGAACAGGGTCGTAGAGTCACTGCAGTAGCCTAACAACACTAAAAACGAACTTATAATTCCATGTTCAGCACTGGTTATTGATCTGTGTTGTGATCATTCTCACTGTGCTATGTCTGTGCAGGTCCTGCTATTTCTGCTTACACCTTCTGTGTCTGCTGGTGGTACTGGCCCTGCCCGTCAGATTGAGACGCCGGCAGGCCAAGGAGCTGAAGGACGGCCTACAGGACAACCAGGTGGAGCACAACAGCACAGACAACAACTGCAACCAGAAAGCCAAAGCCACATGAGGCTCGGGGTGGCGACGCACAGTCCCTACAGCAGCAGGAACACTTGAGACGAACTACAAACCACTGAGAGACTGGAGCGCGGCGAGTCTGTTTACTTGACAAAGAACCAAATATCGGATCCTAACAGACAGAAAACACACACGTCCTGTCGAGACTTCCAGTAGCAAGGACGACAGCAATCACACTTCTGACATGGAGAAGAGACTAGGATGTAACAATGGCCACAGTGTAAACTAATGAGTGATAGTGGTAACTTTGCATTACATGAGTGGAATTGAAGACCTCCAAGCTGCCTTAAACCCTCTATGTACTCGGTCATGACGGCACGCTGCAGGAGCCTGAAAGCAGTGTGGTGTTGGGTTATACAGACGCAGTAGAAGTGCAGTATGTGGAGGGTTTTTGTCATTGTCTGGATACAAGCCTCTGTTAGGTGGAAACAGCGAAATGTGTTCATGTAAAAGAAACATACTTCTTTATCATCAGCTGCCAATTTCAAACAGGCCTTAGGATCCTCAAAACATCGTCTGATCTGTGTCTTTTTTAAAAACCTTTATTGGAGAAGAATTCGCATTGTACTTGTTTTGTATTTGGATTTTTGTGACGTCCCTATTGGAAATCCATTCTTCAATGTTTTGTTTTTAATTTTTTTCTTCTTTCTGGGATGAATTGACTGTGCAATCCAAATTTCGTCCATCTCCAGCATTGGGAAGTCTAAACATGGATTTCTGTTTCTTTTTAATATTATTCATATCTGCCCCCTTTTTTTTTGTCTCACTCAGATCAGATAAATGTGTGTTTCAAAGGGAGTTTATTAACCTGTCGTGATATAGAAAACCTTTGTTTTTGTTCTTTTTTAAGATTTCTGACCATGGGTTCAGGTGTATGATGATTTTTTTTATTTAATGTGCTCATCTTTTTTCACACAACAGGTTTCCTCTGTGTTCAAATGCCTCTGTGAAACTGTAAGTCTCCAAAAACTATTTAATCAGTGCAAATCTACATAATTAAATTGTATAATTGGGATTAACATCACTGCTGAACACTTGTGTAGTTAAAGTCTATTCTTAAACTCTTAAATCTGAGAGGTGCAACAGAAATCTAAATCCGATGACCACATTTACTGAAGACTAATTTATTGTAATATGATGTTGTAGCATTAATTATTAAAAACCAATTGAATGTATAAAAAAAAAATAAAGTTTCCAAATTGATGCACAGTTAATGTATTCAGGCTTTAAATCCTGTCTGCAGCCATATGTGCAATTTGCATTCGTCTGTGAGGAAATCTGACCAACTCCAGTTATTTATGTATGTGACATTTTATTGTACAAAATTCAAAGACATAGACCAACTGTAGTTTCATGGTCTTATTTCATATTGTGTGCTCTTATGTTAGATTAGGGGATGTTTCAGGGTGCATTTACTGTATGGTGTAAGAGACACTGGTTCCTCATGTTGTTTTCCGGTCCATGGCTCACCTTCAGCCTTCCACTTCATCCAGGTTACGCTAAACAACACTCAGCAGTTCATGAGACACTTTCAGGGGTTTAGTGAAGAAAAATGTGGTGCGGAGAACACGATGTCAAACGCACCAAACTGTTGTTCAAACAGTCAAATGAGTCACATTTTTACGTATCTGTTAGAGAAGGAAATAGTCTGGGGGGGGGGGGGGGTTAAGCCCACAATATCATAAACACCTTGAAGTTGTGCATATGTTTTTCTTTTTTGAAAACTTGTCAGTATATTTAGTTGGTTTCGTGCATTCGTGTCATGTAAAAAATAATAACAAAGCAGCAGTGGTGAGCTTTGAAATATGGACCTCTTCATTTCTTTTTCTGTCTTTCTATCATTGCATATTCCTGCCATAACTCCGTGTGTGCGTGTGTGTGTGTGTGTGTACGTACCAGTATTCATGTGATCTGTACATGTAGATGTGGTCTAGCGTTATCTATATTTGTAGCCTGGGCCCCGTGTCGGCGAGTGCGGCCCACCTAAGGGAAAGGGATGTCATTCTACAAACATAGCGATTATTGCACTGCATGGCCACCCAAACCAGCAGATCAATGCAAACTGCTCCACATGTCCAAAGTGCCAAATCATGAACGGCGCATTTTGTTTTGTGCGTATGGATGCATGTGTGCCTGTGTGAGTATGTGTGGGCATGTGTCCATGTAGTGCGTGTGAGTGTGCGCCTGTGTAACATAATGGTTATTTTTGTGTCAGAAGGAAATTTATTGAAAGATTTGTATAACAGTACATTAAAATTCTGATTTATGTGGCAAAATAAAGAGAAATTATTTTTAAACACTAAAGTGATGGTTGGAAAATATGTCTTATTTTTTCCAATAATGGAAAATTAATATTGGTAGAGTGATCGCTGGGACTGAAAATTTAAATTGCATTAATAGCGAATACCAAATTGTTCTTGTAGCTTTCCTGCTGTAAGTAAAATGCCTATGTTGTTCAAACTTTAAGTTAAACGCAAGGGAGATAAATGACATCGGCATTCCCATTTTTCACATTTTAATCATTTAAGGAAAACAAGTTTAATTTATCATAATTCAAATTATTAGGTCCAATACATACTTAACTCCTCCAAAGCTTTTAACACAGTATAAATTGCATTCATGTGTGTGTGGCTGGTTCCTGAAGACACTGCAGAAAGTATTAAAACAATCTCAGCACATGTCCCTGGCTTCTCCACTTGAGGCCCATCGTCTATTGTTCAATATGCATTAATATAACAAGTGATGGAGTAGTGTTGTGGTATTCAAATCCTTTTAGACTTTATAAAGGGAGCAGTACCATAATACAAAATTACTACATTTTAAATAAGTCGTTTTAAAAAAAACTGCTTTAGCAAAATAGGTGTTATTGACTCAATGTATAAGTATCAAAAGAAAAAATACTCAGAACACAGAAACATGTGAATTCTGTATTTCTACATTATTATCACTGATTCGCTGTTAAGGCTGGAGCTCGTGTTTCTACATCACGTGGGAATTTGTGTTTCCTGAAAAATAAGAAATAACATTTTTGTGTTCTCATCAAAGGTTTTTGAAATCTGAACTGAATCATAAAAATCACTTTAAATATTGATTGTTCAGCATTTGAGTAAATATGGTGTGTGTGTGTGTGTGTGTGTGTGTGTGTGTGTGTGTGTGTAAAACCAGAGGTAGTAGTGGGCGGAGCTTCGTTATAGCAGTAGGTCAACGCTTCTGTGTAGAACAGCCACAGATCCCCAGTATGACGTGAAAAAGTGGTTTATTTAACCACATTGCCCGGCCCGGGGGGTTTAAACAGCCGCAGAGAAACTCGGTCTGGGTAAGAAGACTTAAATCTGTTGACTGTGAGTGTTCTTTGTTGTTTTCCTTCACTTTTAGACGTGGAAAGGGGAGGGAGGACCTGTTGGGGAGCTAGCCTCGCTGGAGCTAACGTTAGCCTGCTCAGCTAGCTTGTTGCGTTGATATGACAGGACCGAACACAGGAAGTCACTTTGCTTTTCACCACGAGTGTGAAACCCTTGTCCGCCGTGAAGTAGAAAAAACACCAAAGCTTATTACACGTTCTCCTTCACGCGTGCGCGTGATATTTGAAGGCATGTGACGCGTGTGCGTCATCCAGATGTTCACTTATTGACAACCCTGGACAGGGGCGGTTTGTGGTCACGTCTCTCCGCTGTGGAAGGAAACTGAGAAATCGTGTGTGTGTGTGTGTGTGTGTGTGTGTGTGTGTGTGTGTGTGTGTGTGTGTGTGTGTGTGTGTGTGTGTGTGTGTGTGTGTGTGTGTGTGTGTGTGTGTGTGTGTGTGTGTGTGTGTGTGTGTGTTAGTTGACACTGTGCTCTGGCTGTGTGTGTGTTTGTCAGACCTTCACTTTCCAGCAGCTCCTGTAACCAGGGATCCGTTTTAAGTTGCAGGTTTACTCAGGTGACACTTTCCAAAGTAAGAGCCAGATCTCCCCCCCCCCCCCCCCCCCCCCCCACTAATGTAAGACACCTGCATGTGCACAGTTTATACTTGTGTTAAAAAGTCCACCTTCATTTTCTCTTATCGAACATGTGTTTTTTTTCGAGCATGTGTCCAAGTGGAGTTCTCAGCAGTTTCACATGACAGGGAGAGCTGACTGGTTAAATTTAGAGATCCTATCCAGTGTTGCTTCTTCAGCTCATGTTCAAGTTCAGACAACGCGGCTCCGCTGACTGGTGCTGTATTTGAGCTTTTATGATGATATCCAGTGGTTTGTGTTTTGACATAAATACCATATGTGATGTGAAGTGAAACGAGGGATTTGGGTTTGCTTTTCTGCTTTACAGATATGTGACACGTGTTCTTATATTTGTTTTTGTGGGAATGCTGAAAAAAGAAGGGGATGCCTCATCATGTCACTTCAATTCAGTGTTATTTATAAAGTGCCAAATCATAATAAACATTATCGCAAGGCACTTAGCATAGTAAGGTCGAGAAACAGTTCCCGCAATGAGCAAGCACTTTGGTGACTGTGGAGAGAAAACAACTCTCTCATAAACATGGATATCAGTTTCCTGTACATGTGCCGGATTTGTGTCATCGGGATCCTTGAATGATTCCCTGGGAAAACAGTGTAAATGTCTTAAAGCACAAACAACCTCCTCCTAAAATAAGAGCTGAAACAATTATTCAATTAATCAATGAGTTGAAATTGATCTGCACCAATTTCCAAAGTTGATTTTGTTTTTTTTCTAACAGCAAAATGATTAGCTTTATTAAAAATGTGACTAGTTATGGCTTTTCCAGTGTGAGTATTTTTTTGTCCAGATAGGGAGTTATTCAACATTTTCACTGTTTTCTAAAGGGATAATATATGATATATGAATTTTTTTTGTTGCAACCCTACACTATTGAATAATAATTTGAATGTGTTGATATATATATATATCAGTGTTTTAAAATGAAAATATTGTGATATTGATTTCGTCAAGATTTGTCTGCCCAAACCCAGGAGGTAAAGATGGCCGATAGTGGTGGATATTTGAAGAAAAACCACAGAAAACCGGGACCAGCTTAATATTTTTTGGCTTAAACTGATGAGCAATTAAGTCATTGAAACACACTCAAGTGACTTCAGTACTAATCTGTGCCAGTGATAGCTCCACATTAATATCACCCTAATGTTACTTTATTGTATCGCTCATTAAATTAAATCACCCACATTAGGTCCGACACAATAATCGGCTCTCCCCTTTTCTCTGTATTACTGGTGCCGAGCCAGTGCATGTAATGAATGAAATGCTGGATGCGTGTGTCTATTGTGTTGGGAGGAGATGGGCGTAGGCCAGCCCCCTCATTCAATATTCATCCTTGAGTGAAGGGGGGATGCTGAGCGTGAGCCTGGCAGTGCTTGTTGATACAGTGTGTGAGTAAGCGGCGGATAAAGATTGGTGTTAAATAGCCCAAATATAAGTTTCACCCTGCACCGAGGTAAGAGGTTCTTCTTTTAACCTTGTTTTTCCAGAGACCACATCTCAAGTCTCCTCCAGTGGGCTTTAATCATTTGTTGCTGCTTCTATATAGGTGGGTTTTCTCTGCTGGTTTTACTGGGCGGGTGTGTTGTGTTTTAGAAAGGATGTGTGCGAACTCCCATTTGATCATAGCTCAACCGAGAGAGAGAGAGAGAGAGAGAGAGAGAGATGCATGTTTACTGATTGGTTCTTGTGTGGCGTTATCTTCCAACCATTGTGCTGAGAGACAAGGAGCTGAGGAGGGTGTGTCAACAGGCTTCACTGTAAACAAAGGATTTCCCCCCCCATTTGTGTGTGACACTGTGTGTTATGGAGGAAGAGCTATAGGTGGTGTCTGACTGGGGAAACAGGGTCAGAGTTGGGGAAAAAGGAAAAACGTGTAGATAGCCATTGATTGGCAGCTCTGGATGTGACTGAAGTGAACTGACTGTTTTGGGCCTTTGTACTTGCAGCCTCACAGGCATGTGACATTTAAGCATTTGCTGACCTGAGCCCGAGCTGCTCGCCTCAGGGATTATGGTGAAATACTGAGCAGTGTGTTTGATAGTCTTTATGTGAAACCGGTTTCCAGGACAACTCGCGATGAACGCAGCCGATTAATTTCGTGTAATTGTGGCAGGAAGGAAGGCTGACCGTGATGGAAGAGCCCAACTTGATGAATATTTAATGAGTTTCTCATCGATCGACTGAATCCCTGATACAACAAAGACAAACAACATTTATTTTCAGTGTACATATAATAATGGGAGATTTTTTTACCTCGGCCAAAGAGGCCGTGTTTTCATTGCTGTTTGTTTGTCAGAAGGAATAAGAAAAAAATTACTAATCCATTTTATTGAAAGTTGGTGGAAGGGTGGGGCCAAGAAAGAACCCATTACATTTTGTGTTGATTTCTCAGAGAATAATTCAGTGATCTTGATGGGAATGAAAACTGTCATGTTCAGGGTTCTGGTATTTAATGTGAGAGTGTTTAGCAATTTGGTACAGATCCAAATAAAAATCCAGACCAATGAATCTAAATCTGGTTTCATAAGGGGACAGCTGGACCTTGCCAGAGGTGTGTGCTGTATTGAGTGCAATTCTATTCAATAAAATTTTTTTAATGGGAGGAAGTTACTGCCAAGCAGCTACAAAAATCGTATTACCTCCGCCAAGAAGGTTGTGTATTCATTGGCGTTAGTCTGTTATTTAACAGGATTACACAAAAACTACTGGATGAATTACCACAAAGCTTGTTGGGTGGAACATGCAAGGGTCAACAGAGAACCCATTAACACGTAAAAGATTCGATTGAAGGGACAGAGCCAGGAATTATTTTCACCCTTTTTATTATTTTGATATAGCTGTATATAAAGGGCACTGTCACCGATCTCCCAGGGAATACGTCATGGATCTTGATGAAACAATCAAGCATATTTCCAGAATTTATATTTATGAGTGTGTGAAATTTTGGTGTAGATTCAATTAAAAGTCCAGATCGAGTCTGATGAACCTTTGCTGTCATTAGAGAAAATCTGCCTGAATAATATGGGTTTAAGATGATTCAGTGAAGAGACAAACAGGCTGATCTGTGTCTGGGTTTCAAATAATTCCTTTAAGGTGCCGCCTAATTATAAACAATCTCCCAGAAGTGGGCTGTCAGCATTGATTTGTCTGATGCAGGTAGTTACCTAACTGTGTCTTACTGCTCTTTACCCTCAATTTTAAGCAGTTGCATTAAAATACTGTGCAGCTGTGCACCTATTGTGCTTCCATTCATTAAAAAAGGCACTTATCTTGTTTAGTGTACACAAAGTTTCACAAAGTCCAATTTAAGGCAGTGGAGGAGGGTGGAAGCGAAGTCGCTCTCGCTGTAATTGGAGTGCGCAGTCGAGAGCATCAATTGTCCGAGTCATTAGTTCTTCAAAGGAGGAAAGTTGTTGACTATTGTTTTTCTTCAGCGGTATTTGATGAGTCGCTGCAGTTTTCTCGTGATCGCTCTGCCTTCATTGTACTGAGCAGACTAATTTCAGTTCATGTTTTCAGCATGAGCGAGCAGACAGACCTAAACTGGACTGAACTGAGTGCCCCCTGTTAGCTCTTATAATGAGTGTGTAATGTCCAGAGCAGTGTCCTGATGTAGCCGTAGTTTAAACATCCTGGACGAATAAGTCTGCTAGACACTGTCTTTTCTCATGAATGTTTAAAATGTAGTTATTTTTTCTATGTGGAAGTGTGAAGTATGAATGTTTTGCATATGTGACTTAACAGCAAAATTGCACTATTTTTAAAAAGAAGAAATAAAATAAACTTTTAAAAAGAAGAAAAATACAAAATGGCAGGGAAACACTACATAAGCAACACACACACAAATATACATCACACACAGACCTGTTTATTCTGCAAGTCTCCATCTATACAGCAGATGTGTATTGTTTCTGTGACTCTTTTCTTGTTTAATTTTATTATAAATGGGTCAACTATTGTAACTCCTTTTTAAAAAAAAAAAAAAAAAAAAAGATCCAGCCTGTGTTTTGTGTTTGTCTGTGTTAGTTTGTGCGTGTGACTTGAGTTTGGACACTTGTTTATTCCACAGCATCATTTCAAAGAGACACCACACCCTGCTTCCATTTCAGGATTTTAACTTCTCTGTTTTTCTCTGAGTAGAGTCATACAGTTGTGTGACAGTACCTGCCTGTGCTGGCTACATAGATATTTGTCGTTGTCCTGTTACTCACTGTGAATGCTAACCTGCTTTTCTCTCGCTCTACAGTGGTGTACAGGCGCTTAGAAGCAAGCCATGGATACCACCACCTCCCTGAAGATGACCTCCCTGGCTGTCCAGACTCTGTTCAGCTACGTGGAGGAGGAGAACCTGGCTGCCATCAAAGCACATCTGGACAAGTTCAAAGATGTGGACAGCAGGAGCGATGTAAGTCAGCACAACCCTCGGTTTACTCTGGATGTTTACATTATTGTTCAGTATGAAGCAAACAACGTCCCTCAAAGATCACGTGATGAGGTGTTTTCTGGGGAAAGGAGTATTATATCCATTGTGAAACTGTAACAGAATGATGATAATACTGAAAATGATTGTGAATATTGGCGGTATAGTGTTTAGGACTCTAGTTTCACAGCTAGAACATTCTGGGTTCAAGCCCTGGTTCTACTAGGGACTTTCTGTGTGGAGTTTCCTTCCACAGTCCTTGTATAATTCATGTAACACACACACGCGACATTGTATGATTGCAGACTCTAAATTGCCAGTAGATATTTTGTTGTGTGTCTCTATATGTCAGTCCTATGACACACTTGCTATCCGCCCAGGTTGTACCTCCCCTCTGGCCCAATGTGAGCTGGGATAAGCTCCAGCTCTCCAGACGACACTCCCTTTTTCATCATGACATATTTGTATTATAGTTTTTTCAGTTTTCCGTCCATCACGCGTTAGAAACATCATCAACACATCGACTCAAATGCTGAGGATTTTCCAGACATTTTCCTGCTGTATTCTCACATGTGTAGAGCAACTGATTCACATTTGCGTTCTCACATTCATAAGTTCCTTCAGCAAATGTCAGCAAAATGTCTGAACTGCAGTGCGGTTATAGTCTTAGGTTAATGTTTAATTTAATGATCGACAACAATAAGATGAAACTTTAAAGGGATGTACTTCATGATGTCATGTACCCTGAAAGAAACAAAATGGGTATTTACAGGGGAAAGCCAGTATAAGCAATGCACCACTATTCTTGCAATATAGTATTTTGATCTATTTTAGCTGCTTTAATTGTGATGTATATACATTAGGTAACTGTCTTACAAGTTGAAGGATGCTCCATACCACTGGAATCCTACATATTGGTCCTGTAAATATTGTATTTATTTAGGTTGGAATGAATTGTCGGACTGGGATGTTTGCGGGAATTGTTGAGACTGGCTCATCGTTAGTTTTGAGATGTGTTGATGATAAGAAAATTGTTGCACAGTGCCATTCATATCCCATAAGCCGACTAATAGAAAAGCAACATGTAGGCCACATCTCATAGAGGGATTGATCATACAGGATAGGATTAGAGTTCAGTCTTCAAACAGCATCACCATCTGTCATTCTTTTCCCAGTGAGTTACAGAGAAAACAGTGCAGTTAATTAGCTTGTTTAAATCCTTATCACAGTTTGTGTTCTTTCTCTCTCTCTCTCCGTATTTCAGAATGGACAGACTCCCCTGATGGTGTCGGCTGAGCAGGGCAATCTGGAGATAGTACAAGAGCTCATTAGGAGAGGAGCCAACGTGAACTTGGATGATGTGGTAAGCATGCATACGCACACACAAAAACATCCCAGACTGCCTCATAAGAGCGCACACACCCACACGCAGGTACAGGTGGTGAAATAAACAGAGGGGATGGGAGTCCAGGCACAGGTGAAAAACAATGCGGTCATCTTAACCACATCATCCGCTCGACAACGAAGATGTACGCGGTTTTCCATCTTGCTGAACTCACCACACTCGGGCTAAGTCCTCATCTATTACTAGCCGCCATGAGCCATAATGATAACTTATTACGCTATTTTACCTTCACTCTTTTGACTAAATGACAGGATCCACTGGTCGGCCAACACCCTGTGTCTCCAGAAGCCAGCCCCCCACACACGCACACACTTGTGCATTCGTACGCGCTCCCACTTACACACCTCTCATTAACATGTCACGTACATGAGACCTACAATTACACACGGCACACTCAAACCTGCGCTCGCTGTAACGCCGAGACGGAAGGAGAAGCACAGCAGGTTGTAGTTGCTCTCGTCTCTGACGTTCTGCTCTCGCCATGCGACATTGTGTTCCCATGAGCACCTGGTACGACCAGCTGGTAGGTACATAGCTGTAACCGTTCCCAGGATGTGCCAATGTACAGCTCTGACAAGCGTCAGTCCAACTGGATGTGGAGTCTGATGGGAGTTCCCACGCTAAACGGTTGTCTGTGTGTGCAGGACTGCTGGACGGCGTTGATCTCGGCAGCTAAAGAGGGCCACATTGAGGTGGTGAGGGAACTGTTGGAGAACAATGCCAACCTGGAACATCGAGACATGGTAAGTACGCGGGTGGAAACGAAAACTGGGGAATGTGCACATGAAAATAGATTTAGTTTAAACTTTAGAGTAACTATCCAAACATTTTTGTATTCCTGTAAAATCTGTAAAATGTTTACTGGTGTGTACTGTTAGGTATATTTGCCTCTTACCTGATCTTAACCTTGGTTTTACTTCTTCACTATCTTGTTGTAGTGATTGTGTATTGAAGTGTTTGCATCTCCTATTCCGATTTAATGCTTGGTTTTTATAATTTGATTTATATGTTTATTTAAAATATATTGTAAGGTGTCCTTATTATTATTATTATTATTATTATTATTATTATTATTATTATTATTATAGAATAACAATAATACTAAGTGACGTTTTATATGTGTAAAACATAACTCTGACATCACATTATCAAGTGTTAGAATACTGTGTTATGGTTATGACATCATGTCAGTATCATATAAACAGTCAGTATAAGTCAAAAAAAGTTTACAATGTTTGGTAGAAAAAAAGAGCTAAAGGGGGAAGGAAAAAACCTAAAGGGATATTAATCTATTCTTAGTGCTCCAATTATATCACAATTCATGTTTAGGTAAAAGATGTAATCGCTAAAGAACTACACATAAAGCGCCAGAGGTTGACAGTCTGCTCGTACTCATACTGTAAGTTGACAGTTAAAATGAACGTGTCTACAATTTTGAAATATAATAAAGTCATGAAGCTTTGATTTTATGTACATTAATGGTTTCTGCTGGGGGTGATGACCCCAGTGCTGGTGGGACAGGATGATCCATTATCCTTGAAATGGACATAAAATGAAATTACACTCTGTGTGATGGCTTCTCTCTCATAGTAATCCCATTTACTGAGCTCTGGTGGACTCCGTATGGAGCAGTGATATGATTTAGTTACTGGATACAGAGCTGTCAGGGGCAGACAGTTGTCTCCAGGACTACTGTTGTGGCAATTTTGTGTAATCATGAGCAGAGCATTGGGAACAGGAGATACAAATATTTATTACCTGGCACCAAGCATCTTTGGGAAAGCACTTGTTAGAGGTGGCGTGTATTCCATGCAGCATTTCCAATAAGCGTTAGCCATTAGCAAGTAGCATAAAAGATGCATTTAAATTTTATATTGGCACTAAAAGGCTCCACATTGACGTGACATACGACATGTAGAGCTGATTTTAAACACCGAGCCTCTGTAACATTAGTGACTCAGGACATTAACGGAGTCATCGCCTTGTGGGGGGTGTGCGTAAGCTTCCAGGGACAGATCACAGTCAGTCATCACAGTGGGGTTATAATAAACCACAGTATGGGCAGTGTTCACTCCCTGGAAAATGTGTCACGCCAGCTGGATATAGCACATTTTCCTACCACAGAAATCCACTTTGAATTTACCAATTCTTTGAGATTAGCATGTAATACTTGTGTTGCCCTTAAACAGATTTTCACACTGGAGGTGAGCGTGCATCTGAAGTTTGGACCCTAGTATTATGAAACTCTCCTCTTATAGATTTATGTTCAACATTATCTGTTGAAGCCTTTAAAAACAACTGAAAACCCCATTTATTCCTACTGGCTTTTGTCTCACCATGTGCATTGTAGTGGTTGAATCCAGTGTGTATCACTACTATAGTGGTAAAACATCTTAAGAATGGGTTTGACCTGTAACCCCTTTTTTCCCAAGGTCCTATATTTCACCACATGGAGAATGCAGGGCAATTTCTCAGACTCGCAGCCAAAACATCCCCAAAATTAATCCAAAGAGTATTTAGGTTCCAGGTTCTTTATTTTTTATTTATTGCAAAAAACAACACCTTCGTTATGTATTATCACATGTACTGTAAGAAGAGCCAAGAGCAAATCTTCTATCTCGTCCAATCCTCATAATGTTTCTACTCAACTAATCTGTGTTTTCCTCTCAGGGGGGCTGGACTGCTCTCATGTGGGCAGCCTATAAAGGTAGCACAGAGGTGGCCCAGATGCTCTTGGAAAAAGGCGCTAACCCCAACATCACTGGACAGGTACTGAGACCTGACATACTGTATTTTCTCTATCATCATTAGTACCTGTTATTGTAATTTATCTCTGCATTGAAAGTTACATAGATGGCAAATTTCTGTAAAGCAGGAAAGGTTTATAACTCTGTCTGTGTCAGATGTTTTCATATCATGTGTTTTATTCTGATTGTTTGCCCAATGTTAAAAACACGAGTTGTAAATGTCAGTAAACTTAATTTTAGATTAACATGAACACGAACTCAACCACAACCCTGCTCCTCACCTGCACAGCGTGATGCCTTACCCCATCATCTGCTGTTTGCATCATGTCACATGGCCGAAAGTTTCAGTGTGACACTGATCATTAGTGACTGACTTCAACCCTGTCCTCTGGCCCTATAGTACAGCGTCTACCCTATAATCTGGGCGGCTGGTCGCGGCCACGCAGAGATTGTCCATCTCCTGCTGCAGCACGGCGCCAAGGTCAACTGCTCAGACAAGGTAACCACATACTGAAAGATGTTCATCATTCGCTTCCTTTTCAATCACACAGAAGATGTACTTAGTGGTATGAACTTAAAAGAGTCAAATGCTTTGGCCAACACCCAGCCCCGGTATCAAATCCTTCTCCCATGCGGCCTATATTTATCAATGTAAAATGATTTACCTTTTCCTATCTCCTGACACTTCTGTTTCATGTATTGTATAATCTGTTCTTCTTAACCTCACAGTATGGCACCACTCCTTTAATTTGGGCAGCCAGGAAGGGCCACTATGAAAGTGTGATGCACCTCCTGGCAAACGGAGCTGATGTGGACCAGGAAGGAGCCGTAAGTACTATCCTGTGAATTTTTACTTTCTGTAGCGTCCAGTTTTCATATAGAACGACTTCTCAAAATTGGTCTTAATAAAGCCTCAATGGTCTTTTTGACACTGTCCATTCTATTTCTCTTTATTCATCTCAGATTATTTTGGTTAATAGTCAAACATCAATTAAGTAGAACTCTAGTTTGGGATTTTAGTTCACATACTTATTTATAATAGAAGCAAAACACTATAGATGCAAGGAAACATGGTGAAAGGATGGGACATGGGCCAAGAAAGGAACCATTAAACTATGGTGTGAATCCTTTTTTTAACATTCTAAGATAGGGTGTCTTTTTTTATTTTCACCAATTTCCAAGGGAATAACTCATGGAATATCAGGCATAATTAGGGGACTGACATTTATGAATATGTGAGATTTGGTGCAGCTCCATTTAATTTGAGAGGAATGTTGGGCCTTGGCGGTTGTACGCGCTCTACCGAGTACTGCGGTTGTTAAACTTATTGTAATTTTTGTCAGTGTTTCCTGAACAGTTGTAATTTATGGTTTAGACCAGGTACATTAACTGGTGACCAAGTATAATTTTGTCTTGGGATCACTGCAGGTACCATGACACACAAACCCTGTCTGTTCTTCGCTAGTTTAGTTTTCACACAATCAACATCTAACGCTGCGAAGCGCCACAAATGTGTCAGTAGACTGCAATATTAAATAATTGATTGCACCTATGACGCAGCACATCTGTTCTCCTTCGAGTCGTGTCGCATCTGTGCCAACACAACGTGAATGATGGGATGGTTTGATATGTAGCATCAATAATCAGATGGAACTGTGCTAGCTAATGTTTCAGAGCAATTAATTCATATGTGATTAAGAGATACTAGCGCCTGGAAAAATATATGAATTATTGGGCTCGCTAAATGAGATGTCAATAATAAATTGTCATTGGGCCCGTCGTGTCTCCCAGAGCTGCTGAGATAAACTGACAACATGTGCGAAATACAGTTTGTCCTGATCAGCCATAAATGATTGAACATCTGTCACTTGAACGTCCAAACACCAACCAAAATCTTGACACACTGTCCTGTAGAGAACAACATGTGAGAAATGTCAGGGTTAGGAGAATCCTCTGATGTGCAAATGAGCTCTTTCTTTTATTTCCCAGAATTCAATGACAGCTCTGATTGTGGCCGTGAAAGGCGGCTACACAGAAGTTGTCAAGGAGCTGCTGAAGAGGAACCCAAACTGTCAACATGACGGACAAGGACGGCAACACGGCCCTGGCCATTGCTGCCAAGGAGGGACACACTGAGATCGTACAGGACCTGCTGGACGCCGGCACCTACGTCAATATCCCAGACAGGGTGAGGCCTCCTCACTGCAGCTTAACATGCTGCTGTTTGAAACATGCAGGATGTCATTAAATAGGTCGTTTTTTCCTTTTCTGTCTCTCTGTCAGAGTGGGGAGACGATGCTGATCGGAGCAGTGCGAGGAGGTCATGTGGAGATAGTCCGAGCTCTGCTGAACAAATACGCTGATATTGACGTCAGGGGCCAGGTGGGAATCCTCTCCCTCTATTATTGATCCCTTACTCTAATGTTTAAATACAGGCAGCAGCCCGTCTTTGTTTTCTGTTTGAAATATCACACTGCTACTTAATACTGTTCATGCATTATTGTTCTTTGGTAAAGTGAACTGAAATCCATGGGTGACAAATGCACAACTGTATTACTCCTATATCAATAGGCACAACGTGACACACTGTATTTGCATTCCTGACACTGTTGACCTTTTCCAAGTTAAACAAGCTAGTATTTGCCTTTTCCTTTTCAACACCAGGATGGAAAGACTGCCCTCTACTGGGCAGTGGAGAAAGGCAACGCGACCATGGTGAGAGACATCCTGCAGTGTAACCCTGACACAGAGAGCTGCACAAAGGTGAGACACAATCAGTAGTTAAAGGGTGAATCTACTCTTTTCTTCTCATGCTTTCAAATAAAGAACACTGTTGACCAAAGATGCAATCAGACAACTATAATTATTACCTTAACAACCTGCTCCAGGCTTTCCTCCTAAAAACTGTTATATTGAGGGAGTTGTAAATACATTTCATAATGAATTTGATGAGAAAGTTTATGTGTGTTTTTGTTTTAGGAGGGAGAGACCCCACTTATCAAAGCCACAAAGATGCGGAACATAGAAATTGTGGAGCTGCTGCTGGATAAAGGAGGCAAAGTGTCTGCAGTCGACAAGGTACACATTTGCACACAGCAGATGTTTGGACAGAAAACCTTAATCGTGTGTAGTTTTATTGATCTGGAGTTTCAGTTTTTAGTAGACAGCAATCAGTCCATTCTGTTTCTCTTCACACAGAAAGCAGACACCCCGCTCCACATTGCCATCCGAGGTCGGAGCCGGAAATTGGCCGAGTTGCTTCTGAGGAACCCTAAAGACGGCCGCCTGCTTTACCGGCCCAACAAAGCCGGAGAGACCCCGTACAACATCGACTGCACCCACCAGAAAAGCATCCTCACTCAGATATTCGGAGCCAGTATGACCTTCTGCTCGTTATTTAGAAAAGATTGTGTGACGAAAAGAAAAGAAGAAAATATTAAACTCTTCTACCTTTATCTTTTCTCTTCTTCCTCTTTGCTCTTCTTTTTCTTTCTCTCTCTCAGAGCACCTCTCCCCGTCAGAGACAGACGGAGACATGTTGGGTTATGACCTGTATAGCAGCGCTCTAGCAGACATCCTGAGCGAGCCCACCATGCAGCCACCGATCTGTGTTGGATTGTATGCTCAGTGGGGCAGCGGCAAATCTTTCCTTCTTAAGAAACTGGAGGGTAAGTGAGAAAACAGGAAAAGTACAGACATTTTCCTTCAATCCCTCTGTAACAATTTAAGACTTTGTTAGCACATTTCTTATTATCTTTGCATTGCGAACAATATTTTCGTCTCCTTTTACTTGGGTGAAACATCTGACATGGTACTTTATTCTCTTCCCTTGTATTCATTAGACGAGATGAAGACATTTGCTGGCCAGCAGATAGAGCCGTTGTTCCAGTTTTCGTGGCTGGTGGTCTTCCTCACCTTCATACTCTGTGGCTCAGTGGCTGTGGTCCTGGGCTTCACGGTTGATCCGAAGCTGGCAATCGCCGTGTCCCTCAGCCTCCTCGCCCTGCTCTACATCTTCTTTGGTGAGAGGACAGAAGATGTGACGCTGCAGTAGTGATGACTAAGCAAATTTAGTTTTTATTTAAGGATGCTGCAAATGGATCACATAGAAAATTTCAGACATATTTTTATATGGTGCTGGTATTTTTCTTTTTTATTTATATAACAAACAGGCATTATCATATCATGTATATCTCCTCTAATCTCATCCACGAATCAGTGCTTTTGTGTCCTGAACCTAAGTGTAAGGAACTCATTTAGAGCTACAGCAATTCCAGCCAAGGTGATATTCAGATTGCTTAGAAAACCACAATAATATAGATATGTGATACATTTCCATTTAAACAGAATGAACCTTTTATTTATGATACTTTTGAAACTGCTTTGCTCACTAGAGGGAGCCATTATACAACCAATATCAAACATGATGTGTTGAGCTTTTGAATTGACATTGTTGATTTTTAAGAGAAAGTAACTCGCTCATATTTAAGAATAGAATTTAACCACAAGAATATTGAAATTGTATTTTATACGATTGACACCTCAGTAAAAAGCTCAAACTAATTGCTCCATTGACGACCACTTCTCCATCTCCAGCGCTAGTTTACTTTGGAAGCCGTCGGGAGAGGGAAAGTTGGAACTGGGCGTGGGTCATCAGCACCCGTCTGGCTCGCCAGGTTGGCTACCTGGAGCTTCTGCTCCAACTGATGTTTGTCAACTCGCCTGAGCTTCCTGAGCAGACGACACGGGCCTTGCCTGTCAGGTGATAACGACAGACACAAATATACTCAAGTCACTTAACTTTTCTGCTGGAATACGTTTCCCACGTCCAAGACAAAAAAATCTTACCACTGAGCTATTAAACTCAATATGAGGTTGTTCTTTATCTGAGAAAAATAATCAATTTCCCACCTCTCTCTCTCTCTCCCTCTCCAATGTCACACAGGTTCTTGTTCACGGATTATAATCGCTTATCCAGCGTTGGAGGAGAGACGTCCATGGCTGAGATGGTTGCCACGCTCTCAGATGCCTGTGAGAGGGAGTTTGGCTTCATGGCCACAAGACTCTTCAGGGTTTTCAAGAATGATCAGATCCAAGGTGACATCACTGTCTTTAGTTTCAGATGTCAGTCATGTATCAAGTCTTAGCCTGCACACACTGTCTTAGTCTAGGGTTGAAATAAAAAAAGAATCTGATCAGCTCACATAACATCAATCTAATATACTGATTACTGATAAAGTGAAATATGTGATGGTGGTTTTGAGGTTTTATCAGTATAAAGTAGTTGCTGTGCAGTTTGTGTTGAAAGTGAAACCAAAATAGAAATAGATTGTTGGTAAAATTACTCTTTTAAACATAATGAAACTTGTAAGCATATTAAAGCAGTGCTTCAGACTTTTTTTTTTCTCATCCTAATGCTCAAACTGATGCTGCTTTGGTTAGAAAATGAAAGAAACAAAGTTGATTTGCCCCTCTCATCCTCCAGGTCAAAAGTGGAAGAAAACGTGTTGTGTTCCCTCCTTCGTGCTGTTTGCCTTGACACTAGGCTGCCTGATCACCGGTATGGCCCTGTTGGTCATCTTTAAGGTTTGTTAGGTCAATGAGCTGGGGACCTTTCATTAAAACAGTGTGTCTTCTAACCACTAGGTCACTTGGTGCCCAAGTATTTAACTTAAATCCTTTTATTTTCCAGGTGGACCCTATGAACTTGACGGTGAATGCAGTGCTGATAGCTATGGCCAGTGTTGTGGGTCTGGCTTTACTGCTCAACTGCAGGACCTGGTGGCAAGTGGCCGATTCCGTCCTGAACTCCCAGAGGAAGCGCCTGCACAGCGCTGCCAACAACCTGCACAAACTCAAAAGTGAAGGATTTATGAAGGTAGACAAATGCACTTAATTCAGGACCTAATCATTGGCAAATGGAAATCCTTTGTCATAGCTCAAGGGACATTACATTTGATTATGATGTTAAATTTCATTCTCTTGAGCCATTCAAATTTTCCGTCTTTCACCAGGTTCTGAAGAACGAGGTGGAACTAATGTCAAAAATGGCCAAGACCATTGATGGTTTCACCCAGAACCAGACGCGTATGGCCGTCATCATCGATGGCCTGGATGCCTGTGAACAGGACAAAGTGCTGCAAATGTTGGACACGGTGTGTTTTCACTTGTGCAGCTCCCTCTTGACTGTTAACAAGTTAATGTGAAAGAATTAACATGCTCAACATCTGTCTCTCAATTAAATTCAAACCATGGAACCCACTGTTGTAAAGCAGCTGCCACGAGGTCTTTCACCTCAGAGCCCACACATCTCTGCAGCAGTGCAGCCCCCTGGTGCTCCTCGCTGCCTCAGCTCACCTCCAAGTTTAGATCCTTCCTCCCCCTGTAACATAATTTCCTTAAGCCAAATGTTATTATTTGGTGAAGTAATCCCAGAAAGCATGGCAACCTCCTGCGTGCTAATCTAATCTTCTCATCTTTGCAAGCACGTCCCCATCACTCTGAAACCATCTTCAGCTCAGAGATCAAACGCATACTCAGAAATCCATTTTTTTTAGTTTACAGAAATTACAAAATCAAATCTAAATATGTGTTCAGTCTGTACACTCTTCATACCAGACAATGTATATTAAAGATGCAGACATCATGTGATGGAGCCTTAGCTCTCTACAGCTGCTGTAGAGACGGAGGTTCATCATCCTGTGGGACGAGCCCGAGGGCGCTGGCCGGGTTTTAACAAGCCGTGTCTGCATGTAGCACAAAGCGATGTCCTGTGACACTTGGACTGTGTCCCTTAGTTATCCAAGTGGAAATCCCCAAAACCATGTGCTGCGGACAGTCAGCTCTCACAGGGCTTATTAAGTTTAAGCACCACAGCGAGCTGTTGTTGTTATGTTGTTGATTGATTAGATTGTAAACCCTCCACTTTGAGCGTTCTGCTGACCTTAAAATGTTTTTTTCGCTCAACCAAATCAAGTCCACATGAACTATGTCCCTTTAAACACAAACTCATGGTTAATTTCTCGTTGCAGGTGAGGGTACTCTTCTCCAAAGGCCCCTTTATCTCCATCTTTGCCAGCGATCCCCATATCATCATAAAAGCTATCAACCAAAACCTCAACAGTGTGCTGAGAGACTCCAACATCAACGGCCACGACTACATGAGGAACATCGTCCACCTTCCAGTGTTCCTCAACAGCAGGGGCCTCAGTACCTCTAAAAAGCTTTGCATGGCAGCCCCTACCAATGGAGAGGCCTTGCCTGCTGAAGGTAAAGGACAATGGCTAATATAAATATATACATTTCTGGTGTTCATTCACAAGCATTGGTCAGCTGTCATTCTCTTTCTCATATCCTCTTTCTCTCTCTCTCTCTCTCTCTCTCTCTCTCTCTCTCTCTCTCTCTCTCTTCAGGATGGCATGACGACTTGGACAGGAAGATGTCTCAGACCACCCTGGGCCAAGACCAGGCCAAGTTTGGCAGCAAGAATGCTCTTAATCGCAGGGTAATGGCATATTGAAGTTAATTTAAATTTTTATAGATTGTACAATGTTTTGTGGGAGTTTATAGCTCCACATTGGTGGTTCCTGACCCCATTATATACTTGATCCATGTAGATTACATTGATATCAAAAGTCCAAGAGTAGGTTTATAGTAAGCCATATATATAGCAAGCTTTGTATATTGTAATTGCCACCCTAAATAGATACAGTTCATACACCCCACACTTCACAAAACAAAAATCCAGCAATGATAATAGGTTGTAGAGAAATTTTGTATACAGAATTAAAAACCGACACAGATGTTTTGGTCAAATAATTAAATTTTTTCACTTAATGATGGATGTCCCCACGTGAATCAAAACAAGATTAAAATGCTGTTAGTTCACCACAACTTGAATACAAAACACCAGGTTAGGGCAAGAGAAGCTGCCTGAGAACCCCCCTCACTGCTGTCTCTCTCTTCAGCCTCCTTCCTGAAGGGGCTGCTCAGTACATGCGTGGTGTTGGCGGGCATCTCAAAGTCCAGAGGACAGAGGGAGATACACAGAGATGAAAAAAAAAAAAAAGCGAGAGAGGTGCTCGGTGTGCGGCCAAGGTTCCTGTTGTAATTGATGTAATGGCTGTTTATCCTTCCTGCTGCGTTGCCACAGCCTAATGACAAGGCCTAGCAGCAGTGGGTCCCTGTGACAAAACACTGGCACCAGGTCTGCTGGCAGGAGGCTAAGTGACTCTGCTGCTGTCGCTGATGCTTTCCTACCCTCCCTGCGGGACCATCCCGCTAACTCCCCCTTCCTTCCTTCCCGCCTCCCTCTCTTGTTTGTTTGTTTGACATTTGTTTGTACCTCGGGTTTATCTTGTACCGTCAATTATTGGTGTCTGCCCTTTTATTACAGGGCAGTGTGCTCTGTTTACTTGCCCTCCGCCACTAGCTCGCTCTTGGCAGGAGGGTCCTCTCTCTACAAGTGGAGCTTCAGATGAGGGCAGGAGGGGAAAATCAATTAGTGCCTCTCCATTTTCATGTGGCTTCTCAAGTCGTGGATGACATTATGAGTATCTCCACCATCTAATTTCCATTTATCGGAATTAAACAAATCTTGTTTACAAGGAAAAAGGTTATTATCCAGAACTTGGCATTCAGTATTTTTCGCCTTCTCTACGTGTAGATATTTTATTAACATCAATGACTGACCAAAGTGAGGAGAAGAAGAACCAGTGAGCATATACAGTAAACGTAGCAGTAAAGATGTAGACCTGCAGAAAAAAATCTATACATATCGTAACAGTCAGGTCGCTGAGGCTGACTGTACGATACCGTCTGATAGACCTTTTCAGGCCGAGCTCAGTGGTGGCCATATGTTTCATCTGTCTGTGAAAGAGGTCATGAGATTGGCGTTATGACTTCAAAGTCAACCAAAAGCCTCATCTTGGCTCATGACCACGGCAGCTGTCTGATAACCTCACAGATGTTCTCCGGTAGATCTGTGTCAATAGCTCGCCTGTGTGTCATGAGTGTTCAACTCTGGGCTGTGGCTCTTTGATTTTTATTTGCAGTCACACAGAATTATAGGTTTTGCTCACGAGGAGATGATATGGATTGTGCTGAGTGTGAGAAAAAAAGAAGAAAATATTACTTGGTTTCACTCACACCACTTCACATACAGTTTTTCCCAGAATGGGAAAGTGTGCTCAGACTTTTGCACTGTGTATTAATTGTAGACCTTTGCTGGGTTATCTTGATGCACTAGAATAAAACAGACCCAGCAATGTATAACTGGACAGCATCTAAGTGATAGAGTTTGCTATCCATCCATGTGTATTCACATTATTTTTATAGATGAGGTTGTATGATGACATGCCCTAAGATCACATATTGACCCTGAAATGATGCTGTTTGTCTTTTTTTATGTTTTTATACAGTTTCTATTGGTTCTCTGAAGGATTTCTCCCATTTACCTATATAACAATCCAACTCTGACTCAGATCCAAATTTTTCAGCATCAAAATAGACATCATTGGAACAAGTGAAACTGTGGTTTCAAACAGATACAGACAGTAATTTCCAGTATTATGCTAACTAGACTTACTGTCACTGTGTACTCGTCAAGGACACATACAGACGACGCCAGATGCAGAGGACCGTCACCAGACAGATGTCATTTGATCTCACCAAGCTGCTGGTGACTGAAGACTGGTTCAGTGACATTAGCCCACAGACCATGAGGAGGCTGCTCAACATTGTTTCTATCACAGGTAAGAAATAAATCACTCTGTACATTAGAACCAAAGTTGTTAATCCTTGATTTAATCTGGCCAACAAGCCTCTATAGATGATTGGTTTGTGATGTGGGTTGTTGTGTGTACACACACACACACCCACACACACATATATGTAATATATATACATGTTTTTCTTTTCTTTTTTGATAGGTCGTCTATTGCGAGCCAATCAGATCATTTTCAACTGGGATCGTCTGGCGTCATGGATCAACCTGACAGAGGAGTGGCCTTACAGGACGTCATGGATCATTCTGTTTCTAGAGGAGACTGACGGAGTGTCTGACCAGATCGCTCTCAAGACCATTTATGAGAGGTACACACACACACACACACACACACACACACACACACACACACACACACACACACACACACACACAGGTAAAATAACTTTCGTCGTTGCTAATCTGATCTACCTGATGCACAGCCCTCTCACACACATCTGTGTATATTTTCTTTCTTTCTTTTATTGTGTCTCACTTTCCCTCCCTCTTTTTTCACTCTCTTTCCATCCCTTGTCTTTTGAACTTGGGCCACGCTTTTGACCGAATTAGGACATATTTAACAAAAATTTGATCAATCTCAGATTCTTCTGACCAAGTGACCCAGCTTCTGACAATAAAACGCTAGATGCTCACTAAGTAGATCAATAAACGAGAACACAACAACATAATCAGTGTTGGGCTTAATGAAATAACCACGTAGATATGTAAGTTGTAAGTGAGATGTGAGTATTTTGACCATCAGGTGGCAGTAGAGGATTTTCTTTGTCATGTGGGCCACATCAGTACATGGTGCCTGTAAGTGCCACACTAATAGGCAACTATTTTGTAATTGGTCATAATGACTTTATTATAGCCTTGACCTGATTCAAGAAAGGATAATTTCCTAAAAGCTGGACAAGAGAAAACTGAAGGTCAGACGTCTTCATTTGAGCAGTAAAGGGAAATTCTTTCTCCCTTTTCTCTTTCTCTCGTGTGAGTGTGTGTGTGTGTGTGTGTCTGTGTGTCTGTGTGTGTACAGTGTGAGTGTTTATGCCTTTTGTATTTGTGTGTGGTCACGGACGCGCCGTTTGACGCACTCAACACAGACTCGAGGAGGAGGGTCGACGCCGGCTGAAGCGCTGGGTTTGGGTGCTGTTGTGCATCAGTCGTTGGCCTTTAAAGGTTGCACTCTGTCACAATACACTAGCACCCACAGCTCCTGCGGCAGGAAAGTGTCACAGACAGTTACTGTCAACCAGTCAGCCAGCTAGATTTAGCAGACAAACCTCCCTCCTCCCGTCTCCCAGGCTAGCTGCTGTCTCATTAGCTGTTTGGTTTTCACCGGACAATAGGCAATACCTTCCCTTTTTCTTCTATATGGCTTAAGTTAAGTATTACATGCGACATTTGAAGTATAAAGGAGTGACAGCTGCACAAGATAAAAGATTAGAATCATTTGACTCAGAAGGCTGTAGCTGTATTTTTTGCACGAGCAGGATCTCTGCATTTTATTACACTTATCTTTCTATATCTTTACCATGTTTAATTATAGTGGAAACCTCATATCCACACTTTCACCATAATTATTGTGGAAAATAAAACTGGCAGATCTAGATACACACTCGATCTGGATTCGAGTGCAGTCGCTATATTGTGCTTACACTGCTCATTAGACTTAATATACCCTTCATCTTGTTTTTGACCAACAGTCCTGTCTTTCTTTATCTCCCTCCTCACTGGGTGTCTTTCCAAATGGCTGCTCTGTTTTCCGCAGTGGCCATCGCAGAAGCACCCTTAATGATGATGACAGGAAGCCTCAAACAGGCTAAATACAACGCCTTGCCTAGAGGCCTTATCTCATGCACTAATCTTCAGCTGATAAGACTCTGGCCTCTGTCTGTGTATCTTTTTCTGTCTCCGTGCTTGCTCTTTTCTTCCTCTTTCTTATGATCTGAGGCTCTTTACGTCCCCTTTTTTTTGCTCTGGATGACTTATTCGGTCTTTCTGTCCCTGAGCGATAGATGAGCACTTGACTGGCCTCTCAGAACCTCAGGCCCCTTCTTCTAACTGTCTGTCTGTTTGAGAAAGGGATAGCTATTTCTCTTTGCTTTCTTTTTCAGCAGTGTATATAAATACATGCACGTACAGCATGTGTACACACATCGCTTATACTTCCGCTTGTGTTTTTCATAGATTCGACTATTATTATTATTGTTATAATGAGCTTTTTTTGTTTGTTTAATTCTGTAACTAACGTCACCCAGGTTCCTTATGTTTTAGCATGCATGTACGAGTTGTGGTGCTCAGCCAATTTTTCACAGCGGAACTGCACATCCCCGGAGCGTTACTAAGTGAATATATTAGTGGTGAAGTGAACGTGGGGGTGAGTCAGCCCCTTATAGGTCAACTGTCGCCCTGCATCTCAGTCACAAGGCAGCAAGCTCTTCCTCTTCTCTCCTCTTTGTAAGGCTCACTAAAGCACGACAGGCCACAGTAGTACACAGAGCATCAGAGAACAAACATAATATATTATAAACCATACGACTGAAGTGTTTTGTTTTTGCCATTTTCCACCAGTAGAAATAAAATTAGAGCCTTGTATTTGACATTTTTCTGACAAACCCCGTCCGAACTGAGAGAATATTAACCGAGCCCGACCCGAACCCAATCCGAGCCCATTGCAGTTATGTAAGCTGCACCCTGTCCCTTACACACATGGTTATTGCCCAGCCAATTGACTTGAACCCGAATATCATTTCATAATTTTTGTCTTCACCCAGCGTGGCCTGTTGCCGCTCAGGTCAGGTATCCACTATCTAATTTGAATGCAGCTTATGTGCCAGGAGTTGTTCTCAGTTTAGCCTGTTAAAGGAAAACTAAACCACTGAACAACACAGAAATCTTGTGTGAATAACAGAGTGCGTCTTAGTGAAGAAGAAGACAGCCGCTCTATGTGGCATGTACCTGAACTCCTAGGAAAGGGGGAAAAAATAGAAACACTCACCCACCTTCCCTCATATCTCCCAGAAACACACACACACGCTTTCAAAACAGCTAAAAGCCGTTTTTAGCTTGCCTGGCAATAACAAGCGTCCATGATGGGGGGCTGTGAGGTGTCATTGTAGGACACGGCGTGAAGAGAAATGTGTTGCGCTAATTCCCATAGAGGGAGCGGGCCAGTACAGCCTTCCCTAATCTGATGGAGAATGTGTAATCGGTTAATAACCTCAGCAATTTCTATCATTAATGGTAAGAGCGGGAGCTGCACAGACTAACTCAAGATAGCAGGGGGAATGCATTGTGTAACAAAGATGGCACTGTCTGTTGGAGATACTGGCTCAAAACACAGAAACTTACTTATCTCTCACACACACACACACACACACACACACAGAGCATAACTAAAGTTTTCTGTTAGTTCTGTAGGGGAATCTATAAATTACAGCTCGAGCAGTGAGCCAGCGTCACAGCAGAAACTCAACAGGAAGCAGAACAAGGAGTGCATTTGTCCTGACCGTCATATTTGTAGCTGTCAAATTAACAACGCCAAATCCAACCATTCAAATGCCGTTTTCTTTTCTTTTTTTCCCTCCCTGGCAAATTGAATTTGGAGCCTGCAGCCTTGTGACTATCATTTCAGCCATATCATTTCTTCCCTCTCAGTGTTGTGTCTCTCAGGAGTCCGTTGTTCCTGGTTTTAGCTGCCATTAGAGACTTAATGACTGGAGCTAACCTAGCTCTCTCCTGCTTCATGGTTATTGCTTTAAAGCAGCCCTGCCATTTCCAAATACTCTTAATAGGCTTTTGTACGTTTATTTCCTTGATGTTGTTTAGAGTCATTACATTACACTCAGCCATTATTACGTGGAAGCTCCTCTGTGTGGTGACTTCAAGTTAGGGTGCAAGTTCACCTTCTGGATCTTGTTCAAGGACACTTCCTGGATGTTGCTGTGACCTTTACTATTGTTTAGGTTTTTTTTTTTTATATCTACTCATCTTTATTTTTTTAAATTCCATTAGCCTTTGTGACATGGTTGGTAGTCTTGCTGGGGGATTGCATCTTTAAAAAAAATTCAATTACAACCAAATTTCCTCACTTAAATGACATGTCCCATTCTAAGAAAACAATCTGATTAGATTTCGTCAAACCTTCCTGTAACAATTTGCTTCGATTTTTATGATCAGCTCGTTTAGAATTAGCAACACTGCGTATACACATCTATTTTGTATTTTTACTGTTCATACGTTGTCTTCATTCTGTTGCAGTGTCAGTCAGTGTCTCTGAGGTGTTTTTCTTTTTAGTGGTGATTGTTTTTTGACCTTGTTGCAGTCGAGGGGTTAACAGATTTGGACCCAATAATGAATGAGGGCAGGTTTAGTCCGCTCCTCAGAGAGTTTATTCCTGGACGCCCAGATCCCGTTTTCAGCTCTCAAAAAAAAAAAAGTGTCACTGGTCCACTGAGCAGGTTCCTGCACTGCTCTGACATCTGGTGCCCTCTCTGTGCCAGGATGCCCCCAGCCGCACTCACAAGTGTGTTTCTGGCACTGCACCTGAATCTTCTGTTCATTACACACATACACACAAATACCGGTATGCCACACACACACACACACACACACACACGTTTGTACGTCTATCTTAGTGAGGACATTCATTTACATAATGCATTCCCTAGCCTCTTACCCTAACCGTAACCATCAAAACTAAATGCCTAACTCTCACTTAAACCTAATTCTAATACTAAAACCAAGTCTTAACCCTCAGACAGTCCATTAAAAGAGGATCAGAAAGTGAGAACGGGCCAAAATGTCCTCACTCTGTAGGTTGTGGGCTCAAAATGGTCCTCACAAAGATATCTGTATAAGTACACAGACACATGGATTTGTGGTAAAACACATGCATGCTGTAACTAAAACAAACGTACATATAAACAGTTTTTGCCACTATAACCATTTGTGATTGAACATATGCATGCGCACACCTCAAATCACACATAAAGCGGATGCAAGTAACACACACACACACACACACACACACACACACACACACACACACACACACACACACACACACACACACACACACAACACACACAAACACCTAGCTCACACCAGTGCAAGAACATATGTCACCCCCAACTCCTCTGGGAATCAGTGTAATTAATCAGACCCTGAGATGCAGGCTGCGTTCAACAAACACAGGTATGCACTGAACACACACAGCACACATTCACGCAGCGCAGGAAGCAGAACGCAGCAGAGAGGTAAGGTAGGTTGGTTAGTGTTTAGAATTGCTGTTCATTGCGGTGTCGCTGTTAAATCACCTACAAATCTTCGCGCACTTGATGCAGTTTGTGAAGAATATCACTTTCTTATTCTTTTCTTCCCCTTCGTCATCTCTTCTCCTCTGTTTTGTTCACCTGACCCTGAATTCCCCTTCAAAACCCCCTCCCCCCCCGCTTTCAGAAACATGACTAGCCAGGCACTTCTTGGACACTTCAAAACTTTTTTTTTTCTTTTGCACTAATCACACTCTGAGTGAATACGTAGCCAGGCAATTCAGTCTTAATTAGAGAGACTCTTATCCCAAGCACTGAAACATTAAGATGACACTCTCTTCATTCAGGATTACTTTAATTGGCACAATTATTGTAATTTGGTTGCCGGGATAAAAGCGCTGTTCCAAAGCTCATCCGGGTGATTCCCTTTATGTGGAATCCTTTAATAAGCTCTTATATCTGGCTGCATAGGAAAAGAATGGAGAGATCCTATTCTTTTCTTATAATGAATAGTTTTTAACTTTCCCTGCCCCCAAATGAAAAGTCTTTATTCTTTGCCACGCGGCCTATTATGCATGTGAATCCCCATCAAATTAGTGACACTTTCTGTAACGTGCACAAACTTCAAATGCTCAAAAATAGTTCCTCTCTTTCTCCGGGTCCTCTTAAGCCGTTTTTCAGACATGACCTGCAGGTAAAGTCCAGAGAAATGGATACAGAGTTTACCCGCAGTTTGTCTTTCACATGTGCACAACACAGTGGGAGGTTCTCAGCACAGATCAAATCCTCCAAATTATTCAGGCGAGGTGCAGCACACAGAGACAGGAAGTCACGTATTAACTCTGCTGTGCAGATAACAAACAGACACAGCTCTTATCACCACAAATTCTCTTGACGTCTTCGTCAGTGTCTTCTATGTGTGTGTCACCCCTTTTTTCATTTTTTGCGTTTGTTGCGGGCTAGAAGCATCATGAAAACATTTTACGTTCACGCATGACATCCTCCGGAGAAAATACGGAGGCACTGCGCAGTTCAGTGCATGTCTGAAAGCAGCTTTAGGAAGCCCATTGCCCTTGTGCTAAATCCCTCTAGGAGGTATTTTAGTGAACGACGGAGTAAAACTGGTTATTGGATCGCTCATTGCGACGCCATTTGCCAGGAGAACAAGAAGACGTGTGTGTATTTGTACAAGGCCGGTGTGAAGCCACCTAGGTCTCGGTAGAGCTCTGGCTCCATCACTGATAGGATACCAGCATTGAGTCGACGCACAAGCGTGTGCTGACTGCCTACCTGAAGCAGACGAGCAGATAAATAACAGACAGAGTCAAAAAAAGAATGTATGGTTGGCATGAGATAAAGATGGAAAATGGAGAGGGGTTGGAAGAGATAAGAAAGGGCATAAAGAGGGAAAAAAGAGTCCAATCACAGGAGGTGAAAAGAGATAAAGGAATCCGAACGTGTGAAAACTGTAGAGGATCAGACCAGATACCAGCAGGATTATTGCGAGACGAATTCGCCATTGGTGAGCTCAGGTCTCAGGTGTATTCACAGCCTCAGGTGATGCTGCTGCTCCAAGTGAGATAGCCCAGGTGGTGGACAACTCCAGATTGATGCACGTCCCCCTGGGTCCCACATGGCTGTTTACATTAGCGAAACTGGTCCTCTGCTGATTCCAGCTTTTTGTGTATGTGTGTGTGTGTTTGTGATAGTCTGTGTATTAAAAATGGATGATGACGACATAAGTCAAAGCGTCCCCTGGTGGCTGGCTGCAGTACAGGCCATAAACCCCGCCTCCTCTATGTTAGTGGATGGGACATGGGCCAAAATAAAAAGTAAATGTTCTTGTGAAATACATTTTTTTCAAGTGTGTGTGTGTGTGTGTGTGTGTGTGTGTGTCCAGCCTGAATTGTCGTCCCAGCCCTCAGGTGTTTGGCAGTGGTGACTCAGGCATGAATCAGCCTCAGCCAGCTCCACCAACACTCAACCCCTGCTGAGCTGCTCAAAGTTTAAAAGAAAAGTCGGCCGCTGTGTACAGGTGACACAGGAGGGGGTGTGTGTGTGTGCAAGGTGAGGTTTTCATTGTCTATACGTGTCTGTATACAGTATTTGTGTGTGGAGGCGACCACGTGAGGGGGGAAAGAACGTCATGCTGCATTCTTTGTCAGAAAATCCTTAAAGCCCTTTTCATTTCTGCCTGTAAGCCGAGGTTGAAGGATTAGCCTAATTGGTCTGAAACAAGAGAACTGCTCTGTTCCCTTTTCTATGCGAAGAATTATTTCAAATGTTATAAAAGCCTCGACCGGCCTCCGCTCTAAAGTGACAGGGTCGTCTATCAGTGACGACAAGCTTTTGATTAACATTTAAACGTGACACTGAGGTGGAAGCTGATGTGGGGGGGCTGAGAAGCAGACGTCTGCCTTGTACTTTGCTATTTCTCTGGTGTAGAGCACTATTTCGGATCTCTTTCTTGCTGTGTCTCATTGTGCTGGCCCTGCTGGAAGTTGGGGGGGGGACTCATTAAATAGCAGCCCAGGGTTGCAAGGGGGTCAATGATGACCTTTAAGACGACAGTGAGATTCGCCACTTGGCTGCCACACACGTGCATAAATACACCCTGACACAAACACATCCGGTCCTTAACTGATATTAACATCCTGGCCCTCTAAAAGTCAATGAAAGTCAGGTCCTTTTAGGGGGTGTGTGTGTGTGTGTGTGTGTGTGTGTGTGAAGAAATCACTCTGAAATGGCAAAGAACGACCTGGCAAGCGAGTGAGCCCAAAGAAGGCGAATTGAAGATTAAGCCTTTATTGGGAGGGATCACTAGTGTCCTTTTCTACCCCATCTTTGCTTTAAAGCAGCTCTTGATAAGGCACTCATGCTGCTAGCCGCTGTATAGCTTAAGGATTTACATATCAGATTTGTCTGCGAGGGTCTCTTGAGCAATGTGCCCCAGGTTCTGCAGAAAGTTTTTAATAATCAGAAGAGGTTTTTTACTCAGACACACAGTGGACTTCAGAAGCTTTTGTAGAAATCTGTTTTACTGAACAGCATTTTCTTCCCACTCCCTCTCCTTCCATTTCTCTCCAACGCTCAAACACTCATCGACGTTCCTGCGTCCCCCTCTCATCATATTACTGATGCACACATCCCATTGTGTTAAGTCAAACAGAGGATTATCGGTTCAGCCTGAATCTTTATTTGTCACATTCATCAGTGACTGTATGGATTTTAGCTCCATACACACTGATTCCAGATGTATTGTCTGCTGCAGAGGAGCACATTTGTCTTCACTTTAGCAGTCCAACCCATTTAACTTGGCATCATACTCAGCCGATCAGCTGGCCATTACAGCTATCACACTACCACATGCGCTGATATGAACTCTGTGGTGAAATTAGTGTCACAATGAACAAACTCTGCCATGGCCCTGTGATGCTCCAAACTGTCCTCTTGTGCATAAATCATCACGCTGAGGTTTTAGTGTTTTACTGTTTGTCAAGAATGAGGCCTTAGTTACTCCGAGTGGAGGGTTCAGTTAAGGTTTTTGGGGTCTGGAACAAGAAGGCTCCGTTTCGGCGCTACACATGAGTTTAATCAACATTTCAGGGAACCACTGAATACTGAGCCCGTCTCATCGAGAGGCCGCTCGCTCCCAAGCTGCTGGGTTTTTATCAGTCTTGTGTGTTTCCCATTAGCCTGCTTGTCTCTGTGGTTTGCTTTGGGATGCACAGGTCCAGCTTAGTACATGAGAGTCTCAATTATTGGACTAAACTTTGCCACGACTGTGTATGGAAAGCAGACGCTGCCACAAGTCGTCAGTTGGCACTGCCAAGGCAAGGAAGCGAGAAAGAGAGAGAGGTGGAGACTGAGGGGAAAAGCAGAGACACAGGGTGTCCACATTACTTGAAGCATTTGATTAAAATCACGGAAATATGTCTGGATTTTTAGGAGACAAAGAACATGGCGTCATCTAAAGTGAAAACATATTTTTGCTCTCTCCCCCCCTCTGCTTTTGGGGTGCTGGAGGTCTTGGCAGTTTCCATTGTAACAATAACCTCTCTCAGCATTGATGCTGTGTCCACGCGCCAGCATGCCGGTCTGTCCGCCTGTCCACTGTTTTCCCAGAGAGGGCCTCTCTGGTTTCATCCACGCGCTTGGCAGACACTGTGCCAGTGGCTCGGACATGACTCTGACCAGCAGAGGAATGTGTCGGACCTGGGCCTGGTTAACTTCTTCACCCACACATTGTTGTACTGGTCACAATAGTGTCTCCCACTGAAACTCTTTTGATTCTTTCTCAAACACAATGTGCACAGACGATTTTCTGTTCTGCACATATCTCTCTCTGTCTTTGGGCCCCTTTATGGAAATGTTTGGCAGCGAGACCACCTCTTTGTGACATGCGTGCGCATGTCGTCCGTAAGCACAGAGGGCAGCTGTAAAGCAAAGTCAAGTGGCACATTCATAGTTTCACTGCCCAAAGAGAGGACGGAAGGGATAGAGCGATGAATTCTGCTCATTCCCGTCAGCTGTAGCGTGTGGGAGGTTGAGAGGAGAAGAAAGGCTATGCTCCAGTCAACTTTGGGACCTATTAGCATTTGGATAAGCTCAGAAAGCTCTCAGTGGCCACACCACACAGAGAGCCGTTGGACCTAAGCGCCTGTGCTGCCACAGCTATAAGCTGGTTCCTGTCAATGGAGCCATTGTGCAGGAACGGCTGCCGGGATGCCTGCCGGCCTTTATCTCACTCATCCTCGGTCTGCTTGAAAGTAGCACGCCGGCTTCCTTGGCGCTCCAGCCCGTACATCCATCTTGTCATTTGGCTGATTGCTGATAAGAATGGCTTTGTTAATTTTGTCTGCATCATCTGTTCACAGTGAGGATGACTAAGTATGAAGTCATTGCGTAATGCCTAGGCCAACAACTCTTCATTTGTTATCTGCAAAGGATGACATTTACAGTGGTTAAACCTCACTGACAAACTGCTGTTGGCATTTAATGGGTACTGTTTGTTCTGCAGTTCAACATATTGGCTAGAAACAGTCTAATGAACCATAATTTGTCTGGTTCATTAGTATATCAGGAATTCTGTCCTCTCTCTATTGTTCTCTCCTTCCTTCTCTAGTATTTCTATAACTCTTCTTATTAATCATACATTGATTGTCGCCCTCTGATCTTTACCAAATATCTTTAAAGGCCAGTTTGAAGAGTGAGCTCCACTTTGTTCCTGGCTCGCTTCTCCTGCAGACACCTCTGACCAGTCTGCTGGGAACGTCAGGAATGGACCTCTGACTCTCCACTTTCACTTTTTTTCCTCTTTCCATCTGTCTGGGTGTAATTCTGTGATGGATGCCCTTGATTTGTTCTCCTCACCGGCCCCTGGTTGTCTTTGGAAGTCGCAGCCGTCTGTGCTCTGTACTCCACGTTTTTCAAGAGCAAATATGAATGTCAGCGAAATTTGAGGTGTTGTAGTTATCTGTTCGTGTGGCATTGTTGCAGGATGGCATGTGTTCGGTAAAACATGTGCAGGCGTAATTTCTTCGTAGCATTCAGGATTATCCAGAATCTGAAGAAGCCAATAATGATGTCGCTCTAATTTAAGAATTCAGAGTTTAACCAAACTGTGTGGATACACCACTGAGCCATTTTAGAAGGTCCTGTAAAAAGACCCAAGATTCCTTAGAAAGTCTTGGGAGGCTGATCTCTATATAGCAAAAGGAAGTGCGTGTGTATGTGTGTTGTGTGTGTGTGTGTGTGTGTGTGTGTGTGTGTGTGTGTGTGTGTGTGTGTGTGTGTGTGTGTGTGTGTGTGTGTGTGTGTGTGTGTGTGTGTGTGTGTGTGTGTGTGTGTGTGTGTGTGTGTGTGTGTGTGTGTGTGTGTGTGTGTGTGTGAGAGAGTGTGAGTCACTGGCTCCTGTTGGTCTGTGTCTGCAGACCCACAAATAAACAGCAGTAAGCCAGCTGGAAATTGGGAAAAATCACAGGCTTCTCTCAGCCTGTATATGGGTTAATACAGTTCATGGGAAAAGGAACTAAACACCCACACACACACATACACACAATGTGCATGTACTGGACAAACCCATACACTCCGCCCTTCATCCGTGTCTTTTAATATCCCCATCCACACTGCCCAGGTGTCTCTTGTGGACATTACTCTTTTTGTCGATATAGTTTGGAATCGTCTCCAGTGCCGCTAATGCAGGTAAAATCTGTGCTTTCAGTGTCCTGCTCATCCTCCCCAGCAGAGGTCACATGAGCGGGGTTCATCTGTGTGCCAACATGGAGCCTCCTCGACCTTTTGGGTCTCGTTAAAGGTTCTAATCGAAGAAAAGACTGAGAGGGCTTTGTCCACTGGAGCCCAGCTGTGTCTCTGTGTCCTCTCCTCTCACAGCCTATTCTCTCTTTTGTCAGTCCGAGTGTCTCTGTACCGGCAGTGAGGTGGGGTAAGCTGGGTTGGGGGTGACCCACCTGGACTGGTCTGCTGAGAAGTGAATCAGCAGATGCATCACGTAGGATTAGGGAGAGGTGTATTGATGGAGCACAGATGCAAAGATATAGATTATGGGAATTTCTCAAAACAGCACCCTCACCACTGACACTCACAGAGTCTAACTCTATTAGGTAGTCACACCTTAGAGTGAATATAAAGAAGGACGACACGCCCCTTCTTCCTCCCACTATCCAGAACTTAAGCAAAGGATACAAATACAGAGTCTGCAGCAACGATCAGGGGATCAGGAGCAGCTTTCATTAATATGTTGAGTGTAAATTAAGCAGACAACTGTGGGACGGACTAATCTCTCTATTGCGGAAACAGAAACAGAAATCTTTTTACATCCCTGCTCATTCCCAAATAAAATGTCCTCCCAGCTTCTGTGATGGCATATCTTTATTTTTTGTTTATAAACGGTTAAGTGTTTGCAAGAGTCCCTTTTATATACATAATACCCTCGAGTCAAATTAACACTTTTCTGGACCAGATCCTAAATACAGTGTAACCTTTAAGATTTGAACATTTGTATGACAGCATTCATTTCTATCTTAGTTTGAGCTGCTTAAGAGTGAATGTTTGCACAGGTTTGCAAATGTAGTGTAATGTAGAACTTACATTCGATTTTGGAATTTGCAAAATGAGATTCTGTGTTAAAATGATAATATCTCCACATTTAAGTTGCTCATAATCAAAACGCCTCCCTTGGACACCACCTCTTTGTATTTCTTGCCAGACTCCTGTAACCACAAGGTCACAGGTCCGAGCCCTCCAACAGCAGATGTGTCCATCACCAGCCATCTGTCCTGTCAGAGTGTCCTTGAACAGAAGACTGGACCCCTACCTGTTCACTCACTGTAATCAGTGTGGGTTGGGGTATCAGCTAAAAGCCGAAAATGGAAATGATATAACAGCTGACAGGGGACATTTCAGCCACTGTGTTAACTGGAAAGGGTTAGCCGATAGTGTGGACTATTAGTTTACGGTGTGCCGTGTCGAGTCTTCGCCAGATGCTGACCACACACTGACTTCGCTAGCGTGCTGCAGCTGTGGCACTAATCATCCAATCAAGTCACAGAAAGGCCTGCCTGTGTTCGCTCTCAAGTGCGTATCAGGCCCAGGGAAAAACCCAACGCATGAGCCAGCGTATCGCAGCGCGGCCGACCAGTGCACACACGGGCGGATGCACGAGGAGGAGGGTGGATCAGGGTTGATCTGAGAGGAGGGAAGGTTAAACAGGATGTAGGGAGAGAGAAGGCATCTACTGAGGAAATGATGGAGGGTTTGCATGAGAAATGGAGGCAGACATGAGAAAGATGTCCCGCTCCTTGCTGAACTCCCGTCATTCATCTGATAAGAGCGCCGCATTCTGGTGATGAATGGCTGGTGTCATAAGTCACCCATGGTTTCATATTTTTCGTGTCTGAATGATAGGATTAGGGAGATGTACTGATCGCTCTGGGTTGTTGGTGTTTGCTTTCCTTGTAGCCTTGGCCACATGTTACGTTGTCCTTGATTAAACTGATATCTCTTTTTAAACCTTGTGCAGCTGAAATTGAATTGACATTTCCCACTCCCAACACTTGAGTGTTTGTATTCACGATTCATCATTTCAGAGACTCTGCTGCCGCTACTCGTAAACTACAGCTTTAAGCTTTCAGGTTAAATGTAATATTCCATAAACTGAACACAGCAAGGTTCTGAATGTAAAGCAACATTGTTTTTCTCTACAGCATCGACAGGAGAAACAGTATCACACAATAGCGGAACAATCTCCAAACATGGTGTTTACTTAAAGCCTGTGATAACAAACACCATGTCAACCATAGCGGTGCATCATGACGTGCTTCCGTCTGCTTCTTGCTTAAATTACCCTGATTGTCATCTTCTCAGGTTTCCTCCTCTGCTGAGAAAAGATAACATCCCTCACTCTATCTGTCCCCAAACATCCCCCCTTTCACTATCTTGCCTTCTCTAAATCCAGTTATCTCTCTGCTCTCATAATGATGATGACCGTTGCATATCTCTTCCATCTGAACAGTACCGCTTGCTATTTCCTCTTTTCTTTTTTCATCTGAAAGTAATGTGTTGCTTATACAGCTACAAAACTACCAGTCAAACTTAGCGAAACCTGATATGTTGACACATTTGTGCCATATGTCAATAACGCGGCATAATTTATTGTATTGTCCTCTTTAACCTTTTACATAATTAGATTTTCCCCATCAAGCTTTGTAGAATTTACTTATATAACCTCTTTTTATTCCCAATCTAATGAATTTGAAGAAACTTAATCCTAACAATTATTAATCGCCAAACTGTTCAAATTAATATTTGCGTATGGTTATTAATATGGAAATATCAAAACTATCTCGACATTAACCTCTTTCTCTTTTCCTATTTTCCTCTGAAGAATCTCCAAGAGCATCCCCACCACTAAGGACGTGGAGCCACTGCTGGAGATCGATGGAGACATCCGCAGCTTTGAGGTCTTCCTCTCCTCCAGGACGCCTGTCCTCACTGCCAGAGAAGTGGAGATGTTCCTGCCCTGCACCGTCAACCTGGACCCCAAACTCAGGGAGATCATTGCAGGTTTGTACAAACTTGTAGCGTAAAGTGCAGATGCATGAAAAACCAGCGGACAATGTCTTTGGAATGGTGTCGCACAGTAACAGCAACCACATCTCAATGTCCTTCGGCACGTTGAGTTGCTCGGTTATCATGGAGATGGTTTTAATTGTTATCACGTGACAACAAAACAAAACAAAAATTAAGCCATCTCCATGACAGCAAGATGTGGTCTAAAGACTATGATGCCACAGGTTTGACCTTAACAAAAGTTAACAAGGTTGGTGGTGGTAGATTACCTAGATTGGCTGGGGAGCCTAATCCTGGTATATGAGTTTGCTCTTCTGTGCACCCGAGTGACAGGCACACAGAAAGTACCAGTGTTATGCCTGTCGCAGTGTCATCAGAGAAACTGTACATTCATGTTTAAAGTACCTAAAAGGACGGAGCATACAATCGCTTGGAGAAACAAAGGAACTGTACATGATTTGATGCGTTGAGTGCCAGCTCATTTGGCAGAGACGTTACTCATAACATTGCAGCAGGGTCTGCTCTAAAATTGTGCTCTGGTGGGGCTCTCGGAAACCTTCAGTCTGCTTTTCATTTCCAAACAATCAAATGTCGAGCAGGTTTTCCACTGCGGCGGTGTGGGATCGGGACAATACTTTCACCTGCTGTCACCAGTCTGCCTCCAGTGTTGCACCAAAATGTCACTGGTTGTAGTTGCAGTGACGTAATAATGCATCATTATTCATCTGGAAGCCAGAGCGACACTCTTGGAAGCATAGTTTTTGCTACCGTGCGTCAGTGTCAGTTCTGCCTATACAAGAGTGTCAATGACGGCTAGTGTGAAGCTGCTGCATCATAGTGTTATGAGACCACAGAAAACACACACACACACACAAAGTCTGTTCCATTAAGCCAAGGTTGAGTCACGGAGGGCGCAGCTGACCAAGTTCTACAACCAGACGTCCAGTCTGAAAGTACAGCTCTCCACTCCTAAAATTGTGTAGGTGTGTATACAGCTCACATATCCGCCAAATGTATTTATTTGTGTATGTTTACTCGAGAGGATGCAGGTATTTTCACCTCCACACGTCTCCTCCGGGAGCGGAAGGTGACCAACGCTCTTAACCACTCATCCCGCTCCCTCCCTTCCCTCTGTGGCCGAGTCGGTACTTGGTGCCCGGTGTCCTGTGGCCAGCCAGTGGGCAGTGCTGTCAGTGATACCCGCCCATGAGGCTGACTCACATCATAAGGCCCCCATTGTGTTCACAGGCTGGATTGGGTCTCACTCAGTGTGTCATTCAGCAGCCACTTGTATAACCAGGAGACATTCTGGTGCCTGCTTCTGTTTCTGGTTCGTACTTTCTTTGCCAGCCACACAGAGCCACTCTGTTCTGCCTCTGGGCTTATTTGACTTTAATTTGGGAGATTTTACCAAAGCTCCCCACTCAGCTCCTACTTCGGCTCAAAGTCAAATTGATTTATGTGAAGACAATTGCAGCAAAGTGCTTATGAGACATTGTCTATGAGTTCACATGGTCTGTTTTGTTTGTTTACATGGGTCTTTTTATTTGTCGGGGACCGCATTGGGCTCGGTGTGCCAGAGTCGTCACATGGCTGGTGTCTAATTTGGAAAACACCGAATATCAGCAAGCCTGCTGGTTTGTGAGCAAACAGAGTAATAGAAATCAAAATGAGAATGTAATTCTCGGCTAAAGGTTGTTGTAATTGTAACATCTGCGCTCGTTGTCTCTCCAGCATTCAGCTGTTTGATTGTCTTGTATTTTGGATAAGGAGGACATGTTCAGCAACAATGTTCTTGTTGTATTCCCCAGTGCGTCCAGAATCAAGCAGTTTTGCTCGTGTGCGCGTCAATTGTTTGATATGTATTTTTCTCTGTGGATTCACGACTGCCTCGATTCTCTGGAGATGATGAAATAAAGCTAAATTATTGATGCGTGGGTGGATCTGAAGGGTCTTTATAGTCATCGCCAAGACATGATCATCAGCATCGCGGATAAATGCTTCCTTCTCTCCCCTCCCGCTCTGTCATCTCTTAGATGTGCGTGCGGCCAGGGAGCAGATACACATGGGAGGAGTGACCTATCCCACGCTGCCACTGCATGAGCCAGTGCCCCGGCCCCAGTCAGGTTATGGCCATCCCCCCACCGCCTGCTCGCCGGCAGGCTCCTTCACTGGATCCCTGCCTCCTCAGCCCCACAGTGCCTACTTCAGCGGGATGACTGGACCACAGCACCCCTTCTACAACCGGGTGAGACAGAACAGGGACTCACGAGTAGTTAACCTAGTCTTCTACCTTCTATTTAGAGTCCATCTAGTGCCATCCAAAAATAAAATAACTGTTTGTCAGGGTCATAAAATAACATGTCGCTTTCTAACAGCGAAAGTAGAAACAGCGTCTGTCACCTGAGGTACACACACTGATCCCCACAACCAACGACACATCTCTCTGAGTTTACCTCCTCTGTTCCTCTGTTATAATTGTGTAATGTTGCAATGACCCATTGGTATTTAAAACTGAGTGAATTGTGAGGTAAACAGATCTTTGTTTGTACCACATGACACAATTAAGTGTTTTCCCACTGCATTTGTGTCATATGTGTTCCCATGAGTTCCCTCGTATGATTTTATGATTTTCATTTTGTTTTTACTTCCTCTCTTCTCCCCCTCCCCTGTATGACTTCCTTCCTCCCTCGTAGCCTTATTTCCCACATCATGTGTATCACCTGCCACGGCATTACTCCCACCATGCTCCCTCATCCTCGCATCTCTCCATTAAACCAACTGGCCTACCTAAGGACACCAATGGACTTGTAAGTAAAGAAGTAGTGCACTATAGTTGTTGTTGCAGTTACATTATGCAACAATAGTTTCTGTGTGATTGGACTGATTTGAAAGTTTGTGCAGTTTCCAAGCATTACCAGTTAGGGGAGACGTTATTCCTTTTGCATTAATACTTTCTTAAATGTAATTTTTTTAAAAACACCCTAATGGTACTATTGTATCACTCACTGTATAATAATATACTCTCGGGTCCATTGTGTCGACCTACAGCTTGACCTCCTTTACTTTTTTTTTTTCATCTACCTCTCTCCTCCATCCCTCTGTTCCCCACTCTTCAGTTACATTTTCCATTAGCTCCTGATGTTTTTAATCTCTTCACTGCTCCATATACAAATCACTGTCCAGCTCCTGATGTTTTTAATCTCTTCACTGCTCCATATACAAATCACTGTCCAGCTCCTGGTGCTGGTGGGGCTATATCTCAGCTTGTGAGCCCAAACCCAGAGTAAAGGTGTCAAAGGTTAAACCGTAAAATTGAGCGGCCATGAACTCAACCTTCATTAGTCCTTGTGTCTCCATTCTGTGCCTACGTCAGGATGTTATTGCAGAGGATGAGAGAGAAAGCCTCCCCTCCTGCCCCTCTGACCCCACCATGGTAACCTGACTAACATTAGCTGACTTACTAGCACCCATGCTGCACACGTACAGTTGTGCTGCACTGTGCTTATCTAAACATAACTAGTCGTTCGTAATCAGCCTGCTGTCCTGACGCTTCTACCTCATCTTTCATTGATTGTGTTGCATGAATAACATGCATGCCTGAGTGTTTGACAGACCACTTATTTTGTCGCTGCGGTTTATAGAAGCAGAGAGAGCAAATAAAGATAATCACACCGGGCTGCACGGTGCAATGTTCTTAACAATATAGAAACAAGCATCAGCATATGTAAATATAATACGCTGAATGAAGTTAACTCTGATATTGGCAGAGCAGCTTTCATAGTGGGTAAGAAAATGCTGTTAACCCACTTCAGGAATGCATCACGTTACACTGAAAATAACCTAAATCTCTCCACCCAGATATTCACACATTTCAAGAGCAGGCAGCCGCTATTAGAACAATTTGATGATAACAGCACTCTGCTCCACAAAGCCACTTATCAGCGCACTGCCAGCAAGCATTTAAAGGAGCTGTACGGAAGATTAAAACACAGATTACTGTGTAATTTTACTTCCCTCTATCTCTTCTGACTGTATATTTCTATTTTTACATTTCTTAAAATCCTTCCCTTTAAACTGACATCGCTCTTTTTAATTTTTGTACCGTTTTTCGTTCCTCATATCTTCGCTGCTCTTTTGTCTCCTTTGTTCCTCAGTATAAATTTCCTCAGTTTCCTCCCGTTCTGGCTTTTCCATGTACGTTAGCCCATCGTATCCCATTTTGGTTTGCTCTTTATCTCGTTGTGCAGTGCTCATGTGTGTGCCTGTATTTCGGCAAATCTGCGAATGTGGACATGTGTACGCACACTCGCTCATTTGTGTGTGACTCTTTGTCATATGTAAGCGGGCCTAGACCAGTGTAATTGCCTCGCCGATATAACTGTGAGTATGGACTCCTTGGCCTGCTGGGATTATCATCAGAGCAACTGTTGGTGCTGGCAACACACACACACACACACACACACACACACACACACACACACACACACACACACACTGACAAAGAGCCCAGCGCTGGTAGAGCTTATCTCCTTACCAAGACGCTTCCTCCCTCACAGAGCTCTGTTTCCTCTTCCCCATCCTTCTGCCCGGCCCTGAGCTCAGCCCAGCTGTAATTACGGTCTTATCAAACACACACACTGGGAGGGTTCACATAAACACACACACACAACACACACAGACATGCAGACACACCCGCAGACATTCACGCTATTGCTTGTGTTCTTAGAACACATCGCAGTCTGTCGAGGAGTCGCATTCAAAGCCTCTCCTGAAGTGAAACCTCTGCCTTTTTCCAGTCAGAGTGAGAGATGTCTCACTCTCTCTCTCTTTCTGGGTCTTTCTCTCCGTCTCTGTCTCTTTCACAATCCGTTCTGTCTGCAGAGATGATGACTGCGAAAAGCCCGCTGACTCTGGCGAAAACAACTAAATCTCCTTGTGTCATAATTCAACTTCCAATAGCCTTTTCTTTTCCAGCCTGACGTAGCTGGCTGACTGAGCGGTGGCAGCTGTAAAGGAGCCGTGTCCTTGCCTGCTGTGCGTCGGATAAATGTCTGTCTGCACTGCTGTCAATGTCTCTCCTGTCCCCTGATGAGTTCAACATGTGTGCAGCTTGTCTGTCATCATTTCTGCCTCCTCTCTTCTTTCCTTTTTTCTTCACAGGTACAGTCTCGGCTTAATAGTAATGTCATGAGTGTCTGTGTGTATTTCCGTCTGACTATTTGTCTGTCTGCTTCTTTTTTGTCTCCTCATGAAGCATTTAAAGTCGCTGCCTTACAAATTAAAGCAGGTACACCTTTGGTTTCATCGCTTTCACCTCCACATCCAACATCTTCTCCATCTTGCACCTGTCTCTTCCTTTAACGCTAACACATTGGTTCATTAAGCATGCTGTAGAAGAAGATGATAATAGAAGTCAAAACACATGTCCTGTAGTAGTACAGTAGATTCACTAACATAGTTTCATTCTACAGAAATGCCTCTCTTATGTGGACATGAACAGTAGTTATCCTCCCTGTGTGCCAGTTTTCATCCTCTTGCCCACCACTACAGAAAGTTGGCCCCTACTCTTGTGTACAGTGTTGTGTGAGCTGCTTATTCTTTTTTGTCTAACAACCACTCACAGTCCGACAAAGCTCTTCTTTCCTCTCCCTCGAAACCATAAACAAAACCCAAAGGAAGGCCGAGTCTGAAGCTGTTTCTTAATGGTGTTAATAGCTGGGAGATGGGGGGGGCAGAGGTGAGGAAAGGGGTGGGAAGAAGAGAGAAACGGAGTGATGGAAAAGAGAGGATGCAGGAGACTGAGGGGGAAGGAATGTGAGAGGGAGGAGGAAGGGAGGAAGGGAGGGAGGGAAGGAAGGAACAAGAGTGAAGTTACACAAAGACGAGCTGGTGGGGTGAGTGGAAGAAGGGAGGGGAGTGGGACGCAGGAGGGTACATGAGGCTTGTTTAGTTTACGTGCCAGCAGGGTGGCGTGTTGTCTGTCTGCGAGGCCTTCGACAGCATCAACAGGCCACTGGCATTACTCACATCAAGCCTCATAGCTCCTCGCCGGCCCGCTGCTTCAGCTCGGCTCCGCTGCGCCTCACAGACTTGCAGGCTCCATCCCTCAAGTGTTGTGCACACACTTTACTCTCTTTATGTATACAGTGAGAAAAGGGGAATAAGAGCAGGTAACAGAGTATTTGGATAGGTTGACAGCCTTGTTTACTTTGACACTCTGCACTGTGTGACTGGTAGAGAAAGTTACGGTGTGGGTTTGTGGTGTCGCGCCTCTGTCTGCGTCGCAGCAACTGGCCTGCACGACTCTGCCAGGAATTGTTGCTTGTTTTGAACCTAATCGACTGGATCAGGAGTGATGAGCTGCTCTAACACAGTGTGCGAGTTTGCCCCGGTGACCTTAATCCACTGGAAATCTCTGAATACCTTTTCTCAATATGTATGTACGTATCTGTGTAGGTTTCTGCCGGAGCCCTGCTCAGCTCTATGAACACAGATGCCGTGTGTGAGCGTCTCAAACAGATGGAGGGAATCGACTCCAGCATGCTGCCTCAATACACCTCCATCATCAAGAAGGTGTGTCTGTCAATAACAGGCAGATTTCGATCCATATGTTTCTAAAGCTTGTTATTGAAGAGGGGGGGAAAAAAAGTTTTCTGATACTTTGCAGATAGCATGTTGTTTTCATATTCTTTACATAGTTTCTTTCCAGTTTCCTTTTGAACTGCCTCCTCACTCGATTATGTTGCCTGATTCTAATCTAAACACATTCACAAACCAATCCATCCTTTCCTTGTCCATTACAGGCCAATGTAAACGGCCGCGTGCTGTCTCAGTGTAACCTGGATGAGTTGAAGAAGGAGATGGAGATGAACTTTGGCGACTGGCAGCTCTTCAGGGGAATGGTGAGACTAAATTCCTCCCTCACTTCCCTCACAGCCTGATTTAATATCGCTGCCCTGTGGGGGTCTCGTGTTAAACATATAAAGTTGCAAATGGGATGAGAGATTATGGTGTGTTGAGTCAAATCAAAAGAAGTGGGCCATCATGATAAAAAAAACAAAAAGTCCACCACATAGCAACCACCTTTTCATTACTCTATAGAGTCAAAGCCTGAAATAGATTTACAATAGCGCACATTCTCCTCTGTGATACTTTGCAGACACTTTTCCTGCCAGAGCCGTCCTGCTGTTGATACATGTCAGGTCCTGTTTATTCCAAAAAGAAGCAAGACAGGATCACAAAATACGACATCTTGTGCAGCGCTGAGTTATATTAGGATCGGAGATTTTATAATCCGTATTACGAGAAGGTCATTCAGCCAGGAGTCCTGTCGGCTGAGCCATGGCTGAAATCACTGACACATGTAGCCGGCTCCGCTCCGTCAGATGTCAGTCTGTGCTCCTAATACCAAACCAGAGCCCTGGATTGGTCGTGTTTTACCGGGGATCTGATGCAGGGGCAACACATACGAGCAGCTGGAGAGTGCAGTGTCCTGACGGCTTCACGTACTAAACAGTGTTGTGTTGCCAGGACGCAGCCAGCACAGCCATCTGGTTCAAGATGGCTGCCTGGTATCTGTATGAAGGGAGGTTATTGTTGGGCAGGAGTGGACAGCTGAATAGCTCTACTTAAGGAACAGCTCACAGTGCTCCTCTCGCAAGCACATGCTTTTGTTGTCGCCCTAACATTCTTGTTTTGTACATCACATGCTCTCAAAAAACATGTTTACAACCAACTCTGAAACCCTACTCAAAAGTTTTGTTGATGTGAAATCTTGAGCCATGATGCATTTTCCCAAGGTGATGGAGCAACGTCATGCTGAAAGCCTGGCTGTGCTTCACGATGAGTCCCGGGCTGTGAGCGAGCAGGGCAGCAGCGTGCACCACGTTGAGCCCGTCAGGCGCCCAGGAGGAGCCCCGTCGGAGGCGGCGGCGTTCAGCCTCAACCTCAGCTTCGAGGAGCTCAGCGGGGCCGGGCTGGAGGAGCCTCCGAGAACCAGCACCAACTTGCACTGGCCGGTCAGTCTTTTCCACCACCACCTCAGATACGATCACACACACACACTCATCTGATGTGTGTGTGCATATTATACTCAACCCAACACACATGAGTAAAAGTTGCAGGTGTTAGCATATGTGTGTGAGTGTGTTACTCGCAAGGTCACACGCCCCTAACTGTCACATGGCCACGTGTCCTCTGCACCGCGCACCCGTTCCGCCAGCGTGTTACTGACCTCAGTGGTTTCACATTAATGTGGTTTTACGTGAGAAAAGAGAACGGCACAGGAAGCTCATGGTGTTCTCAGAGATGGAAGAATTAAAAATACACACATGTACACACAATCTGCAGTGCAGCAAAAAGGTGTCGAGGGCCCCGGGTTTGTTATTTTCACCTTCCCCTATTCCCAATTTGCAAAATCTGCAAGGCACGGGCAAACACTCACACGTAGACAGCTGGCTCCGAAGTTATTTTATATGAACGCACTTTTTGATGTGTTTCAAATTCAAATCAAGCAAGGCTGCGAACACACCACGCCTTTTCATCGCGATCTTTGCCGGCAACTTTAAATTCTAATATTGGTTACTAATGCACCTTAACTGCCACTTTTTCTATATTTATAATGTGAATATGCAGTGTAAATGAACAGCGCACAACCACCATGCTATGATTCAACACAAATATATTCTTCAACAAACTATGTTTACAAGCCAACCCTGATTCTGTCTCGTCTTGTCAGGTGGCAAATCACCACACCTCAAGCATGTCCAGCCTCAACTCCCAGGAATCCTCCAATGACATCTGCAAGCTGACAGACAAGCAGCAGGCCGAGTATAGTGATGCCTACAGGGAGTACATCGCTCAGATGGCCCAGCTGGAGATGTCCGGCAGCGGAGGAGAGCGGCCCGTGCAGCCCCATCCCGGCCAGTTCCTGCAGGCTGCCAGCTCAGAGGACAGAGGGGTGGGTGGACAGTCACAAGTACACTGTGGAGTTTTTGTCAATGCATCACTGGCGACATGAATACTTTAGTCAAATCCGAGCAGAAGCTCCCCGCTGTCAAGAAAATAACTTGTGGTAACCGCCGTCATTAATCTGTGTCGACGTATTCCTGAGGTCAGCCTGAATGCTATGTTGTTCTTTAACTTGTGCTTTTACATTTTTTTTTATTTCTCTGGCCTGTGCAGTAGTAAAAGTTTTATTCTGGACCAGAAAGGGGGGAAATCTCTGCTTCTTGTGTTTCTTAATTATTGGCTTAAACTCCTTGTTTGTCTTGGCACATAAAAACAGACAGGAATCCCCTCTACTGAGGCCTCTGCCAATCGCTTCAGGATACTGTATATTTTCATGTTATTCTCATTGAAATTCTCTTCTCATTCGTCAGGCTAAGGAAGGAGCTGACCAAGACGGCCGCAAGTCCCTCAGCAAGAGAGGCTCCAAGACTAGTGATGCCACAGACTTCGCCTCAGGGGGCGATGCCCCGCCCCTGGACCCCATCAGCGAAGAGGATGAGAAGCTGGACCACAGCTCATCCTCCAGGACCCCGGGCCCCAGGAAGAAGGCAGCTGGGTCGTACTACCACAAACTTTCCAACGATGAAGACTCTGGCCCAGACGACGCTGACAACACCACACCTCTCCTCCACAAAGAGGCTCTTTCATCCCACAGAGCCTCCCACCCTGCTGGGCCGCTGACCAAGCCCGGCTTCCTCAGCGAAATTCTCCTGGATAAGAAGGACTCGTCTGACTCGGGGATGCGCTCCAGCGACAGCTCCTCGGACCGCTCCTCGGACCGCTCCCTGGAGGAGGCTCAAGGTGACGCTGGCGCAGAGGAAGATGCTATGAAGCCCGGGATGATTGAGCTGGAGCTGGAGGGGCTGGTGAAGAAGAGAGGCCTCCTCCCCAGCAGCCTGAGCGGCCTGCAGGACGCCACAGTGGCCCGCATGTCCATCTGCTCCGAGGCTCCGTCCGAGGCCAGTCTGATGGCCAGCAGCCCCGACGAAGGATGGCCGTCCGGCAACATTGGCAACCTCAACCGCACGGCCAGCAACACCACGCTTAACAACAACACAAGCAGTCCCACTGACACCAACACAAACACCAACAACAGCCGTCAGCGGCAGGTCAACATCACAGGCACACAGTCCACCACCAACTCCTCCTTGGGCATCGACATCTCACCGGCTGTCGTCATCACCCCCGGGAGCAGCGGCGGCACCGCTAACACCACGACTGCCACCATCCACAACCAGAACCTGCTCACCATCAGCCTTGGAGACGAGAGGGAGAGCGTCCTCTGAGCAGGACCAAACGTGTTTGTTGTTCTGATGAGTGGCGTGTAGGCCGCTCTTCTTGATGTTGTCGTTTGGTGTTGTGACGTGTTCCAAAGAATTAGAGGAGAGTAGTGTTTCAATGTTTGGAAGAAAGTGTAGGAAACCAGCTGTGAGTAGTACTAGGATACATCTGTAGTTACATTAGTATTTAATTACACCAGGAAATGCTTGATCAGGTCAAATCGGGGATGTTTTACCTTCCCTTGTGTTACGATGCGTGTGCCTCTCCTGGGTTTGGATAGTTACTGTGCGATGTCTCTCACGTGAACGTGCTGCTGTCGTGTGGAAATGTTGTGTTGCATGATGAGATGTTACTTGTTGTGGACAAATTGTTGCAGGCGCCGTTTCAGGAAAGGAGTAAAAATAGGAAATAGATTTGAAATAGATGGCGTAGACAGTGGTACGGTGTTGTTGGTATTTTCTGTGGTAGAAGAAGTGCATGCACTCGACTCCAGAGCGGTATCGGCCTTTTTCTGAAATTCCTTGTGAAACTGTGTTTTGTGAATCAATAAACTTGTTCTCTGTGGACCCGGTGTCATGTTTTCTCTTCTTTCAGCCGCTTCTCACAGGAAACCCAGCTGTGATCGGTGGAGTCGTGTAGACTGAGATTCAGCTGCTAAGTCAATTCATCTAAAAGCCTTATTTTTTTAACGTTTTTTAATGCAGTTTGATGGAAGACAGTTGCAGGCTGAGGTGAGGGTTGTCACTGGAGGGTTTCATGTAGGGCCGATAGATGGCGCACTTTCCATACGAACGTGTTGCAGGCTGGTGGCGTGGTCTCTGTCTGTCAGACAAGTGGGAAACAACTTGAGCTCAGTGACCCTCAAAGTTTGACCTGCTGGGGTCTGTTTTTTATTAATTTAAGTTATTTTACATTTCACCGTGAATTACTAAAATTATAATTCATACATCAATACATTGTTTCAACAGCCGTAAAGAGAGAGTTCACTTGATCCAAACAGATCCCATGAAGTGGTACTCAGGGGGTGAATCATCATTACATGTGGGTGTGCAGCCTGGTGTTAATGTGAAGGTGATGATGATTGACAGGCATCTTTATCCCCCAGCAGCCCCCAGCCCCTTCTACCTTCTCCAGACTGATACCACTTGCACAGTGCAGTGTTCAAGTCCTTCACTGTGTTCATATCACCAGGTCATTTTAAAGGCTAGAAGCAGAAACTGTTCCACAGTGCCCCGACTACTTGATGCATCTTGTGTGAGAAGTAGAATCGGTGTCATTTGCTGTATCAAAAGACAGAAGAACCCATTTTCAAAGCCCCTAGACCAAACCCCAGTTTTTAAAAAAAGAAAGAAAAGGGAATTAAAAGCCATAGCTTCCCAGAATAAACACTTTTGGGAACAGCAACGCATCAGCGGCCCACTTTCACCTCAAGTTAAATTTCCATAATCGTCCCCCCCCCCCCCCTCTTCTTTTTAAACACTGCCTACAGCCCCATAGCATTAATGGTTCAAGCTGTCACGCTGAAAACCCATTTAATCCTATTTACGTTACATGGCATGTGAGGAAGTAGAAGTGCAGCCAGTGTGCCCCAAATAAGCTGCGACGCAACTGCGCGCCTTACAGGTCGCGTTTGCCCCCGAGGAGGGAGCGTTTCCAGCCATTACGGGTCACACAGTGCAGGTCTGATAAGGACGCTTTGTTGTGCAGCTCGTCTCTGAAGTGCGTCACATGTTCTCTGTACATAAAGCAGCCCCTCGTGTCCATACAGCTGTGGGGGAATGCCAGCTGGGACACTGGTTTTTCACGCACTGGTTCCATGACACCAATTCATCCACTCCTTCAAATAAAATGAAGAAAGAAAAAAAAAAAACACACCCTCCAAATGGTTGTCGTTTTTTCGATTTATTTTTGTATAAAAAAAAGGTACAATTTACATTACTTTTATAAAAAGTCTCAGCATAATTAAGTACAACATTACACTTTTGCAGAAGTGTCAAATTCCTGCAACTATACAAGATAAACCCCCCGATGAGAGTTGACAAAGGTTTCATTCTTTTCATTTTGACTTTTTTCTTTTTAAACAGCGTCCAGTCCTTCGTGTGCCAACAAATCGGACAAGACAAGACTAAACTTTTTACAGTAACTAACCCAAGTTTTTTTTTCTTCTATTCACGTTCCCACCTCCGCAAAAAAAGCGAAGACTTCAACAAGGGGAGGGAGGGGAGGGGGGACAAGGGGGTGAGGGAGAGGGGAGAGGGTAAATAATCCTTGGGACAATAATCTCGTTTTTCCTCCCATTTACGGGAATATAACGCGCCTTCCATTTTCCAGAAAGGACCCACAAATAATAATAATTAAAAAAAAAATCTTAAGTTAAATAACAATGAAAGTGTCCAAAAAAAAAATAAAAACACATCACATAAGATTGTCCCATTATAAGCAACAAAAAAAAGTCTCTGGGTTTCAGCGTCAGAAGAGAGAGAGAAAAAAAACAACATGAGTCCAGGCCTGGAGGAGGACAGAGGTTGGTGGAGAGTTGGGGGAGGAATGGGGGGGGGGGGGGGGGGGGGAGGAAAGTCCTGCTCCCCAGGTCCTGCGCGCGTGCGTGTGTGTATGAGAGAGAGAGAGAGAGAAAGAGAGAGTGTGTGTGTGTGTGTGTGTGTGTGTGTGTGTGTGTGTGTGTGTGTGTGTGTGTGTGTGTGTGTGTGTGTGTGTTTTTTGCGTCCTGACCAAACACCTGCAAAAGATTGAGAAAGAGAGGCGTGTTTAGAAAATGCAAACAGGGCAGAGATCCGGACAGACTGGCGCCAGGGAGGAAGCCGCAGTTTTTAACATTTAACCAAACACTCCCAATACTAAGCAAACCCTGCGCTCCAGATGTACACACACACAGTCACAGTCATGCAGGGAGAAGGGAGGACGACACACACACACACACACACTTTTTACGCACAACTTCAACCTACAATCTGGGGAAGAATCAGCGTAATTGCCGCTCAGCTGGCGCCTACCCACTTCTTGTACCAATTATGTGCAGACATCGTAGTAGCAGTAATCCAAACAGCCATTATTTCTCCTGTTGCAGATGCTCTTCATTATAGACACAAGAGGCTATAATACAAGCCTGACGACTACCGCTTGTGTACAGTAACCCAAACAGCCTGGAGCCAGTGACTTCCATTTTACTCCACATAGCTCCAGTGCAGAGGAAAACATATTATGATAATAATAATAATAATAATAAGGCTGCAAATGTGACTTTATACAATTTGATCCATGTGTCTTTGGATGTGGGAGAAATCCTGAAGAAGCCCATGGTGAGATCTGTTTTTATTATTATTATTGTTATGAATAAATATCTGCTTTAATGGACGATCCAAAAGGAAGTTGACTGTGTTTTGCCATAACTGACGCCCCAGTGTTGCAGCACGTTCTCATGCAATAATGATAACACACACACACACACGCACACACACGCACACACGGACCGTAACAACAACGTGAGCGCACATTAGCAAATGGCACAAATGCATTGGTGAATGAATAATTGTGAGGCGTCCTGCTCCAGCAGACTGAGACAGTCTGTAGCAGCGGAGCCCTGGACAGACTGCAGCAGCAGCAGCAGCAGACATGAGGACACGAGGACAGCCTTTACTCACCGCTTTAACGATGCAGAGTCCGGCTGTCATCTGTCATCAGCTCTGACGGCAACTCCGGCGACTACAAACAAACAAAGACAAACAAACAACAGAGCGTTAATTCTTTTTACGCAGCATCCAAATCCAAGTGCCCGACGCTGCCACAGCGCAGTGTAGGTCGGAGCTCTTCCTCTTGTAATGAACAAAAGAAGAAATGTACACATACATGCCATTTTCTTTCTCCCCCCCACCCACCCACCCCAACAAGCCATTTTGTGCGCACAAGGCGCAGCAGCTATGCGCACAGATAAAATACGCACTGGATTTTCCTCCACGAACGCACCACCACCATCCAGCCGCTTGCCGTTTTCTGACGAGGACGCGCGTGTGTAATTACCTGTAACGACAGGATGCTGATGTCTGTGTTGAGGGTGGTCAGCGGGGTCCTGCTCGGAGCCTGCCCCGGCCGCGCGGGGTGATGCAGGCTGGTGAGTGCGACGCTAGAGTCCAGCGCGATCTGCAGGTCCAGGATGTAGTCGATGACATGCTGCAGGATTTCCATCTTGCTGACGTTCTTGTTCTGCGGGATGCTGGGCACCAGCTCCTTCAGCTTGGAGTAGCAGTCGTTCATGTTGTACAGGAGGCTGAGCGGGTCGTCCACCGGGGTCTTGCTCCGGGAGATTCCCAGGGAGTGCTCCGATAGGTTCGCGCTGCTCTTCCGGAAGGACCGTACGGGGCTTATTGCTTTCATTTTAAATCAGTGTTGATGTTTTAGCGAAGGGAAGCTGCGGTGGTTCTTCTTTTTAAAGTCCCGGTTGGAGCCAGACGGTGAGCGATCAGACTGGGTTACTAAACTGTCAGTGCGCTTTATATAGACGGCAGGCTGGGCATGCGACACGGGCGGGACAAACGCTGACGATTGGGAGCGGCCACGGTGTCACTCAGCGCCTACGAGCCCTGCTATTGGCTGCGTTTGCGGAAACCCACCCCCTTCTCCTCCGCGTTACCGGTGGCAACGCGAGCTGGAGGCGGAGCGCAGAGGGCGCTCCAGCAGCTCCGGTGGGCAATTGGGGAAAATTAAGCCCTTACCTGTTTCTGATCAAGAAAATTAATGGTTTGCGTGGCTGTCAATTGACTATGGCAATGTGTGTGCACGCGCCAGCATCCCCGCGTGCGTGATTTTGATTTGATCTCGTGGTTCTGCAGTGGAGATCAAGCAGAAATTCATTTATACTTCAAATTCACCAAGAGAGCAGCCAGAATAAAATAACAATTCACAAACTCCATGTGCAATACTATGTGAGTTTATTTTTAATAACTGATCAGAACGACAGATCAGTGATAAAACCCAGCAGCCATGCTTTTATTCTCCTTCTCCTTCCTGTTGCGGTGTTTGGAAGGTGAGGGGCAGTGATGGCATCAGGCGCGTCTGATGATTCTTAATTCACACCAGCCCGGACCGGTGTGCGTGTCTCTCTCTCTCTCTGTGTGTGTGTGTGTGTGTGTGCGCGTGGAGGCAAGTTTCATCAAACTGCAGGAGCCTCCAGCAGGAAAATGTTCGTGGGGAAACAGAAACAGCTTCCACCAGGAACACGGTCGAGAGCGAGAGGAAAGACGGAGCAGTTTTTACGCATGAGAAAACGCGTCCCTGTGCACTGGAGCCTGTGGATCCAAATAGTGGTAAACTTGTCTGAAATATAAGATTCACTGTGTTGACGCTCAGAATGTTTTAGTCACTCTCTGTTTTGTTTGTTTTTACCAACTGTGGCTTAAATTGTGCGCAATTCCTGCAGTGAAATGTCATCGAAACTTTTAGAATTGGTGCGCCACAGTGCCGATCAGAAAAATAACCATGATTTACCAGCTGATTTATAAGTTTAAAAAATATTGTCCACACCTCAACGTGTAGCCTATAGTACAACTCAAACAAATATAACACTGACACCAAACGCACCAAACATCAGTAAGAGCGGTGTTTTATTCAGCACTGCCTCGCGCCACTTCATGGTTTTGGAGTGGGCTTTGCGCACCTCCTCTGTAAACGGTCACCCGAGTGTGTTGTTGGTTCACTGAGTCACGACTTCCACACACGGCTCTCATACCTGCCCACGTGAAGAGGTGACTGGCGACTATTTGACACGTTAATGTTTCCAGAATGAGTCATTTGAAATTACACGCTTCATTCTGCAGCTGGAGGTGATGGGATAGTGTTCGATGCCACCGACAGACTGAGTGGCCCCGGGGGCAGGTGCGCGTGTGTGTGTGTGTGTGTGCGAGAGAGATAGACTGTTGTGATGTGCTCCATGTGCGTTTGCACGCATAGTGAATTGGATTGAAATTTGGATATAATATAAAACCAATGCATGTTATGGTGTGGGGCTGGTTTTAAGAGGAGTGGTGATGATTGCAGGACAGTACGGAGTGGAGGACGCACGCAGGTGAATCTGAACCCAACCGAGGGAGCGATTCTGCGTAAAGGACAAGATGAGACGCAGATCAGAGCGCACAGACAAGCTGCTGGATTATTCAGACCAGAAACACCGAGAGGAGACTAAAGTTGCTCTGACCCATCAAGGTGTATGTCATGATACATTTGCGTCCAGAAATACAAGACTTAAACTCATGTTTCACAGTATATTTCTAAATCCAACACAACAGCATCTGTGTCACTGTTCTTTACGCGCGGTTCTCTTCAAAAGACACGGACAGATTCTTCCTCGCGATCCTCTTTCCCTTCTCTCTCTCTCTCTCTCTCTCTCTCTCTCTCTCTCTCTCTCTCTCTCTCTCTCTCTCTCTCTCTCCCTCTCTCTCTCTTTTTGTGCATTTCTAATATCACGCGCAGCTCCCCCAGTCTGTGTCCACATCTGGTGCAATTGGCTTTTTCCATTTTCTCTCCTCCATCCTCGCGAGCCCGCAGCTGTGCACATTTCCCGCGTCGCACCCTGACTGATGGCTGACGGACAGGTGATGGATTGGCGCAAGGGCACGTCGGTGCAGAGCCGGAGCTGGGCAGAGAACCACCAGGCAGCGGCAGCCTCTCTCTCTCTCTCTCCCTCGCTCCCTCTTACAGACTCTCTGGCGCCGGCGCCGTGACGTCATCCCATTCACAGCAGCCCTCGAGCCAGGCCTCGCGGCGCCGCTGAGGCGGTTTCCATGGAGACGGGGTTTCGGAGGTGGTTCTCAGCTGATCGACCCGGGACTCGGGTGTTTTTTCTCGGGGTCGCTGCGGGTTTGCGCCTCGGTGGCGGTCTGAGGGTCCAGCAGCCATGAGCTGCAGGAGGAGAACACACGGAGCTTCTCTAACACTCAACACGACATGTGACCAACAGGGAGGAGAAGAGTTTGAACTGGCCACTGATGGAATGTTACAGTCATTCACACTTGTAGTTTAATTTCAGAGGGAAATAATTGACCTACACCTTTACATCTCCAGGCTCCATTTATTTAACGTCTTAAGTTTGCAAATTCATAAAAAACAGTTTTAGTTTTTTGATGGGTTTATTATCATGATAAGTAAACAACACAGACAGTGTAAACAAAGTCTAAACAATATTTGCATTAATGTGATAATATGATGATCGAATAAAATACCGAATTTTGTAAGTGAAACCTTTACACATGATATGGAAAAAGTTTAAATAATCTCCTGCACTAGTTTGAACAGTAAAACGATACTTAATGCATCAATAAAACGATGCTTTAATTTAATGTGGAATAGTCCTCACAGAGACAATTTCCTCCACTTTGAATATACTTAAACTTGAATTACTTGTGAGTAAATCTTTCTAATTATACTTATTTTAAAGTAGAATTGTAATGGGAGTATTTTTTATTTAGCAGGATTGCTCATGTAATTGAAAACCTCCACAGATGCTGAAATCCACCAACTCCATCCCTTTGGTTGCTGCTAGTTTTTGCAACTATCTTTACCTCTTCTTTTTATAACCTGGACAACCTATTAAAATGCTCCTTTTTTTTATTATTAAACTCTTGAGTGTTTGGGGTGTGAGAGATTTTCACTGAACCTTCGGGAACTTTTCTGAAGGGAAATTTTAGAACTGACCAAACCTAACTTGTCCTGCCCTCTGCTTGTTTGTCATGTGAGAGCTGTGTCCTCTCTGTTTCACAGGCTGCTTGTTCCCAGATGTGACAGCGTGATGACCGACATCATCTGACCCAGAGTCAGTTTGTCAAATGACCAGGATCTGTTAGTTTATTTTAGTTTGTTAACCAAAAAGAGTTTGTCACGGAAGAAGCACAGAGCCACAAGTCATATTTGAAAAGTTTCTCTGAAAGTTTGCCCCTCCAAGAGTGAAAGACATTCCTCAGTCCCAGTGAACAAATAAAAGCTCTCTCTCTCACTCTCTCACACGCACACACACACACACACACACACACACGCACACTCCTCCACCTTCTCTTCCGTATTAGTTTGGGTTCAGGAGATAAGGTTTAGAAAACAAAGTGGAGCTGCCCACCGGCTCCAGTCCTCCCTGCAGCCCCGACGTCAGGCTGTGTGCTCCGGCCAACGTGTTGATCCTCCTCCGCTCTGCACGGAGCTCATCTAAAACCACTCGCCCGCTTAATTAGTAGAATAATAATGAATACTATTACTATTTCTATAATTGCAAAGATTATTTTAAAAGCAGCTAATAACTGGCAAGGAACTTGTAGTGTGTGCGAGAGCTGTCCTGGAGTTAAAGACGGGCCAGTAGAATAAAATCAAACGTGTTGCCAGATTTGGAGAACAATCCGTATAGATTCAGTAACAAGTTTAAGATTAAATAAACGACAAATACGAACAATAAAGGCTGGAAATAACCAAAGAGTTGATGTAGACGCTTTAAATATTAAATCATTTGTTTCTACTTCATCTCATCTTGCCTCGACTTCTTTCCACTGATTTGAAGCTATCTCTAAACGTGCACTTTTACGCAAAATACTCTGAATTCCTGAACTGGTTTCACCCTCCGTCTCCAAAGTACAGTTAAGTAAAAAAAATTAAAAAAAACACGCACACACACACACACACACGCAGACTTCTCCACGTCCATCAGCTCTCGCGCTCCTCCTGCTCCTCTACTGCCTGCCACGCGCCTGTCGCGTGCAGGAGTGTGCACATCAGAGAGTCGCGACGACTCTTGTAGCTGCGTCGACCCCGAGGGGCGTGGTCTGCAGTTAGACACCCCCACCCCACAAACCAGCTCAGAGCTCAGAGTCCAGAGCTGAGATCTGTGGCACTTTTATTCCTGTTATAAACACTGACGTTAAGGTGTCTGCAAACATCATCATCATCCTTCATTATATACCAATCTATAATTAATAGTGTATATTTTTAATGTCTATCTTTACTTTCAAATACTAAGTTCCCTGAGATCCATTAACTTTTGCATCATCTTTATTTCCTCATCCCAAATCAACCTTTCTGTGCCTTTCGTTGACTTTTAATCTACCTTTTTTATGTTTTGTTGTTTTGTTGTTGACCAACAGCTGATGTCCAGGTGGGAGAAGGTGAGCTGGTGTTTGTGTAATTGTTGTTGGCTGTGAGTGCTCTTCACTTTCTGTCTGTGTTTATAGGGCCCCTTGACCCGACTGTCACGAAATTCAGATTTAGCTATTTATTTGTTGTTATTGTTATGTCCAAGAATATAGTTCATAGTCACCAGGAGCCCTACATTCATATGTTATGATCAGCAAAATCAATACATTTCTGCCTGAAACACACATCATGCAAATTTAGCATGAGTCCATCTGTCTGGAGTAACTTCATTTTCTTTGTCAACATAAACACTAATACATGAAGGTAGAAAGTAGCTCGGTTTGACTAAAACTCATCTGGTCTGTTGCTGTCCTCCTGTGTCTGTCCACCTCCCGCCTCTCTTTAGTGTCCTCAGTGGTCCAGATGGGACAGTGTCTGTTCTCTGAGCCATCGAGGCCTGGCTCCATTGTAACGTGAGAGGCTGCAGCAGGCACACAGGGAGGACAGGAAGCACTGGGGGAGATGGATGGATGGGAGAGATGAGCTGGCCAGATTGGACGAGGAGACAAAGACACCATGGCTGCCCGAGTGCCTTTCAGGCTGGTCATGGAGTGGCCACTCGAAGCCTCCCCGGAGGCCCGGCCCTCCACTGCTCACACACACACTGCTCCTCCACAGCACACAGCTGGCTGCAGGGGACGAGGCAGGAGGCTGGGTGGAGGTGGACATCTGACCCATCCAGATATATGTTCTGCCATAACCGGCATCTATAATGTGATGGAACTACTCACTCAAAGTTTTTAAAAATTCCACACTCATATTTTGTGTTAGAGTTGAACCACTCAAATCTTTTGGCCAGCGTGACAACCACCAACCAGTTGGCCGTGTGGAAAAGTTGGCTGCAGTATAACTTTCGGGCAATATTGCCCATTGGCATACAATCACACGTTAAGATTGCTGTGTCGCCCACCTATCACTGTGGCACAGCTGTCACTGCAGCTAACAGTCTGTACCCTACTAATCAGAGCTCTGCATATCTCCACGCTCACACAGGGAGTATGACAGTGTGGAAGTTGAACGTCCTGGTAGACTGTAATTGTTGAAATCTGATTTTTTTTGGGGGGGAATTCAGCTCGGAGAAAAGAGGCGAGGTCACTTCACCGAAAAATGATCAACATTATCAGTTGGTGTTGTAGGAAAAATGACAGATGCAGCAAAAATCTAAAGTGATTTCACACGGTCGGTGCTCGTTGCCGCTAACTGGAGTTTCAGCAAGTGAAGTGATGAAGCTGATGTTTTCATCCCAGGGTGCAGTTTTTCAGGTTCCTCTATTCCAAGGGGAATTGAGAATGTATACGAGACGTGAAAGTAGCTTGTGATACCGCCCCGGCCTGAGACTTCTTGGAATCTGTGGTAACATGGTTGTGTGTGTGTTTCTTGTGAAGGGAGTTTGTCAAACTGTCCACTGTGAAGTTGCTTTTCATTTCAGGGAACTTCTGCATATGTTATTTCCACATTTTTTATTTTAATACCAAATATATGACCTTTATTGAAATGGGTAAGACAAGTTCCTCTAGTTTTATTAAAATCAGTATTAATATATTCAGGTTAAAAATGGAAAGAGGACATAAATACTTCAACTTCAAGACAACGAGAAGCTCCCAGGGAGAAAAGGGACATTTCAAAATTTCTTACATGAACAATTCTGTAATAAGGGAAATCCGCTGAGGAAGATCATGAAATATGTTGGAAAGCAGCTACTAAATAGATCTGTTGATAAGATTATCATCGATATAATTTATGCAATAGGTACTTTTCTATATTTAAATCTTTAAACATACCAAACAAGCAATGTGATATAAAATATGCTGTTTATAGTGAACTTCATTAATACCATGAATCTGTGCACTGTAAAACTAATAAACTAGTGATTTACTTCATGAGATTGCACCATTAAATTTAAGGAAAGTCTTGGCTGGTAAACAAAGTCATGTTTAAACTGATTGGTCAACACATACCTTATTTACACTTGGAAGTAAAATGCATTTGTGATGATCAGATTGTGATTGGATTAATACTTGAATCCTGTTGAAATTACAGGTGTAAATGCTCCCGAGACACTTGTGTTCCAATCGGCCAAATCACCTCTGGATGTGGTCAGGGACGTATTGTAACCACTTTCAAAATAAGAGTAAATACACATCCACATACAATAACAGAGGCGGAAATAATATTTACATGCAACAGTTCCAAACCAGAAAGGCAGCAGCCGCTAGGTATCGAGCAGCCATTGGATGGTGAACACAAACAAGTTGCAGTTTAAAATGCGATGCTTGCCAATTTGAGGTGTTACAGTAAAGGTGGGTTCATCCCTTTTTGGCCTTCCAGGCACCTGTACCGTAACTCCTCTAATAGACAAGTATCACACTTCAGGAAGTTTTTCACAAATGGCAGATCACTTGACACATGACCCATGACTGGACTACAGTAAGTAATAGCTGTTGCTGCTCACTTCTGTTGTGGTTGCATTTCACTTGTGTTGGCTTTTGAAGTTGTGTTGTAGCTTTTTGAAGCTGTTTTGTGGCTCTTGTGGTTGTGTCGTGGCTTTTGCGGTTGTGACTTTTGTGTTTGTGTTGTGTTGTGGCTTTTGTGGTTGTGGCTTGTAACTACGGGTTTAGTCAACGCAGTCCTGCAAGAGCTGTGATTGGTTCGCTTGGTACCATTGCATTTCCGGGAGACAGTATTTCCGAAATCTCCTGCTTCACCTTACTTGGTTTAATGTCTTTCTCCTACGTCTCTCTTTCTTCATGCAGTTCTTTAAGAACACGTAATTGCTCTTCAACATCTATCAGCTCCAACTCCAACATGATACCACTCGGCATTATTCTGGAGTAAACAGAGACGCCAGATAATTTGTAAATAAGCGGACCCGAAACTGGAAGAAACTCAACACAGTAGCATAGAAACTCTACGGCCACTAGCGTTTCGGCGGTGTAATTGCAGAGCGACGCACACTCACCTACGCAACACTATGAACGCCCACAACGGCATAGGCCCCCTTCGACGTAGAACCATGAATCGGCCTTAAGGCGAGGCTACACCAGGCAGATCCTGGGTGTAAATATTTAAGGACTGATAAAAATGTCATCACCTTGTTTTAATGCAGTGAGTTTGAATTTTTTTACAACAGTTGGTAGAACCGGCTCAGGGTCCCTTGCTCTGACAGTGTTTAGGTCCCTTGCTCTGATACTGTGACAGTATTATGGACTGAGCTCCCCCCTCAGCAGAACTGTTTCCCTCAGCCGTGTCTGTTTTTTTTTTTTTGTTGCAGCACTTCCTTGCAACCCTCCACCCTCTGACCACAGTCATCTCGCTCTTACTCAATCTTCATCTATTTATACAGCGCAGAGGGAAGAGAGAGTTAATGTAGGAAACACACTCGGCTGTGTTTCTGTGAAAAGAGAGAACAGGTCAGAGAACTGCTCTGCCTGATTCATTGTCCTATGTATGTCGTCTCTGACCACCCATACCCATACTGCTGTTATTTCTACTAAGGAAAATGAAGTGTCTGCGGTGCTGCCAGAACACATACAATACATTCTGTGTAACCCGGAGGCTGATTTTGTACAGAAAATTAGAAGCTATAGCCTTTTTTCTACTTCAGTCGCTTTTAATTACTTCAAAAATACATTCTCTGATCATTTAGTAAATATCTTCTATCCATCACAGAATGCCAAATCCACAGAAAAACACTTAAATCTATACGATTCTAAGCCAACAGCATTGTGTCATCTCTGCCAAGCTGCCTCCCATTGTCTTTGAAGTGTAATTTATTTGTTTAGAGTGCAAGTGTGAACATTTCACAAAACTACATCATGTGAGAGTGAGACAGAGTCCAAAACCTCATTCACTAATTCACTCCACATCACATATCGATGAAGTTCTATGTAGAAGATATGGGCTGTGGACAGGGTCACAGAAAATACAAATTTCACAAGTTGAAAGAAGGTGTGTTAGATGTTCATATATATCAGATATATACGTTTGAAAGGAAATTCCACTGAAAATCATTGAGTCAATAACTGAAACTAAATGCTAATGTCTCACCGGTTTGTATTTATTTCCCCTGTAATTAGTAACAGATCACATCGCTGTTTACAGGACTCTTCAAAGGAAACTTTGAGTCAGTAGAATAAAGAGTTTCTGTCTTGTTCTTCAAACACTGGGGTTAAGAGGTGCTTTCAAAACCCTTTCTGTGCTGCCAGGAATAAAACTGAGGTGGAGAAATTCTGGATCTTGTTTTTTGATTTTTTGTTGGTGTAAAAGTGATTCAAATTTAAAGCTGTGATCGCGTTAGATTAACAAGGATTAATTGATTATGCAAAAGGATTCATAGTCACAATTCAATGATAATTTAACACCCACCACAGTTCTCCTCATTTCTATTGGGTGTTTCAGCATCTTTTAACAAACTTTAACACAAATTGACTGTGTTGCTGGTTCCACTGCAGGTAGGTGACGTCAGGACGAAACACCAAAAGTAAACAGTTTGTCGACTGTGTGCTCTGCTATGGTTGCAAAACTTCCCAAATTCTGTCAAATGAAAAAATAGAAATACCGGGACATGACCACAGTGTTGGTGGCTGTGGCTCAGGAGACAGAGTGGGTCGTCCATGAACTGGAGGGTCGGTGGTTCGATCCTCTGTTCCCAGAGCTTTGGAAGTGTCCATGGGCAAGACACCGAACAACAAATGGCCCTTGACGACTGCGTGTGAGTGATGTGTTCATCAAGACTACAAAACTGCTGTATCAATGCAGAGCAACTACCAGTTCATTTGGCTTTCAGAGTCCATTATACAGGCTGTGGTCATTCTCACTAGACAAACGACTCTGCTAACTGGCAAACACATTAAAGGGATAGTTCACAGAAAAATTTTAATTCACTCATTGTCTATTCACCACAATGCCGATGGAGGGGGGGGGGTGAAGTGTTTAAGTTTTGGAGCTTCAGGGGTAAACAGCGTTGTAGCCAAATCCAATGCAATTGAAGTAACTGGTGACCACTTCTTCAAACGTAAGAAAACAACAGAAAAGTCGAGTTGAATTTGAATGTCGGGGATGACGGACACTCGGCATTTCATGTTTTTTTTCTGTTGTATTTTTACGTCTGAAGTGGTCACCGGTTACTTTAATTGTATTGGATTTGGCTTCAACGCTGTTTACCCCTGGAACTCCAAGTGTTTTGTGGACTCAAACACTTCACCCACCACCTCCATCAGCATAGTGGTGAGTAGATAATGAGTGAATGTTGAACTATCCCTTTAAGTGGTTTGATATGTCTGTGGCAAATAATGTTTATCCTACATCATACTTTCATTTCCATATTCATGCACTTGAGATCTTTTAAAACAAACGAGTGATGAAAAATGTGGACGTGGCCTTGAGTCGGAGCCTCGGCGTCGAAGCGCAGCTGAAGGTGTCTTGTCGTCCCTCACATGCAGATCTGCTGCTGTGAGCACACTGAAGTGGTCAGGTGGATCATTGAGCGCCTGCGCTTTTAACTGATCACAACAACAAAGGTTCTCACGGCCCTAATCCTCTTTGGCTCTTATCTCTCGCCCCTCCTCACCCGTCACCCATCTCATCGGCTCACACAGGATCAGACCTACCAGCACAGACTTTCTCATGCCTTTCTCCTTTTTGGCATGCTCCTAATATCCCCATTACTTTCTCTGTCTCTTTCCTCTCAGATTATCTGCCTTGCGCCGCCATCCTTCTCTCCCCAACCCAGTCTCTTATTCATTTATTTTTTGATCCTGTTTTCTCTCTCTCTCTCTCTCTCTCTCTCTCTCTCTCTCTCTCTCTCTCTCTCTCTCTCTCTCTCTCTCTCTCTCTCTCTCTCTTTCTCTCTCTCTCTGTTACCAGTTTATCTGTTCTTTCCCACCAAGGGCATCTGGGTCTTAAAGGACCCTCTTCACCCTTTGACTAACAAAAGCTGAGTCACTTTTGAAATGAAGAGCAGGGCCTTTGAATGACATTTGCTAAGCCCCCATTTGAAGAGAAGCCTCAGTCTGTTATCAACAATAGCTGCGGCCCTGTGTGTGGACTGTGATCGAGGGTAAGGCGGCTTCATTCAGGACGGTGGGAACCTCGGCAGCGGTGGGAGACCAGAAGCATTTGAATAACAACTTTCTTCAGCTGTGGCATCTTTAAATCTTCGTGATGTAATTATTTTGAATCCTGGAAACCTGCTGTGTTTCATATTGCCACCAGTTTTCTTTTGGCCTCCCCTCTTCCATGAGCTGGCCCCAGCCGACGCAGGTTAATGCGGCCATTTACTTTGGTATCAGCAGAATAAATCAACCTTTAAAGGCTGTTAGTGTTATTAAAAATGCCCCAGAGGGAGCAGCTATGGCTCGTGTATTTCCAGGCCCTGGGTATGTGTTGCAGTTAGCTTTAGATTATTGGGACTTATTGGAGTAACAAGCTAATGGAATTAAGGTGCTGGATTTCATGCACCGTTGCCAAGACTCAGCATTAAAAAGGATGTGTACTGAATAAATAGTGCTTTAAGTAGATGAGATTCCGACAAGGGAGAGATTCGCTTGTCAGAGCAGCATTGTTTGTTTGCCTCCTGAGCCAGTGAAACTGTCAAATGTGCTGCTGGCCACGGATAGATGGATGGATGGAGGATTCAGAGATTCCTCTTCTTAAAGTGCGTTCTTTTTTCTTTTTTTTTTTTACAGAAGCCGAAGTCGACAAACTCTTCAAATGCCGAAAGCAAGAGAAACTTTCCTCTCATATCTAGTTTTCAGAGAGAAAAACCGCGTGATGCAGTTCTGAAAGGAACTGCTGGAAGCATGCACTGAGAAACACCAACACCCTCTTGATGAGCAAAGCGAGGATTTCTATACAGATCTATATTTGCCAGCTAATTACGTACATGAAAAGCAGAATCAAAAACGAAATCCAAATATTTACCAAAATAAACTCGTGTTTTGTTTCATTTCTCCGTCAGCCGTGCCAGAACAGAGTCCTCTCCATTACAGATAATTCATCTGATGTTTGTGTTTGTTGGTGGATTAGCTGGGAGGCGTTGCTGTTGGCCCGGGCTGTAAAATGCTCTCATCTGTATTTTAATGGACTAAGAAGCAGTGGGAGGATGTGGCTCCATGCCACAATTTCACACTGAAAGAGGGGATCGTATGTAGCAGGTAATCTATTTGTGAGAGTGTTTTATCCGTATAAATGGAATTAGTGGATGGATTGACGACACATTAAAAACGTTGAGTGTGTGTATGGGTCTGTGCTCGAGGATCCATACTCGATCGACCCTAATTGGGATTCCTGTGCAAAAATGTCCTCTGTGCTTTATCGACGCCGGCGATGTGAGGTAAATTTTTTAGTGCGGACAGACTCACAAAATACACACGGCATGAAATCATTGCTGAAAGACATACAGCTGCATGAAGATGTAAGAAGTGCGTTACTGTAAATGAGATGTGAGCGATTCCGTTGCGTGGTTTTTCACGAGAGTGGCTGCAAGTCTGAGTGAAAATGTTCGCTCGCCGCTGCCAGTTTCCTGTTGGAATAAAGAAGTTGGACTCAGAACCTGCAGATGCTTTATTTCCTACATTTCGCAGAAGATGATTCTTTTTTTCAAAGTTGACAGCAAAGTGACAGCATGCATGTGTCTCACACACACAAACAAACACACAGAGCTTGCAGATGGTGGGGGTCTCTCTCTAACCAGGCTCTTTGTAGCCCTTTCACAGTACGAGCAGAGGAGGAGAGGGCTCGTCTTTTATCAGGCTCTGAGCGCAGCAGTGTTGACATTGGGATGGCACCTAATTAGGTTAGGCCCAGTGCAGCGTATATATGGTTAACTAGGCTGGCCGAGGCCTCGGGCTCCACAGATCCCTAGGTGACTGCCACGCCATGGCTGAGGAATGATACCTCCGACTAGTAACGTTGTCTATCTTCTAAAAATATTGCCACAACAAACCACAGTTACCCCCGCCCCCTTCTCCATCTGCAATTAGCCTGTAAACCTCATGGAGCTGGCAGTGTTTGATAAGTATGTTCGCATCACTGTCGAGGGGCAGGTGGGATTGAAACTAAGACTGAGTTTTGTCTGTCAGTGTTGTAGGTCTGGTTTTTCTTTTAATATTTAGCCCTATGTACTGTATTAAATAGTGTGCTTTTAATTGCTTAACCTTTGGATTGTGGTTCATTTCCTGTAGCAAGAGGTCAGAGGACAGCAGAGACAAATTCAGTCACCGAATTTTAATTTATAATTATTCAGATTTAGATTAGAATTTGATTTTACTAATCAATAAATCAATAAAAGTAATGTAAAAGCTAGTCCCATGAGGCAAAAGAAATTATGAACGTTGATCAGAAGGTTCTCAACAATCCGGAAGTTTTTGTCAGATTATCTACCAATTTATTATGGTCGTAAAACTACTAGTGACTGGACCTACTGAACTTTACTTACAATACATTTTTGCACAGGAACACAGTGAATGAATTACTAAGTGCAGTGGGTCTAAGTCAAACTAGGCAGGAAGTTGGTTTGTAAAATGTTCACAACAGGTAGTTTGTGACAGTTCACCTCTGAGTTTCAACCTTATTGAGCACTTGTGCTTACTGTATTTTCCTGAGCTGTTATTTGTGACGTTGTAGTTCTGATATTGTAGCAGTTGCTTTGGTATAATTAAAGTATAATTATAATAATTATACCATAATAACTTGTAGTATAATAAGTACAAAAGTAAACTGATATAACTGCCCAGAGCTATGAAATGTTGCAACAGGCCGTTTGTTTGCCTTTAAGATCAAGTGAGGCGTGGGTAAGCTTTCAACACCATTTCACAGTTTTCTTAGGAGCTGTGAATTAAAGTCAATTACTTTCTACTTTAAAAAAGTTATACTGTGATTCAAATGTTACCTAGTTTTACCCCAATTTTACCCGTTTGAGTTTATACACCTCTTAGATAAGGGATAACTGGTCGATCCGAACATCTGGCGACAAATAAGATACACAGATAAACACATATGTAGAGAAATATGTTAAGAGTCTGTTAGTAAATTTGCCTCCAAGATCAAGATATCGAAACCCTCAATGCTAATTCAATTCATTAACTAGATGGAAGGATTTGAAAGGGTGAAGGACTTTTTTACATCTCTCTCCTTTCATTACACTGAAAAGAGAATAGTTTACTTTGAGTGGTATCACACAAATGAATTCAGTTAGTTGACATTAAAGTTACCGAGTTGTATTAAAACAAAATAATTTGTGTGTTTATAGCAATCAATGTTTATTTTTTCAAGTTGGTAAGTGTCGGACTAGACGACGGAAATATGACTTCTCTTGAGAAATAAGTTTGCGGAGTTATGATGGAACTTTGTAGAATGGCTTTATAATTAAAAATATGTATAACATGTATAAACACAAACAACTTCTAATTTGTCCACTGACTAAAGGGCCGAGTACAGACGGAAGCGGGCGGCGGCTGTGCTTGGTTTTAGTTTCACGGTCCCTCTTACTTCCCTCCCTCAAGAGGCTGCAGCTCTGAAGCATCATTAACAGTTTCCTTGTGTGGAATCCCCTTCTCTGATTCCATTTCCCACTTTACTGCCACTTTGGCTGGAAAAGGGGATGTGAGCTAAAAAAAAAAAAAAAAAAAGAGGAAGTGGTGTGGGAGCATCCTTGTGCTGCTGATATGTGACACTGACAATTTGACTATAGTTTCTGTTATGTTACATTTCTGCTTCTACGTGTCAATGTGGACGGAGATGATTGTGTGCACAGCGAGACTGGCAGCAGAGCATCTTGGCCACTTAAGGTCACATTAGCTCTTCACAGGTGTCAGGGAATGAAATGAGATCGTTTGAATGACTGAGAGCGGGTGAAGGGAGGAGTGTCTGGGCTGCTTGTAAAGACGGACAGAAGGAGGGAGATGGAGGAGGAAGAAGACGGAGAGGAACAGGAGGAGGAGGAGGAGGAGGAGGAGAGGGAGGGGGTGTCCGGTCATGCTCAAGCCCGGCGTCTTTGAGAAAGAGAGAAGAGGGGGAAAGACGCAGGGAGAAAGAGAGAGAGAGGGTGGGGGGAGAAAGGAGAGTGCTTTGCAAGCAGCCACCCAAGCGTCATTACCATGTCAATCTGAGGAGGGAGAGAGATAGAGAGGGAGAAACAGGCCGGCCAGGGCCCAGCAGTGGGGCCGGATCCATATGGTGCTGCCGGCTCTGGAATGAATAGTGAATGGAGCGGCTGGGCGCTGGGCTGCTGGAATCTGCCTCCAAGCCTTTGTGAACAGGATGACCAAAGACAAGAGGGAGCTCTGCAGATGGCCCGGGCTATAAATAGGTAGCCAGTCTATCTCCGTGCTGTCACTCTTCTTGTCTATCTGCCTCCCAGCTCACCCCCCCCACCCCCACCCCCACCCCACATATTGCCAGGCCCCTGGACACCATTAAAATCCCAGGAAATGAAAGCCCACGTCGGTCGCACGTCTCCAAGACATCGCCACCAGGCTGAGAGTCTGAGTCTTTTTTTTTTTTATTTCCCGCCACCACACGTCTTCAAACATTTTCAAACATTCATCATTCACAGTCATCATTCATTCAGATGCTGGAGCACTGTGTGTGTGTGTGTGTGTGTGTGTGTGTGTGTGTGTGTGTGTGTGTGTGTGTGTGTGTGTGTGTGTGTGTGAGAATAGCTAAGTTGCTCAAACACAAGCTGAGGAAGGCACACAGTTGTGTTTTCAGTCCAAACTTCTCGCAGATGGACTTTAAAGTGAGTGATAAATCCGTGTCCAGATTGAGGGTCCTTTTGTCATTAAACTAAGCCTTAGCACTGCCGTCCATCTGGCTCTGTGTGTGTGTGTGTGTGTGTGTGTGTGTTTATGTGTGTGTGTGTGTGTGTATATGTGTGTGTGGACACTGGGACATGATCCGGTAGCAGAAAGCACACCACAAGCCTCCCTTTTTAAGTGTTGCTGACTGTAGCACACTATAAGCTCATCTTCTGCTCTTACTACTCATACATTTACTGTCTCACACGTGTAATACACACACACACACACACACACACACACACACACACACACACACACACACACACACACACACACACACACACACATTTTACTCCCCCCCCACTTCTTGTAAACACATCTCCAAGCCAGCGTGCGCTTTGTCTGTAACAGCCCCAGACTGTGCGCTAACACCAAAGATAATTGTTAGGAGTGATGGAGCTCAGAACCAGTCCTGTGGAGCGAGAGATGACGTCTTTGTGTGTGTGTGTGTGTGTGTGTGTGTGTGTGTGTGTGCGTGTGCGTGCGTGCGCAAGAAGTAACCAACTAGTAAACAAAGTGAGGCAACTGGCCTGGATGACTTACGTCTGGACCACACAGAGTAACACAGCATCAGTCAGGCCGCTGCTAAAAGCTGTGGCGTCAAGGCTTGGTGGCAGGGAGGAGCGAGAGACACGCACACCCACACCCACACACACACACACACATACACACACACACACACACTCACTCACAGAGCTCTGTCCAAATTTACCAGGTTTCTGTACCATCCAATGTGTTGTGATGTTCCAAGTTTTATTGTTTTGTCCAGCTGGAGTTGCAGACCAGCTGTTGGCGCTGTGTGTATGTGTGTGTGTGTGTGTGTGTGTAATGACTGTGCATTCTAAACACCCTTCTGACATGTAATGGCTCTCTCGTGGTGAAAGCAGCCAGGTGCTCACCGCAGGCGACATCACCAGGTCAGCCGCTGAGGTGATGCTGCACAGGCTTGATGACATCATCGGCCTTTTCTTCACCACACTTCTAGACCAGGCAGCTCGAGTGTGTGTGTGTGTGTGTGTGTGTGTTTGTATTATTAATAATTGACAATATTAAAAAAGTATTTTTTCCCAGCACATACAAAACAAATCTTCAACAAGCTGTTAAGTAGATGATTCCAATTGTTTCAAATATTCAAGATTTTGCTGAGGTCAAATAATGGACATATTTTCATCCATGTCATATTGAAAGATCTTTGGAGACAGTTCCAGCTTTTGTTCTGTTTCTGAATGAAGCCTGAGTTTCAAAGATTGAATATGAGATGAAATGACTTGATAAATATACTTTTAATGAAGTTTGCTGTGTTTTTGTGTGGGGGAAAAAAACTCTTTAAAAGCTCTTCCCAGTAGAGGCCCTCCATCTGTTTAAACTCCAGCAGACACTTTATATCTGTATCTCTGCTCCTCGAAGACGTTACACAGCAGAGACAGATGTATTTGCGAGAGTCGGAGTCAGATATTCTGCTGCAAAAATAAAGAAATAAGGGGTTTATCAGCCTCGGCGAGCTTTTTGTTTTGGTGCATGGCAACAGTCAGTATCCATCACAGTTATGTTGTCTTGTGTCACAGCAGCCCAGAGGTTGTTAAACGCCTGCTACCATTGCTGCGGCGTTTATCTCTGAGAATGGGCTATTATCAAGCATGCTTTACGCAGATGGACATAAAAATATCTGCGCTGTGGCGCCATGACATCACAGACGCTCCATTCGGGTGGAGAAACAGGTCATGTAATTGCAATATACTCTGTCATTAGAAGGGCACAGTGTCATTATATAACATGAGTTATTATATAGATGCACATTCTTTGCCTGCGTTGACTTCATGATGGCGTTTTCCCAGTTTGGAAAACGTCTCCCCGGCCACATCCATTTGATTGACAATGCATCAACTCTGCCACAGATACGCCTGGTGTCCACCTACTCCGAAGTTATGGAGCCGATAAAACAGAGAAGCTTGGAAATGCTGCCGGCTCCGTTTTAGTTTGAGAACTTTGGGGTTGCATTTTAGTCTGAACGGGCAGAAATGAAGGTGTGTGGGAACGATAACGTAGACACATACAGCCGTTTGCTGATTGGGTGTTTTCGGTCATGACGTAGCCGCCGCTGATTCGTCAGGGTCCTATCACATGACCCCTTTTGTAAATAAACGACCGGCATTAGCCTCGGCTTCCAGTGTAGAGCGCAACATGGATAATCAATTACAAACGTTTCTGACCCTGTTGAATTTGCTGTTGTGCAGTTAAGCTGCATTTTAGAATAATACAACTGCTTACATGCGTTGGAGACGAGCTATTTTGAGGGTTAAGGGCAGAGGATGTCGCACCTTGTTAAGCCCTATGACACAATTTGTAAATATGGGCTATGCAAATAAAATTTGATTGATTAATTGATATTATTCGAGCATGCGTATGTCCAGTGAAGGTGACCGGTCATATGATACACAAGTTTCATGTGTGTTTGTATGGACGGGCATTAAAACCGATACGGACCAAAACACTCTTGTGGACAGTGATTGTTTGAAGTTTGACAAAGCCGTTTATAATTAAAATGTATGGATCTTTCCTCTGTGTCTATCTGTATGTTCGTCTGCTGAGAGCTTCCGCCGTGCTGTCCGGGCTTTAGGGCGGTGAGGGACTTAATAAGTTTAGACCAAAGCAAACGACCATGTAGATGGAAGGATGGAGGAGATGTAGGGAGAGAACAGGACAGATGGGCCAGGGATCAAGGTCCTGCGTCCCTCTGCTTCTCCCTCAGACTTGTTTGGTTCAGGTCTTTTCTCCGTCACGTGGAACCAGATGACAGCCAACCTGTGAGTGTCTCTCATTAGGACGACAGATGTCTTCTCCAGGAAAATTCTTACCATCACGATATTTTGAAAATCTACGCATAAGTTGTTTTTATGTTTTGCTCACGACTTTGGGTATGAAGTATTTCACCCAGCAGAGCTTATACTGGCAACCTGCCTTTCCCATGACCCCCCCTTCCCTCTCCCCCACTGTCACTGACACATGCGCATAGAAAGCACCAGAAAATGACAGACAGTGAGACAGAAGTTGTTTTTGTCTTTTCCTTTTCCTCCCTCGCTTACGCATATGGTCATCCGTTCTGCCTGTCTATCTGTCTGTCTATCATTACAGTAAATCAGAGGGCTCTTCGGCTTTATCCGAGCGTCCTTCTGGCTGGGACGGCTGCAGCAGATGTTGGAGCCTGGGACAAAATGGATTTCCCCCCGCCGAGAGCAGCTTTTCTTGCCCTCCTTAATGGAGGCTCCTTGAAATGCTAATGCCCCACCATTAGTATAGCAGTGGTCTAGCATAGTGACGGTGGGAAAATAAAGGGAAAGACCACAATCCCCCGACTGAAAAACCCTTGTCGCCGAACAACCCCTGGAATCTATACTTTGCTGATCCAGACAGACAAGCGTCTAGTCAAAGGTCTGAGAAAGAGAAAGTAAGCGGGATATATTTGTCTCACCACACACAGAGGTGGGGTGTGTCAAGGCATCTCATGCACCGGCCTCCTCCTCCCCTCTCCCTCCCGTCTCTAAACCTCCTCTATCCCTTCCTCTAAGTTCGGCTCAAAAGAGGGATAATGATTATCAAGCATATGAATGGAGCGAAAAAAAAAAAAAAGAGAGAGAGAGGGAACCAATTTCTACTTTGCTCCAAGCACTGGCATTTAAAGGATCAGGCGGCGATTCCAAAATTAGGAGGCTTAACTCTTTGAAAACATTTGATGATCAGCCGCTGCTCGCTGTTATCGGAAGAATCAAACGGCGAGGAGCAAAGCTGCTTTGCTGAGCAGCGTGTACCACATGTTTTCACTGCTGGAGGCGTACTGCAGGTACAGGACGGCAGTTGTAGGAATTTGTATTTCTTGTTTTATGTAAAAAGAGGCTGCTTAGCGAGACACGAAAAACGTCTGTGGGTACGAGGGAGATGAATTTTGTTGAAGTGACTTTGACTCGTGTGTGAGGCTAAAGCTCGGTGTATGTCGCTGCAAAGTAACTTCAGTGCAGCATGCATGGATAGAAGAGGCATTTTACTTTTTTTGCTATATCTTGCTTAACCCTCTGGTCCACACACACACACACACACACACACACACACACACACACACACACACACACACACACACACACACACACACACACACACACACACACACGCTCGCAGATTTATCTCTGGACACTCTTGTCCCTGTCAGCAGCTGGCGGGCTGAGTCTTGTTTGAGCTTGTGTGTGTACGAATGCTTGTGCACAAATGTGTGTGTGTGTGTGTGTGTGTGTGTGTATATGTGTGCAGAGCTCCAGTAAAGCCTGCTGCTCTGCTCTGCTGTGCTGGCCAGGCCATGTGGCCACTTTAAAGCTCCTTTCTGAGAGGCCTGTGAAGTTGTTAAGGAGCTCCACTACACTGGCAGTTGGCTCTGGGAATCCCTCTGCCAGCTGTAGCCTGCACACACCCCTCCCCTGCTCCGCTTCCCTCTCTCTCTCCGTCTCTCATGTTCCCCTTCTCATGCTCACACTCGCACCATTTATCTGCATTCGATCCCGTCTCCGTCCTCTCCGTCCGTCTGTGTTTGCTCGCCGCCTGCGCTCCGTCTCTGTTTCTCTCCGCGCTCTCTCGTCCTCCCTCTCTCACGTTTCCCTCTCTCCCTGTCTGTTCCTCGTTCTGACCGCGGCATCTGCATAATCTATGTAGTGAAACATCATTGCGGACCTTCTGTCTCTTCTGGCACCGGTCCGGCTGCACATGTTTTCTCCTGTATACCTGCTCAGATCGCTGGAAATGCACTTTGGCAAGCATCACTGAGCCACGTGTGGCAATGATGGCTACTTAGAAAAAAAAGAGTGTAGTATAAAATGATTATAGGAAAAAAAGAAGAGCTTTACAGGGCAACACTAATTCTCCAAATAAGACACGTTAATAGATATTTTCTCTGCATATTCAGAATTTGAATGTACCATCATCGCTCTTGTGCCTCCCTCGCGCACTTTCAGCTTTTCCACTGGCTCACTCACACACCGACACTGGAAGGTAGCATTCCCTCTCTGAATTTGGCTGACCTTTCATTGAGAGCAGAGAGCAGGTGCACCTGTGTGCTGTTCCCTGGCTCATATTCCCAAGGTCTGCAGTGCACATCTGCTTGAGTGCACTTGTTTGTACACACAAGGAGGACATTTGCTTGTATTGTTATCAACTCCATTTGTGGCTGAAGTCCCCGGCTGCAGGGTTTTGGATGAATTGCTGAAGAAGGCTGACGTCTCCAATATCTATTTGCTAATCCGCTGATATTCACCGAGGGCCCTTGTAGCAGATTTTACACTTTTGCAATTTTCATTCAAATCATATAGCTGTTATTAAAATACCTGTATTAAATAACCTCTACCTGAACGTAAGTATGTCACCATGTAATCACCGACTTCATATGGTGGATCAGGAGTATGAGGACATTGTGAAAAGTGTGTTTTTTTAGGAGTTGAAAAGACAAAATCCTCATTCTATAACTAGTAGTGACAAGTTATTCTTTAATTTCCACGGAAAAAAGTGAAATTAGATGAGAGATTTTCTTAATTTTGTCCTGTTCCTGTTAAATGTTACTTTACGACTCAATAAGCAACTTCAGATTAGACATTTTCTCAGCCTAAATTAGACAGGACTTCTCTAATTATCAGCTGACATACAAGGTTTGTAGATCCTACCCTCACCTCTTCTCCTTTTCTCCTCTTCTCCTCTCCTCTCCTCTCTCTTCTGCTTTCTCCAGAGACGGCCATGCAAGCTGGCGTCTTTTCACTCCACAGATGTCTCTGTTCCTATAGGGCTCTCGCTGCGAGGAGATGTGTTGGCAATCCTGTGAAACACACCTAACATACGCGCCCGGGCAACACACACACACAGACACTCTCGCTCGCACACACACACGCATGCACTCGCAGAAACACCCAAACACACGGTGTGATACTGCTGTTGTCGCTGCTGGAGTCGATGTCTGTGAAGACTCTCTCATCTTCGCTCCCTCACTCCACCGTTCTTTCCTTTTCCTGTGTTCAAAAGAGAGACACAGAAAAAGTGAAGAGTAGAAGCAGAAGGTATGTGTGCACGCATGTGTGTGTGTATATGTACACACACACACACACACACACACACACACACACACAACACTTCCTGTGTAACAACCTGGCGTAGCCCAGATCCGCCAGAGCTCTCGAGTTGGGTGTGAGAGGGTTGTCACCACATACCTGAGGCTGGCAGGATTAACACCTGTTATGCTCATGAGTGTGTCAGGCATGTTACTCAATGAGCGTCCATTGTAGGATTCATTCTAGGCTTTTAGGTGAAGTTCTGTGCAAAGGAACTTGCAGACAGGTGAGCTTCAGTTCTGTGATCAAACCACGGGAAGAAGTTCACTGCAGACTCCAGAAACGCAGGACGCGGCCGACACTGACGATGCCTTGAAGTGAACTGTGGATTCAACAGTTTTATTGGCTAGTTTCATCCTCAAACGCCTGTTTCGGCTAGCATGTTGCTGTGTTTTTCTGTTTTCAGCAGTCGAGCTCTGATATGTTCTCTTGTTGGCTGTAGTGTTGTATAGTGTGTGTGTGTGTGTGTCCACAGCATGGCGGTCCATCTGTCTCCAGGAGAGCAGCTTCCTGTTCTCTCCCTCTCATCTCTGCCACTGCAGGAACACACAACCTGGTCTGACATCCGCTCATACATACATACACACACACACACACGTGGACACGCACACACACACACGCATCTATACCTTCTGTCTGTCTATCTGTCTGTCTGTTTGCCGACACACATTTGTCTGTCCGTCTTTCCGCACACATCCCCATAAAGCTCATCAAAGCCCGTCATCTGCCTTCCTTCTGTCTCTCTGTCTGCCCGTCTATTTGTCTGTCATCCAAACAGTCACAAACGATGGGACAGGGGGTGGCAAGATAGGGGGGGGGGGGTGGGGGGTACACACGCAACATTTGGCATCCCACAGTCGAAGCTCAATAGAGTGGCGGGGACACAAAATGGCTGCAATAAAGTACTGCCGCAAAATGGCGACAGGTGGGGGGTGGGTGACGCCAAGTCAAAGGTTTCGAGATGTCTGCGGCCTTCTCCGGGTTGTGATTTATTTTGAAGAGTGGAGTTGAAGGGGGGGGGATGCAACAGCCGCGTTGACTTCCCGTACGAGACAGTGGAGGCAGCGGATCGATCGTCCTCACCGCTGGCCGGGGTGGTTTACAATGATTGTTCCACAGATCCTTGTTTGCTGGAGAACAGCGGTGTGTGCGAGCGTAGCATGTGTATGTCAGTGTGTGTGTGTGTGTGTGTGTGTGTGTGTGTGTGTGTGTGTGTGTGTGTGTGTGTGTGTGTCCGAGGGGGACATTGATTGGAGCTATTTCTGCTTTGCCACATGACAGATGCAGCCTGTTCACAGCAGAAACGTCAATGCCCACACCTGCTTGGGTGGTGAATGTGAGGCATCACTGACGATTGCCTCTGTGGAGCCAGACTGAGACTCTGACAAAAATATGAAGAAGGACGCAGGGATCCGCGAGAATGTGAATTATCACTGTGGCACACCATCAGCACTTTATTAAAGATAGAAATCTGGGGAAATGAATCCAGAGAAATGTTAACAGCCTGTAGTGCCTGTTGTTTCTAAAAGCATCAAACAGCAGCATAGGTTCACAAGATATCAGATGCAGAGTAGTTTAGTGTTGCTATGTCTATAAGCAGTACAGTGCAATAATATGATTCTGCATTTGGATCCAGCCTCCAGCTCTGCACCATCACGGGACAATCTGTTGACTGTTGATTTAAAGGAGAGATATCCCTATACCATATTATCCCCGCACATATGTGTCAACCACGCAGTTTGAACATTAAAAGTACAGAGAGAGATATTGAGATGGAGAAAATCACGATGAGGGCTTACTTTTCTGGCACATTGATTTGTTTTAAATGAGACAAAAAAAAAAGAGAGAGAGCCAGCCCTAAGCGTCGGGGTGTGTTTGACGCAGGTAGGATTATAGGCCCTAATAAGTTATAAATGATAGTAATGGCCATCTGTTCGCCTATAGGGAGCTCCTAGCCAGCTCTGATTTGGCACGCCGAACCGCGGCACGACAGACACTCCTTTGAGCATTGGGCGTTTAGAACGCAGCCACCTCGTGCCTGGGCATTTGCTAAATTCAGACGTGACACTCTGACAGCAGATGCTCAAAGCTAGACTTCAAGATGAGGAGTACTGATTTTTTTCCCCATTCCTCATTATCAAGATCGTTATGAACAGTGTGATTGCGGAACTGTCCAATGGGCTTTCTCGGTGGACAACTTACAACAACCGTTTAGGACTGATGGTTGCAGCGTAGGGACAGAAAATCCACACTCCCCAGGAAATAGACAGTTCCAAGTGGAAAATATGGTTTGAGACAATAGAAAAACACCTGAATGTTGCTCTGCTTGAGCGTTAATCAAGTGACTGCTTTGTCCATGGTAACCGTGGCCTCTCCATCTGTGTGTGTTAGTGTGTGTGTGTGCATGTGTGTGTTTTGTGCGTCAGGGCTTTGGTCTTAGCCCTGTGGCAGGTGTCTCATCCCAGTGCAGTGTTTGCAGTCTGGCCCCTCTAAGCACTGTAGCCTGTCTGAGGCAGATTACACACACACAGGAGCAGATGGGTGCAGACCTCAGCACCCACAAATACACAAAGCAAGGCCAGGCCAGCTGAATGTACCCGATCTGTGTGTGTGTGTGTGTGTGTGTGTTTATGTATGTATATGAAATTATGCATGCACAACACGTCTGTTCATCCATCTATGTTTGCATGTACAGTATCCATTATCAGATTGTGTATGTATTTGTGTGTGCTTCTTGCTCCAGA